>OX454525.1:209778783-210298937 GCA_949715645.1 Portevinia maculata | reverse complement strand
GATTCAATTGCCGCTTTCCACTCGGTAGCATTTGGTTCATCCATTGCTTCTTTCACCGTTGGGTTGATCAGGAGGTTCACTTGGTTTGCTTCTTCCGCTAGCTCAGCTTCAGGTTTAAATTTCGCTTCTAGCATATTAAACAACTTACGTGGTCTGCCTCTTTTGCCAGTCCTTTCAATGCTTGGCCTTCCAGGCCCCCTCTTAAGTGGAGTTGGTTTTGTCTCGGTGCCTGAATTATGATATATTTGTACTTGTTGATCGTTGCTTTCTTTTTCATATTCAAAAACTTTTAGTTCATTGCTTTTTATATCAAGATGATCAATTATGTCAGTTTGGTCCTTATGCTGTAAACTTTCGTCTTGAGTATCGGCCGTCTTTCCAAATAAAATTTTAAATTCCATAACTCTTGGATTTACTACAGCTTCAATGTATTTTGACCCTTCCATGAATTTGACGTCTCTGCTTACTATTATTCGTTTAGCGACTGGATCCCATAGGCGATAAGCTTTTGACGTGGTCGAATTATCCGGTAAATATGCATTCCGTTGACCTCGATTAAAATTTACCTTTGCCTGGATTTGTATTAAGGACCAATGCCTTGCAGCCAAAAATTTTAAAATACGAAACGTCTGGCTTATATCCGTACCTCACTTCAAACGTCGTACCGTTGTTAAGTTTCCTTGTTGGACATCGATTCCTGATGTACGCAGCAGTTGATATAGCTTCGCCCCAGAAGCTAGGGCGGGAGGTTGGATTGCAGCATCATACATCTAGCCATTTCTACAAGCGTCCTGTTCATCCTCTCCGTAATCCCATTTTGCTGAAGAGTAAGAGTATGCGCTACTGTATGCTCCCTCCTGATTCCTGCTTGTAGTATACATTTTGTAAAGTAATATCCACAATATTCCAGGCCATTGTCTGTGCGTAAAGTTTTTATTTTTTGTTCCGTCTGATTTTCAATCAAGTTCTTGTATTTTATAAAGGCTTCCTTGACATCACTTTTTGCCTTCAGGAAACTAACATCAACGAATCTTGATTTGTCATCAATGAATGTTGCGAAAAATGAAGCGTTTCCAAATGTCTTTGTCCTCATTGTCCACATACATCGGAATGAACTAACTCGATTAATTTTGTGCTTCTTGTCAGAGACTCCTTGGGAAATGGCTGAGCACTCTGCTTACCGCGGATGCAAATCTCACATGAAGATAACTGGCCAGCAGCTAAATGTGGGATTCCTTTGACCATTTATTTGGATACAATTTTGAGGTCCTTTTCGTTGAGATGACCATAACGTTGATGCCATTCCTTCAGTTGGTTTGGTTTGTCACTGACAGCCAATGAAGACTCTGAATCCGATTCGATGAAGTAGAGATCACCTTTTATTGCTGCCGTTTAAACGATTTTCGTTTTGTTGTTTTTGAATACCGCTCTGTTTTCATCAAATTGAATCTTGCATCCATTCGAGACTGCCTTGGAGATGGATAAAAGATTTGTCTTCAACTCTGGAACATATAAAACGTTGTTCGGTCGAATGGTTTTGGAATTGCTTCCGTGTTGAACATTAAACGTACAGTGCCTTTTCCCAGTATATCTGTGGTTTTATCAATCGCAAACCTTACGCTTTGATTTTCGATCTCAGTTAAGCAGATGAATTTGCTTTTATCCTGACACATATGCGACGTCGCTCCACTGTCTATGCAGCAGTCTGTTAGCGAATGTGAACTAGCCTGCATAGCGATTCCAAAAGATACTTTTTCTGCTGAATTCGGGAAACTATTTTGAAGAGTTGATGGTTCAGCCATATCAAGTATATTTGTTGGATGATTTTTAATAACAGCTGCTACAAATGCATCTTCTTCGGCGTTTGATGGACTCCGCTTTGCTGTTTTGGTTTTACTGCCCTTGCTCCAACAATCTGCCGCCTTATGCCCAGCCTTTTTGCACAAGTTACATTTGTATAATTTCCTGTGACTGCTTCCACTGCTGGCTACATTACCTGGATATGTCTGCGAATCGTTTTTACGCTGGAAGAACCGTTTTTGTTTTCCAGATGATTTCGCATAAAATGCATCTGCATCTTGTTGTTGTTGCCTCGCTTGCGTTGTTTTTTCTTTTCTGGCACTGTATTCTTCCAGGAGTTTTATTTTGGCAAATCGTCTCTTGCCTCAATGGCACATCGAAAATTTTCATAACTCTCTGGAATACTATACAGGAGTAGAATGGTGAGAAGATCTTCAGCTATGCCTATTTCCATTTCAGCTAGCTTGTCGATTGTACCGAAGAAATTATTCAGGTGGTCCATTATGCTTTCACCCTCCCTCATTTTGGTGAACAGCAATTGCTTCAGCAAAGTGGCTTTACGTGCCGGTCCTTTTGAATGGTAGACTTGACCGAGTTTCATCCAAACATTATTTGAAGTGATGCAATGCTTAATGTGGCACAGTTCAGATGGTAACATAGATAAGATAATATCTGCCCTTGCTTTTTGATCAGCAACTACCCAGGCATTAATGGCTGCTGTGTTACTCACTACGCCATTTTCAATCACTGGTTCTGGTTTTTGATTTAAACCATTTACTTGTTCCCAATGATAATTTTTTATCAAAATAGCACACATTTGGAGTTTCCATGTGTCGAAATTGACTTTATGCAACTTCTAGATATGGACAATGTGCCCCGACATGTTTTAATTTTTTGGAAAAATTTCAATTTATTTTTTTTATAACTTAACTGTGCAGTTAGGGTCTGGGCCCATAACCTGTTGTTCTTTGAATCCGAATTGTTAAAAGACAAAATAAATAAATGCAACACGTTTTAATTAAACTCTTAATAATTGGGCTTGTCTGCCAGTCACCATCTTTATTTGAATGAAGAAACAAAAGAAGAGAAGGAAAAGATAGATTAACAAGAAGGAGATAGATATAGGATAAAAGATGATGCAGATGTATCTAACCGGTGTTGCCACTATATTTTGGAGTACAGTAACAACATAAAGGATTTAACATCATTCGGAATAATGCAGGAAGAGGAACTGCAATAATTCTGGACGAAAAATAAAAATATGACCCTGTTTCTTTTCACAGTAATATTTTTTCTGTGTGTTTGGCTTCAATTACTTTTAGAAATCCACAAGACGTACAAATGAAAATACTTTTTGGAAGCATTTACATCCCAACTAACGCTGGCCGAAGCTTACCAGGAGATCTCGATAGGTCATATTCCGTTGCAAGTACTTATGACGCCGTAGTTTTTGGGGGAGATTTCAATGCTCGTCACCAACACTGTCGAGATAGCGTTCACAATGGACTGTTCTTGAATCTTGATCTGATTCCACCTAATAGCCCAACATTCCCGCGTTCGTCTTCGGTGTGAGACTTCTTTTTACTTTCATCTTGCCTGAACGGTATAACTACCAATAATTTGTGCTGGAGATTCCCTGCAATATCTGACCATTATGCCATTACACTTAATGCAGGAATCTTTAACTTTGAACCCTTGCTGTTACCGCCGGTTACTTACAGAAGCTTTAAAAATACTAACTGGCAAGCTTTCAGGCAAGATCTAAATAATAGACTTTCCCGATTGAACATTCCCTCTGACAGAAACCTTTTGAATGCAGAAAAAGATACATTCATAGTTGAAATGAATTCAACACTAGTAACTACTATCGAAACAAATTCGGTATTATGCAAACCCAGGCAATGTAAGTACGACAACATTTCTCCACTTACAATGAAACTGATTCAAATACGTTCTCTTTGGCTCGAAAAACTTAGACATCTTAATAGAATAAATGGCGAATATGTCAAATGCCTCAGCAAAATCATAAGTGAGCGAATTAATTTAGATATGAACTTCTCCTTCAAGTTCAGACTACAGAAAGTAAGACCATCTCCTCAAGCTTTTAAAGAGATTGACAGAATAACGGGAATCAAGTTTTTTGGTACGGATATCTCAAAGGACATACTTACACACAATGGCGTTGAACTAAATGATACTGAAACTAAGCTTAATATATTTAATGATTTCTTTTGCTCTCTTTACTCGGAAAAAATACATTATATCGATAACAATTCAACTTCCGAAGTGTTGTCATCCGTTACAGAATTTTGTGCTAGTGAAAATAATGTTCCCATCACAACGTTTTCGCCATCTCATCTTTCGGTCAACGCAAATACTCCACCTTTTACCAACCCTGATAAAGTACAAGTTCTTAGAGCAAACCTTAATAACAAGCGTTCATCAGGCATAGACGAGATATCTAATTTTATATAACGAAAATGCTGTCATTCAATATTGTCTTCATTTTTCAACCATTGGATTAACAATGGATATTTTCCTACAATTTGGAAATAAGCCTAACTTTTGCCAGTAGCAAAAAAATTATCGACCAAAGAAATTAAAGAGTTTACACTCGAATATAGAAAAATTGTTTGAAAAAATATTAGTTGATCATATTAACATCATCTGCGAAGACACCGATGTGATTCCAAAAATACAATTTGGATTTAGAAAAGAACACTCGACCGAACATGTAATACTCCTTTTATCCAACAAGATTATCCAAAACTTAAGGAATAAGAAATGTACAGTTGGGCTAGATATTGAGCTTGAGAAAGCTTATGATTCCCTGTGGCATCCAACAAGATTATCCAAAACTTAAGGAATAAGAAATGTACAGTTGGGCTAGATATTGAGCTTGAGAAAGCTTATGATTCCCTGTGGCATAAAGATGTGATTTCTAAACTCATTAAATTAAACATTCCTACTTGGCTTATTCGGCTACTTTATAACTATCTTCAAAATCGTTTTTCCTCAGTTGTTTTTCGCTCTGAGTACTCAGAAACATTTTCAGTGCTATCGTTATTCCACAAGGGTGTATTTAAGGACCAATTCTGTTTATCATATTTCTTTATGATTTCCCACATGAAAGTGTATTCGATGCTCAACGAGAATGCGGCGAAATCGGCGATACCTTGATTCTAGCTAGCGATGCGAGGCCTCAAAACGCTCTCAATAAAATCAAGGAAAAACTTCTTTTGCTGTTGGGATACTTCAAAAAGTGGGGTCTCCAAATAAACAGGGAAAAATGTGGAACAACTTGTTTTTGTAATGCAAGTGGTAAAATCCATCGCTTAGCTGTTAAAGAAAGCAAAACATTGAATTTGCAAATCGATAACCATTCCATTCTATTGCTGTCAGAATTGAAATACCTGGGTGTGTACTTCCAGAATCTGTTACTTTTGAATAAAAATGCTAGACAAACTCTAACAAAAGCTAAAGCTGTTACTTCTACACTAAAATCTTTATTAGAGTCCATTACATTCAAACACGAAGATACTTATATATAAATCACTTCATCTTTCTTTCTTTTGGTATCGTTTACAGTCCGGGGTGGAGCACAGCCTCAACCAACAAGCCCCCCCCAACCAGCTCGGTCCCTCGCTAGCTGCCTCCAGTTACGCACACCAACGACCATACCACGTCGAGTTAATCGGTTCTCATCAGATTACAGTAATTAAACGACGTTGGGCGCGGTTAGTACGTAGATGGGGGACCTTGTGAGAACAACCGCGTGTCGTTGGCCAGTCCCATCTATAGAGTTGAGGTAGATAATACATACGTGGTATCACAATGGACCTAAATTGGTCTAAGTGTGTCGGCTTCTCCCGACAGCCACCTAAACCTAACCCAACCTAACCTACGCACACCAAGTTGGTTGACGTTATTCTCTAATTGTGCGCGCCACCTAAGGTGGGGTCTTCCTCTGCTGCGTTGACCCTCAGTGGTCGATTCGAAGACTCATCTCAGCCGTTGTATTTTTAGCTTTTTGACCAGATCAGCGTCGCGGCATGTAATGTAAGTCTGATTTTGATTCAGAGCCTGGTTCGAATGGGCAGGATCGCCATGTAATGTATTATCTTCTTTCTGTAGGATATGTAATGTTTGATTGAAGATGGCAGTATCGCCACGTGCAATATGCCAGTTTTAAGGACGTCTATTTTTATTCTCAGAGAGTTATATAGAAATAGAATGACTTCCCGTGAATGAGAAAATGCCAACGTAGTACAGGCAGGCACGAATGCCATAGGTATTGCCAAAAGGTACTGTGTTCCAGGCAGGGCACGAACGCCATAGGGATCTGCCAAAAAGAATAGAAACACAATAGTTGAGAGTCTAAAAGAATCTGTTTTATTCTCACAAATGCTACGTCTTATATACTAAATTTTCCCTCCCAGCATTACCGAAACACATTGATACGGAAATCAGTCGCGTGCCCTAAAATTTATTCATTGTCAACATACTCATCCACATTGTACTCATTTAATTGTCACCCAAAGCTTACATCGTGCAATTCATCGATCCACTTACAATGTCAGTGTAATCGCCAGATGTTCTATCCATACTTTCTGTATGCGATACCCGACACTGTAGTGTGGCAATGAAATCCGGTTGTTATGTCAGTGGGTCAGTGGTGTTTATGAGCCACTTGACTTGGACTGCCTTACATAATGTAAGCACAAAGTAGGAAGTGATGGAATTTGATTTGTGTGCATTGTCATGCAGTACAATGTAGGAGTATGGAATTATATTAGTGGGTTCATTACATAGTGCGTATAGGTTATCGTTGAATCGCTTCTCCACACTGTATCGTCACAAACTGGACCGAACATCACTCGAAGAATCTTTCTCTCAAAGCATCCCAGAAGGTTTTCATCCGCTTTTGACAATGTAACGTACGTGGCTGTGGTATTGGGTCGTTGCTGGCATGCTGGACCGGCCTGTTCGCTCGCCGGAGGGCGTGCGAACTTGACCCAGAACGCTACAAAAAAAAATTATGCCAGTCTTTGGCGAAAGCTGGAATTCGCCTGCGAGAAAATGTTCAGTACCCACCCTACCTGGTCACCATACTCGCCTCGGTAACCCCTTTGCTGGCATCTTCTCTTCTTACAACTCCCTCATCGCTTTGTTCTCTTTCAGCCTCATCTCCTCATCCTGTTTTCGAACTCTTATTCGCAAACCATATTTAAATAAACGATTTTTATTTTTATAGGTAATTCACAAACATTTTATTAGTTTTAATTCTACTTTACTTAATGATACGCAATTCAATTAAAAGAAAGTAAGCTTAAGTTTTGAAATCCGCAATTTCTCAATAAAAAAATTTCACTATAATTTCAAAAGACACTGGTCCCCAGCCCACAATTTATATAGAATATATATATTATATGTCAATCAATATGACTCACCAAATTATTTGTACAGCAACTGAAGATGAAGTGGCCACAGCATCAAGGTTACTCTTCGTATACAGCTTTTCTGTTGTTCCTGTATCACTTGAGAAAGTTATATACATTTATGTATACTATATAATTTATTGAATGCTACTCTACTTCTTCGTTGATTTATAAAGTAATCTTCCTTAATTAAATTTACTTTCTTTTGAACAAAGTCTCAAATTACTAAAAAAAATATGAACAAAATATCTAATCCAATTGAATTCAAAAAAAAGTTGGTGTTCTCAATAAAAATATCGCAAAAAGTAAAAAAAACATAGGGGCGGGCTACAGTCCGCTTGGGCGAACTGTTGGATACCCTATTCTTATTCCTATATCCCATAAGTGGGCGTGACAAAAATTTAAAGGATTTTATCGAAAAAACTAACTAACTAACTAACGCTCCCTAGCTCAAACTTTGGTTTTTCAATAAAATTGTTTTATTTAATTGTGGGCGTGTCAGTAGGCGGATTTAAAAAAAATTTAAGTATGAGCATAAAGGGCACCTAGAGAGTATATACTATAAATTTCAGCTCCCTAGCTCAAAATTTGGACTTTCAAAAATAAAAAATAAATAATTGTGGGCGTGTCAGTAGGCGGATTTTGAAAATATTTACACATGAGCATAAAGGGCCCCTAGAGAGTATATATTAAAAATTTCAGCTCCCTAGCTCAAATTTTGGTTTTTCAAAAAAAATATTTTATTTAATTGTGGGCGTGTCAGTGGGCGGATTTTGAAAATTTTATGTCCCAAGCATTTTTATGGGCCAAAGATCATATATAAAAAATTTCAGCTTTCTAGCTCAAAATTCAATTTTTCCCAAAATTTGTTTTATTTAATTGTGGGCGTGTCAGTGGGCGGATTTTGAAAATTTTATGTCTCAATCAGTTTTATGGGCCATAGATCATATATAAAAAATTTCAGCTCTCTAGCTCAAAATTCGATTTTTTCCAAAATTTTGTTTTTTTGAGTTTGTGGGCGTGTCTGTGGGCGGATTTCAAAAATTCTTAAACTTGATTATTTCGGGACCCTAGAGAGTATATGGTTAAAATTTCAGCTCTCTAGGTCCAGTTTAAAGGCCTAATTTTTGCCGACGGACGGACGGACGGACGGACGGACGGACGGACGGACGGACGGACGGACGGACATGGCTAGATCGACATTACTATCGATGCTGATCATAAATATAGTAACTTTTAGGGGTCTACGGGCAATATTAAGGTATGTTACAAACTATGCGTCAAAATTAATATACCCCTAGAATAGGGTATAAAAAACGGAAAGAAAACGCTGGGATTGATGTTTCTTCTTAACAGGACTCGAGCCTGCGACGCTGGTCATACGGTGTAATTCTCGGTGCTTTAAACCGCTCCGCCAACGGGTTTATTCGTCAACGGCTTTCCAAATTGCCGCTTCCGGTTGACGGGATTTCAGCTTTCGGGTATATTCCCGGACAGAATTTAATTCCCCCCACAAGACAAAATCCTGGACGGCAATTACCGTCCCTTTTTAAGGATTTTCTGAACCCTAGCAAGAAATGAATATTATCAGTGAGGCTGCCTCAAATTACAATCAATTTTACCTGTATGGAGTTTAGTACTTCTTGTTACTTTCCCACTATTTGTTAACTTTGTATGTCTATTCTTATAGTTTATTTTTATTGTTTCACTGCTGAACTTAGCCGGCCTCAAATTTGTTTCTTATTAAATTTGGCAAACTTTACTAATAAAGACTGAACCATCGACACTGAAATTTGAATTTGAAATGCCGGTTGGGATTTCTTATTTCTGCCCTATGCAAGTTTCTCCTGACTTGGTTCAGAAATCTCCCTGTTACTCAAAAAGTATTCAATACAGTCTGAAATCTGTATATATTTGTTAAAAAAAACTACTGCTCACTCCTATATAATTTTATTTTCGTGTAAGAGTTACACACATAAGGATAGTGACAAGTGACAACTATGAACTCGCCATGTCAACAATTCTGTTTTGCAACAACAAGGTCCATGCTTCTGCACCATGCAGCAGGACCGGGATGATTAAGGTCTTATATAATATCTCCTAGGTTCTATGAGAGAGGGCTTTACTTCTTAGATGCCTTCTTAGCCCGAAGAAACAGCGATTAGCAAGAGTGTTTCTTCGCTTGATCTCTGCACCGATGTCATTTTGCGAAGTGAAGTGGAGCCCAGGTAGACAAAGCCTTTAACTACTTCGAAGTTGTATCTGTCTATCGTGACGTTTTGTCCGAGTCGCCGATGTTGAGAGTCCTTTCTCGTTGACAGCATATACTTCGTTTTGTCCTCATTAACAGCCAGACCCATCTTCGCCGCCTCCGTTTCGATGCTCGCAAATGCGCCACTGACAGCTCACCGCGTTCTCACAATAATTTCAATATCATCAGCATAGGCAAGTAGTTGAACGGACTTTTGAAAAATTGTAGGTACCTCTGGTGTTGGCTTGTGAGTTCCGTACAATTGCTTCAAGAACGATGTCTCCATCGTCATCCTGCACAAACGGACGAGTTTGGCGGGGATGCCAAAACTTGACATGGCTTTGTATAATTCGTCCCTATATACGCTATCATAGGCGGCTTTAAAGTCTATAAATAGATGGTGTGTACCGATCCTGGGGCGATCGGAGATCTGTCGGGGTGTGAAAATTTGGTCGATGGTTGTCTTTCCTGGCCTAAAACCACACTGATATGGGCCCATCAGGTGGTTGGCGAAAGGTTTTAGGCGTTCACACAATACAGCCGACAAGAGCTTATACGCAACATTCAGGAAACTTAATCCTCTGTAGTTGGCGCAGTTCCGAGTATCTCCTTTCTTGTGGATTGGGCACACGAAGCTGAGATTCCATTCGGGCATGCTTTCATCCGACCAAATTTTGCAGAAGAGTTGATGCATGCTCTTACCAAACCATCTCCCGCTGCTTTGAAAAGCTCGGCCGGAAGGCCATCCGATCCAGCAGCTTTGTTGGACTTAAGTTTGGATACCGCTATCCTCACTTCGTGTAGGCCGGGTGGATGGAAGTTTTGGCTATCATCGTCCAAGCTGAACAGATCATTCTGCCTGACAGAGTGTTGTTGGCTGTATCCGCCGTTTAACAGTCTGCAGAAGTGTTTTGTGCTGTTTTGAATGAACAACCATATTTCTTACATTCGCTACCACGTGAAGTGGACGGCTGGAGTTACAGCGCTGGTTCACTGTTCGCCACAACCGATCAACAGACTCCTTTTTCCTATCGTACTGGTCTGTGTTTTTTCCTTGCATCCCGAAAACGCGTTTACTTCCACTGGGATTCGAAACTAGACTAGCGTCTTCTAAGGCAAGCACTCATGCACTGTGCCATTTAAGTCACGAGTTTCAGTTCATCCAGTTTTTTTTTCTTATTTTGATTTTCTTGGGCAGCCCAGCTCCTGTAAGTATATTATGTTATTCATTCAGGTTTTTCTTTCTATGTTTTCTCTAATTATTCCACATTTTGACAAGCATAGTTGGACACCACATTGACATGGTGTTGTCAAGATGTCAAGAAACTTATAATTTAACTGGTTTTGTATGTGGTATCTCACAATTTTTCCGTTTGGTTTGTTTACATCAATTTCCGTTGTGCTGTTTTCAATGAACAACCATATTTCTTACATTCGCTATCACGTGAAGTAAAGGGCTGGAGTTACAGCGCTGTTTCACGGTACAACTCGAAGTAGTTAAAGACTTTGTCTACTATCACTTTGCAAAATGAGATCAAGCGAAGAATCACTCTTGCCAATCGCTGTTTCTTCGGGCTAAGAAGGCATTTAAGAAGTAAAGCCCTCTCTCATAGAATCAAGGAGATATTTTATAAGACCTTAATTATCCCGGTCCTGCTGCATGGTGCAGAAGCATGGACTCGCGGATGAAAACCTTCTTGGATGCTTTGAGAGAAAGATTCTTCGAGTAATATTCGGTCCAGTTTTTTTTTTTTAAATACAACGGCTGAGATGGTTGGGACACGAGGAGCGTATGGACAACAACGCACCAGCCCGACGAGTCTTCGAATCCACCCCTGAGGGTCAACGCGGCAGAGGAAGACCCCACCTTATGTGGCGCGCACAATTGGAGAACGACCTCAACCAACTTGGTGTGCGTAACTGGAGGCAGCTAGCGAGGGACCGAGCATGTTGGAGGGGCTTGTTTGTTGATGCCGTGGTCCACCTCGGACTGTTAGCGCCACCAAAAGTGAGTAAGTAAGTGGATTGCATCCCAAAATTTTCCAGCCACAGGTCCACTGGTGATTTGATGACTTATCTAATTGAAAGGTGGATACAATCTTTTCACAATCAAAGTGAAAGTTAGATTGTGGCGCTGGATATTTCAAAGGTTTTTGACAGAATTTGTAATCAAGCTCTCTTTTCAAATATGCTTGCATTTGATGATACTCTTCTTCAATGGATTTGAGATCATCTTCGGACCGTTCAATTCAAGTTGTTTTGGAAGGTTTGAAGTCTGCAAATAACCAAATGCTGGTGTTCCCCAAGGCTCTGTTTTGTCTCCGACTCTATTTATAATTTTTATAAATGATCTCTTGTCTGTTACCTCTAATCCAATTCATTCCTTCGCTGATGACAGTACCCTAAGCTTCTCATATTTGTTTCTTTGGTCATGCCTCTCATCTTCGGGTTTGGAATAGGAACGGCAACGTATGTTGAGCTTATTAAATTCCGATCTTAACAGCATAATTTAGTGGGGTACAACCAATAAAGTGAATTTGAATGCTTCCAAAATACAATGCTGTCTTCTGACCCAAACACAGTTCTCATTCAGCAATTTGATTTACATTGCGGACAAGGGAACAAATTCCCTGAGAATTTGTTCATGGTAATCTACAAAAATTCAAAGCCAAGGTGCATCGGCATCGTTCCCTATGTTCTTATCTTAATTTCCTTACATATGTACAATAAATAAAACTATTCTTTCTTGAATCAAGTTTCTTTTATATATAATAATGATATTAGTAGGTATAATGATAAATGTCTCGTGTGAAAACGATTAACTTCAATTAAATGGCTTAATAAAACGACTTGATAGGCATAATTCCCAATTTTATTTTTAACACTCCTCCCCCAGTGAATCACTCTGGGATTAAGCATCAATTATCAGGACAGCAAGTCTGGAGGCTCGGCAGGGAAAAATCTATTGGAGGCCTTAACTTCTGCTAAGCGGATCTGTCCATCCTTAGAGGGAAATACTTTTGAAATGCGGCCCTTACGCCACTGGCTTCGAGGTTGATTGAAGTTACAAATATTGAATAAGCTGTTGACTTGTAGCGGGCGTACTTCGTCAAACCATTTTGGTCGTTTAAAGAGTTGAGGTTAGTACTCTCCATCTCCTACAGAGGCTGTCTTTAAGGTTTTTAGCAATATTTCACTGCTTTCTGAGGCATGTCTTTTCATCTGAGGGATGTGTTTGGATTCTATGAGAACACATCTCAGAGTCTCCACGTTGGGGTATATCGGGGCAGATATCGGTTTAATCAATAAACGCTTAATTATTCCAATGAGGCGTTCCCAGCAACCTCCTGAGCTTGGATTCGAAGGACAGTAGAATACCCATACGATGTTTCGGCTTGTGACTTCATGGCCTATGTGTCTTGTTTGAGCTCTCCTTGGGCACCAATGAAATTGGTGCCATTATAACTTCTGATTCTGACAGGAAATTGCGGAGACAAAAAATGAAAGCGCCGGTAGACATTTTGTCGGCTAATTTGAGATGCGCTGCTCATACTGTCAGGCATGTAAAGATGACCCCACCCATTTTCTCGTCGTCCGCCAATTGCGACATTTAACGGGACGAACAAATCAACTCCGGTGTATTTGAACGGACGAATATGAGGCGTTATGCTGTCGACCGGCAGTTGACCAATGAGTGGCTGAACTGGTTTCGCTTTTTTTTGGGTGATGTTGCATGATGAGGTCGGCCACAAAAAGTTCTTGTTTCGACAAAATTCTGGCTTGGACTGGCTTGGTCAATACGACTTTGTACTCTAAATAGGTCTTTTGCTTCTATGCATCGGTCTGTTTTATTTTTTGATATAGGCTTTGCAGGCTTCAGACTTGCGATCTCATTTTGGTAGTGCTCTCCTTTAACCATCCTGATTCTCGTCTTCTCGTCTCGTCTTCGTTGGTCTCGGCTCCGGCCTGAAAACATTTTGTTGAAAGTTGCCCAGAAATATTTGCTATGAATAGGAACTTGTTGGCGGCTCGCAGTATATATGCCATAGTTCTTTTGAGTTTCGGATTAAACGAAGACCCATTAAACTGTATTCAAAAATTACGCTTTGAACCGTGAAGCTGTAAACATGTGTTGATTTCTTTCTACTCAGTACCCTCAGATGGCGATTGTAACGACTTGTCAATCCTCTTCTGACTGTTGAAGAAAATCTGGACCCGAGATTCACATGGCTATGACTGTGATGACTATTGTATTTAAGCTATATGATGTCCAACATATGCTTCGAATTTCCGCTCGGCTGAATTATTCCAAACCTTGCAGTTCTAATCTAGGAACAGACGTAATTTTGTAATGTGGTCCACGAGTTTTCTCGAAAACAAAAGCAACATCGGTTCCTTCGGCATGTATGACTCTGAAGTCCAAGAATATGTGAAACTCGTTTGTAATTGCTCCGCAGCAATTTTAGTAACAGCGTTGGATTTGAAATACACTGCTTCCTTGGAACTCTTTCCAATAAGCTTGCCCTTTCTTGTTAAGGTCGGTGTTCAGCAGATCATCCCAGTTTATATCACTTTTCCAAGTGTCTTAAAATTTAAATATATACCGCCAGGTTCCACATTTCACTTTCACTCGAACCGAAATCGAAATCGGCCGAAAATAGATTTTGGTGTTCTACATTTCACTTTTATCAATATTGATTTCAAATAAAGAATTCCGCCTATGAACTTCTATAGGGATGACAAATTGCCATCACAATCCTTAGGAGTTCTGTTTTGAAGTAAATTTTTTTTACGCACGCTTGACTTGGGGAGTAAGCTGGTGAATGCGACACGGAAGTGTAGACCAATGTAGACTTCCGGCGCAACGAAAGTGTAGACCAATGTAGACTTCTGGCGCAACGAAAGTGTAGACCAATGTAGACTTACGGTGTAACGGAAGTGTAGACAAACGTAGTCTTCCGGCAATACCGAAGTGTAGACAAACGTACACTCTTTTGTTACAACCCATACAATTTAGTCGGCGAAAGGTTCGTGGAATGGCTAAACACCATTGAATCTCCTCAATAGAGGGCAATACTAAGCTCATCATGTATCCAAACCGATCCAAAGGAGAAAGCTATATCTAAAACAGTTGCCGACAGATCGAATTTACCGGAAGTGAGTAAAGTCATTGTGTCTATGAATCGCAGTTCATTATTTGGAAATACAGAGCGTCACCGTCGTCGTCAGATTTTCAGGTCGGACGGCAAAAAACCAAAGTTAGAGCTAGGAAACTGAAATTTATAATATAGACTCTTCAGGGGCCCTTGATGCTCATGTGCAAATATTTTCAAAATTCGCCCACTGACACGCCCACAATTTACAAAACAAACAAAGTTTGAGATAGGGAGCTGAAACTTATAATATAGACTCTTCAGGGGCCCTTGATGCTCATGTGTAAATATTTTCAAAATTCGCCCACTGACACGCCCACAATTTACAAAAAAAAACAAAGTTTGAGATAAGGAGCTGAAATTTATAACATAGACTCTCCAGGGCCCTTGATGCTCATATGTAAATATTTTCAAAATTCGCCCACTGACACGCCCACAATTTACAAAACAAACAAAGTTTGAGATAGGGAGCTGAAATTTATAATATAGACTCTTCCGGGGCCCTTGATGCTCATGTGTAAATATTTTCAAAATTCGCCCACGACACGCCCACAATTTAAAAAAAACCAAAGTTTGAGCTAGGGAGCTGAAATTTATAATATAGACTCTCCAGGGGCCCTTGATGCTCATGTGTAAATATTTTCAAAATTCGCCCACTGACACGCCCACAATTTACAAAAAAAACAAAGTTTGAGATAGGAAGCTGAAATTTATAATATAGACTCTCCAGGGGCCCTTGATGCTAATGTGTAAATATTTTCAAAATTCGCCCTCTGACACGCCCACAATTTAAATTAGATGGAGCGAAAGAAGTTTTACTTCAGTCGCGTGGTTTTAAGCACACTCAATTTTTTTGTTGGTGGCCGGACTCGGGTTTGGCGTTCCATGTTAACGGTGCTGGTATGTTTCGTAGACCTTGGGCTTATAGATGACTGCAAATTGGTTGAATTTGATGGGAAGTCACTCAAATCGAAACCAACTTCACTGTTGACCGGGCTTAATAGCGATATCATTTTTTTACAGCAGCTTATATCCGGTCAAATAGATGCACCTGACTTGCTGTCATCTATTGGCTTTAATTTTCGTGGTGGTGCCCATAATTTGCGCAGTGTTGAATTATTGTTTAGCCCCCATCATAGAACGAATTATGGGAAGCATGAGCCTATTAGTCGCATGAGTAGAATCTATAATCTAAATGATCATGTGATTGACTTGCATGTTAGTAAAATTAAGCTAAAAAATATTTTGCGTAATAATGCTTTAATGTCTTAAATTGTTTGCATTATTTTGTGTCTGTGTTAGTATTTTGTAGGTACATAATTATTGTATTTTTAATTGTTTGGTCCATACTAACACCTGCACTAAATGATGAGCCTGTGAGAGCACTTTTGTGCCGGCAATTTCTGCTCGTGATAGTTGCTTGCTTTAAGCACTCCACGACACAGAGCTGATAGTGTATTTAAAAAAACTATGTCCTTGCAGATCCGTATAGCTCCTTCTTTACTCTATAAGCTTGTGACGTAATCGTTGTAGTAGTGTATACTTACAATTGCTGCTGAGGCTTAGGGATATTTGTGGTGAAGTGCTTCTTCTTGATGAACTCAGCACTGCATGGCGAGCAAATAGCCGAGTTACATATGCATTTCTCCATACAAATCTGCGCTTACTCCAATTATTCATTTCCAGAATGTGAATAAGATGCTCATTAACGACTTGGCTTGCTCAGGTCTTTTGAGCAGGGCAGACTTAAGACTTAACACATGGACAGTGACTGTAGCGTCGAAAATGATTAAGATTTTGCCGGGCTTGTTTTTTAGTCGGCAGAATGTGGTTAATACACAGGCTGACTTACATGTTCGATTTCTTGCTGCTGTATTTTTCTGACGCAGCCTTTGGCGATATATTTCCGTATTTTACATGTAAATTTGCTGGCAAAGTCTTTGTTTTGGTTCATCTTTTTTTCGATACCGAATGGGCGTTTTTCGGCCATCTTAAGGCTGGCTGGCAAACAGACCTGAGTACTTCTCCAGAGTAAACGGGTTTCGAAATATGTTGCTTGTGGCTTTATATTACGGGCTCTTTGGTCGTCATATGAATATAAAACTGTAGGCGGTGATTGTATGCCAAAATTATCGGCTGCGAAGTACTCTCGCATCAACTGGTTACTACACTCTTATTTGGTCCACACACTACCCACCCTAACTTTGTCACCAGCTAACAAAAATAAAAATCTCTACCGGCGAGCAGAAAAATCCCTACTTTTCCCTACGCTGCTGATGTAAAAAAAAGAATTTTGAATTTTGAAAAAATGTTTTTTTATTAGTTTTAATTGTTGGTAATGCACTAGGCAAACAAATAAAAATAATATAAAAAAATACATTTTCAAAATTACTCAATATGATCATAAAGCTCTTTAGCTTTTATTTTTTCATACTGCTTTTATTTGTGCATCTTGCAAGTACGACCGAATAATGCAAATGTAATTTAGGTTTTTATGGCTGAGTTTTTTCTTTTTTTGTTCTAACATCTGTCAATACGGAAAATATTCTTTCTGAGTCAGAATTTGAATGAGGAAAACTCGGGGCGTATTGTGCAAGATAAGTTAGATTTGGAAACATAAGTTCATCGCAGAAATTGAGGAGTTTACTAATTTATAACCAAAACTGTACAACATTTAAATCAAGCATACACTTTTTTCTCTTGCGCTAAAATTGTATGCAATTGATCTTCATTCTGCAAGTTCGTTTGGCAAGTTTTTGGGAAAGAAGATCAAAAAAAATTTAGATCTGTCGCCATCTAATCCTAGTTCGAGTTTAGACTTTAGGGTTTAAGCCAGAAATGCAATGCAATCAATGTAAGGTGACATTAAGGAATTTATTATGTTATCAAACAAGTTCTGAAGCTTAGGCACGGGTTAAGAATATCACTAAGCGCACTCCGATAACAGCGCTTGTCGTAAAAGAGGGATAGCAAAGTAATGCTTAAGCTTACGCAAAACCTAAGGGTTGCGAGTTGGAACGTTGGAAGCATTAGTGGTTATAGCTACGACTTTGAAGAGATGATGGTTGAAAGTTGAATTAAATCTGTGACCACGTGAAGTAAATAAAGAAATCAATAGCTAGGGCGAGTGATGCATCAAGTTCAAATCACGCCAGGGCCCAGTAACATATACAGTTTTTTTCCACTGCCACATGACAACCTTTTGCGTAAGTCTGACAAATATCCAAGTGTTTTATTGTCATGAGAAGCTTCTCAAATTTCCCATGCGGAGTCGGGATAAAATTATAGGTGCACACCATTCGTGCAAAAAATAAAACCGTACGTTCCTGTATGAGCCGTTAATGTCTAGTATTGATTTATTTTGAGTATCCTATCCTATCACAATTAAGGCACAATTTGATTCTCAAAATGCAATTACCGTAAATTGCAACTGTAATATCTATATAATAGCTGCGGCTAATAGCTCCAGAATACGACATAACATAAACACTAAATTATTTCGTATTTGTAGCAGTTCCTAGTTTCCAGTAAAATGCAAGCAACGTTGTAAATATATTAAAAACTAATTTGAAATTAAATGACAATAGCCCATCTAACACTTAAATGTGTTTCTTCAAAAGAAAAAAAGGTATCTGTCTAACTCGCCTTAACTATCATTGTTGCCTGCTCCATTTCAATTTGAATTTCTTTTTGATTCGCGTATAATGTTTAAACATTACAATATAATCTTTATATAATCTTGATTGTAACACAATTCCTTAACAACTTTTTTCTGTGAAAAACTATTTTATTGTTTATACAAAGGAAAGATAATTTTGCTCAAAGTAAAATAAAGATATAAAATATTTTTGATTTTCATTCCGCCTCTTTTCCCTTTCGTAAAGCTACTTTATTTTATTAAAGTGAAAGTAATCAACACTTAATACAAGAAAACAGTTCTACAAGGAAGTAAAACTTTGGCAATAATAAACTTTTAAAATAAATACATATATGTTAATCAACTACAAACAGTATTTGTTTTTGTAGACGCTCCAATTTTCATTTTATATAAAAAATAAGTGCTCTTCCTTCTTTTAACTATTTGTGTAGCCAGAGACAACATTCAGAGCCTAAACGAGAGACTTCACTGTGCAGTCACCATTATTTCTTCTAAATAGTGATCACTGATCACATTGCACATTAATGTTTAAAATAATTGAAAACATTCTGCGTTTTCTCTCATCTTATACTCCATTGAAATTTCTATACGTCTTAAAATCTTAAAATGTATGTCACTTGGTTAATGATATCCGGTAATGATGATTTCTTTTTTATTCTGTTCTGGTCATACAACGAGTATTTGAGTGGGCGCAGAGGTTAGTGTATTGGACTACTAATCTAAAGGTTCAAATCCCGCCGGGGCTAAATAACATCTAAACGGGTTTTCCACTGCCCCACCTCTTGCGAACGTCTAACAAACATCCAAATTGTCATGAGAAGCCGTTTGGTTTCTGCTTAAAATTGTAGGTCCCTTCCATTTCGCACAAGCAAATGGTTGGAGAATCTAGGTTTTAGTATGGGCCGCTAGTGCCTAATATTTATTTTGATTTAATTTTTTATATATTTATTCACGACTCCAGAGTCAGTGTGAATTGTTTTTTCCATTTGAAATACTTCAACTATTTCTCGCCTCACTATATAAATGCTTGGTGTTTCACCCAGATGTGTTCCTAAGATCAATGTTACGATTGCTTCTGTGCACGATTTAATTGCATGCAACAATTTCACTTAAATGTCGACAAAGAAATCGATCTCATAGCCTAAGTACTCTGAAATGATCAAATATCAGCAGATGTAGTTCTTCGTAAATATCTCGAATCTTACAACATTAGCTTCCATGAGTGTCAAGAGATGGAAATTCTAATGGTTATTTTTTTCTGTGAGAGGAGCCACTCCCACATTTTTCGATGTTCATTGCCCACACTATACACAACACATATTCCAAATTTTACAACATAAGCTCTTACAAGTGTCGTGAAATGACTGACCAAACTTCACAGGAACACTCCCTGGCTGCAAATTTGAGTTGAATCCAAACAAAATTTCTGGAACCCGATCGCAGCGGCACTTACCCTTCCAATAGTGAAGTTTTTCTTGGTCAAAACCTTTCTTAAGCTATTGACACCATTTGACAAAAAAAAACATAGGGACGGGCTATAGTCCGCTTGGGCGAACTGTTGGATACCCTATTCTTATTCTTATCCCTCATAAGTGGGCGTGACAAAAAGTCTAAGTATGGTTGAATTGTTAAGAACGCTCTACATATTTTGTTATATAACATTTAAAGGATTTTATCAAAAAAAAAAAACGCTCCCTAGCTCAAACTTGGGTGTTTCAATAAAATTGTTTTATTTAATTGTGGGCGTGTCAGTAGGCGGATTTAAAAAAAATTAACACATGAGAATAAAGGGCCCCTAGAGAGTATATATTATAAATTTCAGCTCCCTAGGTCAAACTTTGAACTTTCAAAAAAAAAAAAAAAAAATAATTGTGGGCGTGTCAGTATGCGGATTTTGAAAATATTTACACATGAGCATAAAGGGCCCATAGAGAGTATATACTATAAATTTCAGCTCCCTAGCTGAAACTTTGGATTTTCAAAAATTAATATACCCTTAGAATAGGGTATAAAAAAATTATTTTATTTATTTGTGGGCGTGTCAGTGGGCGGATTTTGAAAATTTTTTATCCCGATCAGTTTTAGGAGTCATAGATCATATATAAAAAATTTCAGCTTTCTAGCTCAAAATTCGATTTCTTCCAAAATTTGGTTTTTTTGATTTTGTGGGCGTGTCTGTAGGCGGATTTCAAAAATTCGTAAACTTGATTATTTCGGGACCCTAGAGAGTATATGGTTAAAATTTCAGCTCTCTAGGTCCAGTTTAAAGGCCTAATTTTTGGCTACAGACGGACGGACGGACGGACATGGCTAGATCGACAATACTATCGATGCTGATCATAAATATAGTAACTTTTAGGGGTCTATGGGCAATATTAAGGTATGTTACAAACTATGCGTCAAAATTAATATACCCTTAGAATAGGGTATAAACATAGGGACGGGCTGCAGTCCGCTTGGGCGAACTGTTGGATACCCTATTCTTATTCCAATCCCTCATAAGTGGGCGTGACAAAAGTCTAAGTATGGTTGAATTGTTAAGAACGCCTTACATATTTTGTTATATAACATTTAAAGGATTTTATCAAAAAAAACGCTCCCTAGCTCAAACTTGGGTGTTTCAATAAAATTGTTTTATTTAATTGTGGGTGTGTCAGTAGTCGGATTTAAAAAAACAAAACACATGAGAATAAAGGGCCCCTAGAGAGTATATATTATAAATTTCAGCTCCCTAGCTCAAACTTTGAATTTTCAAAAAAAAAAAAAAAATAATTAATTGTGGGCGTGTCAGTGGGCGGATTTTGAAAATATTTACGCATGAGCATAAAGGGCCCATAGAGAGTATATATTATAAATTTCAGCTCCCTAGCTCAAACTTTGGATGTTCAAAAAAAATGTTTTATTTATTTGTGGGCGTGTCAGTGGGCGGATTTTGAAAATTTTTTATCCCGAGCAGTTTTAGGAGTCATAGATTATATATAAAAAATTTCAGCTGTCTAGCTTAAAATTCGATTTTTTCCAAAATTTTGTTTTTTTTTTGAGTTTGTGGGCGTGTCTGTGGGCGGATTTCAAAAATTCGTAAACTTGATTATTTCGGGACCCTAGAGAGTATATGGTTAAAATTTCAGCTCTCTAGGTCCAGTTTAAAGGCCTAATTTTTGCCGACAGACGGACGGACGGACGGGCATGGGTAGATCGACATACTATCGATGCTGATCATAAATACAATAACTTTTGGGGGTCTACGGGCAATATTAAGGTATGTTACAAACTATGCGTCAAAATTAATATACCCTTAGAATAGGGTATAAAAACTGTACGCGAAATTGCGAGTGAATTAAAGATCGGAAATACTCAAGCTGTGGACATTTAAAAAAAAATAACTAATAGAACTATATCATTCAAATTTATTGAAAACTTATACAAGACGGATGCATCTGGAAGGAGCATTGTTAATGAAAAAGTATTTGTGTGCTTTAAAATGGGAAGAAATAAAAATGTTGCTATTTCTGGAACAATGATGCAATCGCATACAAAAGTATTTGTGGTGAAGCGGCAGATGTAAACCCTGAAGACGTTAACCATTTTTAGATAAGTTACCTGCAATTATTGAATTGATTCCATTTTCAATCCCGATGAGGCAGTGTTCTTCTTCAGGGCTCTACCTTTCAAGACGATGTCTCTTAAAGGACAAACATATACAGGTGGAACATTTTCAAAGGAGGAGGAGAACAGTCTTACAATGTGCAAACATGGCAGGTGAAAAATAAAAGCTCTTAGTCATGGTAACCAGAAGCACGACGAACTTCCAGTATAATGGAGACACAATAAGAAAGCTTGGATGACCCAAGAAATAGTGACCGATTGGCTCATATCTTTTGACAAAAAATGGGACTAAAAAGATGAAAGTGTTCCTTTTCTTGAACAATACATCTTCTCACCGAAGAATTTGCGACACAGGTAGGTAGGTAGGTGTGGCGGTTTGATAAGACAAACCCAATTAGCACTGAGTGCCGTTTTGTTACCACAAACTCACGTAAACCTGGGTATTATCGATTGGTGGGGGAGGCTAAATCCAACCTGCGGAGTTCAGGAAAGTTATCAGTTCCTTGATACTTTTCTCAGAGACTTCCTCAAGTGTATTGAAGAAAGGGCTTCCCAATGTACGTAGTCTGGTCCTAGCTAAAGCCGGACAGGTACATAAAAAGTGAATTAGGGTTTCTTTTTCAGTTGTCACTTTGCAACTGCGGCAGTGTGTATTGTATGGGATGCCCAGCTTGGCCGCATGATCACCTATAGGCCAGTGTCCCGTGATGATCGCTGTTATTCTTGCGATGTTGTAGTTTGGCCACGTTTTTCTGGATATGACGCATGCAGTCAACCTGCTCTATCTGAGGTTGGCTTTCTTAAGGTATTCTGCGGTGATATTTGCCTTAACTGCTCCGAGCGGAATGTGGACTAGTTCCGCCAGAGAGCAGTGGAGAGCTGAGCCTTGCCTGGCCAGTTCGTCGGCATGTTCGTTTCCATAAACGTTACTGTGCCCTGAAACCCAGATCAGGGTAACCTTGAACTTATCAAGCAGGGCCAGCTCATTATGGCATTCTAGTACTAACTTAGAGGATATAGTGACCGAAGCGATCGCTTTAATGGCAGCCTGGCTGTCAATAAGTATGGCGATCGCTTGCCTCGGAGTTATGTTTGAGTGAAGTTTGATCTGGCGACAGGCTTCACGGATAGCCAGTAGCTCCGCCTCGAAGACCCTATTCTAAGGGTATATTAATTTTGACGCATAGTCCGTAACATACCTTAATATTGCCCGTAGACCCCTAAAAGTTACTATATTTATGATCAGCATCGATAGTAATGTCGATCTAGCTATGTCCGTCCGTCCGTCCGTCTGTTGTCAAAAATTAAGCCTTTAAACTGGGCCTAGAGAGCTGACATTTTAACCATATACTCTCTAGGGTCCCGTAATAATCAAGTTTACGAATTTTTGAAATCCGTCCATAGACACGCCCACAAACTCAAAAAAAAAACAATTTTTTCGAAAAAATCGAATTTTGAGCTAGAAAGCTGAAATTTTTTATATATGATCTATGACTCCTAAAACTGATCGGGAGATACAATTTTCAAAATCCGCCCACTGACACGCCCACAATTAAATACAACAATTTTTTTGAAAACCAAAATTTGAGCTAGGGAGCTGAAATTTACAATATATACTCTCTAGGGGCCCTTTAAGCTCATGTGTAAATATTTTCAAAATCCGCCTGCTGACACGCCAACAATTTAAAAAAAACTTTTTTGTTTGAGCTAGGAAGGAAGTTTGAGCTAGGAAGCTGAAATTTATAATATATACTCTCTAGGGGGCCTCTATGCTCATGTGTAAATATTTTCAAAATCCGCCTACTACACCGCCCACAATTTAAAAAAAAAAACCTTTTTTTGAAAATCCAAAGTTTGAGCTAGGGAGCTGAAATTTATAATATATACTCTCTAGGGGCCCTTTATGCTCATGTGTTAATTTTTTTTTTAAATCCGCTTACTGACACGCCCACAATTAAATAAAATAATTTTATTGAAAAACCAAAGTTTGAGCTAGGGAGCGTTTTTTTACAAAAGCTTCGTTTTTTTGATAAAATCATTTAAATGTCATAACAAAATATATAGAGCGTTCTTTATAAATCAACCATACTTAGACTTTTGTCACGCCCACTTATGAGGGATAGGAATAAGAATAGGGTATCCAACAGTTCGCCCAAGCGGACTGTAGCCCGTCCCTATGTTTATATATGTATAAGATGAAAGTTCTGTTTTTAGACAAACTCGGTAGTAACAACTTCTTCATACAAAGTTTTTGCCACGCCTACTTTTTTGTGGCGTTCTTCATAAAAATATTTTTTCTCGATAAAACCCTTTATTTATACAATATCCTTCTTTACAATTCGCCCATACTAAGTTTTTTTTACCACGCTCCAACAGGTCGCCCAAGCGGACTGTAGCCTTTCCTTATGTTGCATCTTTACTCTTCTGTTCTGATTCGTGTCATGACCAACATGGGGAAGAGAAGGATGAAATGTCGTATATGTATTTCTTTGATAGTCTAGAAGAGGTGCGTCGATTGACTGCAACAGATTAGTGAATTTTGTATTAAAATAAAGTGCTTTGAGGAATAGATTTAGGATGGCGACTGACGTTATAGTTGGTTGCTCCAAGGGTCGTCATAGGCCTATTGTGGTGCCTAGTGTTCTATGGAAGTTAGTGTCATGACTTACCTGACTAACCTAAGCTAGCCAATCTGCAGCACTCCCATCGTTACAAGGTTTCATCCTCGTCCTTGCCCACAATTTTACCATGACCCTTCCAATGCTGGTACCATAACTTGGAATTTCGCCAGGTATTGCGAAACTGCTTTGTTTAGTGTCAGCGAAAATTGCCGTCCATATTGGCTTTAGGTCTGCCCTCCATGTATCGGTCTGAAGCTCTTGATTCTGCCCATGTAGAAGCCCCAAGAGCGTCTTTGGGTACGTCCAGGGACACGGAACCCATACCCAACCCATGCCTGCTCCACTCTGCGATCGTCACACATTTAAGCTTGATGCCTTCTCAATTCTCATACATCAATGCCATCCGACATAAAGCGTCGCAGGAAACATACGGGGAAGTTGTCGGCTTTTATAGCCAGCGCCATCGAATTGAGAGTCTCCGTTTCTCGTGGGGATAATTCTTCCACAAGGCGTGTAGGAACTTCTCTTCGACGTGTTTCCACTGGTCGACCAGCAGCTCATCTTTCGGATCGCTTTGCTTTGATGAGGTACCAGACTTCACCGTTTTCGCATCGTGGGCTCCACGGTGTCGCAGACCTGTTCCTTTTTCTACTGAAACAACCCTTCTTGTCGAGACGAATTGCATTCGTGACAGCCACGTAGGACGCGGAGGGTGCCGGTTTGACCCCCCATGCAAGGTTTCTGTCCCTTTACTTGCCCCTTGGTTGAGCAGTTGGTCGGCCAAGGAGGGGTCGTAAAAGGAATATTCGATGAAACGTGGTAGCGTATGCAGACCTGTCACAGATTTGCCCTTGCAATACGTGATTTTAGAAGGCTTGATGACAGACTAATGGGTCTGGATATTTTGGATTTACATTGGAGCATTTGCCGGCTTTGGGTATGGAAAATACTTTCACTTCTCTCCATAACAGCGGATTAATGACTGCATCTATATAGCTCTTTAGAATTATTTATACCACATGTAGGATAATATCCTAGGCCGTTCGTAGCTCGGTTGGTATTATGCCGTCTGGCCATGCGGATTTGTATGGTTTGAAGCTATGTAGCACACAAAGCAGTTTGTCCCCAGTGATCAGACCTTGGGGGTTGGTCATTTGTGCATTTACATTAGCATAGACGCTTCGAATGGTTCTTCTATTTTTCCACAGCAGCGTCTCAAGGACAATCGCTTGGCTTTCCTCAGTTATTTATACATACATTGAGGGATACGTTATAGGCATCCCAATTGGTCTCTGTTCTTGTGACTTTTGCTTAGTTGAACAGTTTGATTCAAATGCTTCTAAGTGGTCCAAATTCTGATGTCAACCAATGCGTTTTCTTACCGCTAAGATAAGAGGGCAGGAGTTGGCATATGCTTTTTTTAACTTCCCAGTGGAAGTTCTTGTAATGGGGCCGATTTTGTGAATCGCGGATTTTGACATATCTCCACATTTCAAGGTCACCAGCATCCAAATTCAACGTTTTTATAGAGATGTCTGTGTGTGTGTGTATGTACGTAAGTGCGTATGTACGTATGTGCGTTCGGAATTATCTTTCGCCACGATTATCTGGAGAACCAAAGATGTTATTGACATGGGACCGGGTTTATTCGAAGCGTAATTACGTAACTCGGAACTGATTAAGTTTCCAGCGAAATCCGTCCAGCCGTTTTTTGTTAGTAAATAAATAACTAAAATAAGTTGCCTTCATTTGTACTATTTATTGTTATTATTTGTCATTGTGATCCGTTATTTCGTATACATGTAAGTTTACAGGTTTTCGTGTTCATAACAATGGTGGCATTAATATATATCACACTCCGATGTTATTAACAACATTAAATTTCCATGAATAATATTAAAGAGCATTTTTTAATATTAAATAATTCTTAACCATTTCTTATGGTTAACCACATTACAAAATGTCCCACTAATCGCAAAAATAATATTGATTCCACTGGGAAGTTAGTCGTGTGGACCTTGCGGGTCGCACCCAGACCACTTTTTTTGTTTTTTAACGCTTACATTTAGTTATCAGGGCAGGACAAGCATTCTATAAAGTCACTTGTTTGCTTATTTGAAACGTGATTTTTAGTTTAATAAAATACAGACATAAATTAATTACAATTTTTTTTTCAGGACTTGCTTTTCCTAAGATGCTATAAGTGATAGTTGAACTTGAAGCAATTATACGACTGATCACTTTAATTAATCATAATCAAATCTAAAAATATTTAAAGGGGGAAACATTCTCATCTTCAAATTAATTAAAGAGGCGATGACCTTAACAACTGCTACTCAGCAAGAAAGTAGCAAGAAAATGGAAGTCAAAAGCCCTGAAAATTTACCCACTTCTGAAATGGATCTCCTTGCAAAACTAGAAGCTGCAAATAAATTAATAGAAAGTGATGCTAAAAGTTTAAATTCTTTGCATTCCACCCATAGCCGAAAGAATTCCGATACTAGTCAGATAAGTGTAAATTCCGGTAAGTGTTAATATGTAAGTGTAACGTTATTAATGTACAAGTTTTACTTTTTTGTAGGTGGTAACTCAGTTGCAGAGGAGGATATTTGGACCACTTGGGCTACTATCCTTAACGACTGGGAGGGTAGCCTGAAAAAAAAGAATCCATGCGTTAGAGAGCTGGTGCGTCGAGGTATCCCTCATCATTTTAGGCCGATTGTCTGGCAACTACTTTGCGGGGCTACTGACGCTGATAAGAAGCAATACGCTGAGTATATTAAAGCGACTTCTGCCTGCGAAAAAGTGATTAGACGGGATATTGCCAGAACTTATCCGGAACACGACTTCTTCAAGGAGAAGGATGGCCTTGGACAGGAAGCACTATTCAATGTAATGAAGGCATATTCGTTGCATGATCGAGAAGTAGGATATTGCCAAGGATCAGGTTTCATCGTTGGATTGCTTCTTATGCAGGTAAATCGAATTTATGGAATGTTTAGATTTTAAAAGCCTTTTGTTTCTCGAGCGAAGTCGGGTGGGCTGCTAGTTTCTATTAAAACATTATTATTATTGAAAATAAATGAATAAGGCATTAACGGCCCGGCATTCAGGTCCTAAAACCTATCTTTTGTAACCATTTGCTTGTGTGAGTTGGAAGCGACCTACAATTTTAAGCCAAATCCAAGCGGCAAATTTGAGAAGCTTCGCATGGCAATGGATACTTTTGGATGTTTGTCATTCGAAAGAGGTGGGGCTTTGGAAACAACTTTATTAAGTTACTTGGCTCCTGCGGGATTTGAACCTAAGACCTTTAGATTGGTAGTATAGCATACTTACCTCTTTTGTTGTTCGAATCTACTTTAACTTTACAAAAAATATAAAAAAATACTTATGTATTTTAAAAGTTTTTATAATTTTTTGAGTAATGGCTGTAGCTGAAATGCATCGGAGATGAGTAAGCAAAATTTTTTTTTATTATTTTCAAATCCAATATGCCATTTTGATGTTTGTATAATTCTTACTCCTGTGATCAGGCGCTATCAATGTTATCGCAATTTTAATACGCGTAAACCTTCACTGAGATATTTAGATCATATTAATGAAAACTTGAACCAAATCCATTTATTACTTCTCGAAATTAGAGAAGGCAGTCACATGTTGAGGACTTTCTTTTATACCATGTTAACATTTATATGTATAGAACAACTCTTTATGTTTCCATTTCCATTTCAGATGCCTGAAGAAGAAGCATTTGCCGTTTTAGTTCAAATCATGCAACAGCATCGAATGCGTGATATGTTCAAACCCTCCATGTCTGAACTGGGCCTCTGCATGTATCAATTAGAGAGTTTAGTACAAGAACAGCTGCCAGAAATGCATATTCACTTCCAGCAACAAGCATTCCAAACTACAATGTATGCATCCAGTTGGTTCCTGACACTTTACACAACTGCTTTGAATTTAAATTTAAGCTGCCGCGTTATGGATGTTTTCCTAAGCGAAGGAATGGAGTTTATATTTAAAGTGGCACTCGCTTTACTTGTGCTGGGCAAGGAAACTCTTTTGTGTTTAGACATGGAGGCAATGCTCAAAGTAAGTACACTTTTCACCAATTTGATTGATCAAATGAGTTATTGTGTTTGTTCTTGCAGTTCTTTCAGAAAGAGTTACCCGGTCGAGTGGAGAGCGATCCTGAAACCTTCTTTAATTTGGCATATTCTATGAGGATCAATACAAAACGAATGAAGAAAATGGAAAAAGAATATTCCGATCTAAAAAAGAAAGAACAAGAGGAGACAGTGGAACTTCGACGATTGCGACGAGAAAACCGCCTGCTTAAGCAAAGAAATGAGTTACTCGAGGCTGAAAGTGCAGAACTAGCAGATAAGCTTGTTCGAGGGCAAGTCTCCCGTGCCGAAGAAGAAGAAACGAGGTAGTATCACTTGTGTAAATTTTTTTAAGGTTTTTTTTGGAAATAATTTTTTTATTTGCATTTAGTTTTGCTATTCAAACAGAGTTGTTGCAATTGCGTAGGAATTTCCTTGAAGTATCACATCAGCTGGAGAACGCAAATGAAGAGGTTCGCGGTCTTAGCTTAAGACTACAGGAAAACGTAAGCGTACCTACACTAAATGATAGTGCTCTCGAATTTTGCTTTCACATATCTATTGTTTTTTTTATTTACTTTTAATGTCTAAACAGAATGTCTCCATTGATAGCGTAAGTAACAACTACAGGTGTTATTAATAACGATGTTTAATTTAGCATGATAACGTTGTGCTGTTTTAGTTTTACTTAATGTTACATACATACATATATGCCTGCGGTCCTACAGACCACCATTTGCACTGGAAAAGTTAAACTCTGTTTCATGATCTTAATTTATTACAAGAATGAGTGTGTGTTGAGATTTTTGCTGACACTGACACGTGTTAACTGATGTATATGAATAAAACCGTAATTGAGCTCTAAATAGTAAAATCTATTATATCAACGTACATACGAGTATAAACTTAAAGTATGATTGGACTTATTTGTATTTGCTTCTGTTTTAAAGAGCGATACGAAGTCCATTTTGAATATTA
Source organism: Portevinia maculata (assembly GCA_949715645.1). Taxonomy (NCBI): domain Eukaryota; kingdom Metazoa; phylum Arthropoda; class Insecta; order Diptera; family Syrphidae; genus Portevinia; species Portevinia maculata. The sequence continues at coordinate 210,269,323 of OX454525.1, read as the reverse complement.
AAACATTACTTAAAATTGAAATCTACAGGACCTGCATGTGATTCAACACATTCCAACATAAACCCATGTTGTAGATTAATCCAATCTGCTTGCTGCCCATTTTGCAGTCAGCTCAACGCTCCTACGCTTTATCTCACCCTGTACTAGAGCGTGGGGAATACTCCATGGGTCCAATCCACTTCCGCACTCGTACAGTGACAATAGTTTTTCAAGATCTTGACGTACACAAACCCGCTGGTCCAGATGCATTTCCCCTATCTTTCTGAAAAGGTGTTCTTCCTCGCTGGAATAACCCTGCGAATGATTTTCTATGTATCCTATTCTTCAGGGGCTCTTTCCGAGACGGTGGAAAATTGCATTTGTCCAGCCCCAAATATAGCGAATCTTCTCCGTCCTCCTACTAATAGCCCAATAGCACTAACGTCCCTTCTTTCCAAGGTAAATGCTGATAAACCGTCAGTTTATGGCAGTTCGGATTTCGCTGTACATTATGACATATCTAACCGAAAAGTGAATTTGACAGAGTTTGGCATCAATCTCTTTTGTCGAAAATGCGTGCGTTTGCAATCGATGATAGGTACTTTTCTTAAATGGATTATAAATTACCTTTCTGTTTTCGATGATTTCTAGTCTGCAACTCACCAAATAAATGCTGGTCCTCCTCAAAGCGTTTTGTCTCCACTCTTTTTTTCATTTTTATAAATGATCTCTTATATGTTACTCCTAATCCAGTATATTCCTTCGCTGATGACAGTACTCTTAGCTTCTCATATTCGTTTACAGATTCACGTCTCTTTTCGTCGGTCGTCGAACTGAAACGGCAGCGTATGTTGAGCTCATTGAATTCCGATCTTGACAGCAGAATTAAGTGGTGTAAATCCAATAGGGTAAAATTTAATGCTTCCAAAACATATTGCTGTCTACTGTCAATAAGGCAATACGACAATAATTTGCCATTATCCAATCGCAATTGCCAGTCGCATTCCACCCCTAGAACACTTCAACCGAAATACCCGCCATGCAAGGAACTTGCATCATTACACCCTGAAGGCTGTATTCGGACGTACAGTGAAATACAAAGAATCTTTCCTTAGCCCTTCAACTCAAATGTGGAATACTCTTCCATGTTTTGTTTTCCATCATATTATAGTTTACATACATTGAAAACCAAGGTGCACCTCTCCCCATTTTCGTATTCTAATTTCATTAACTCCCGGGCTGTGTAGTTATTTACATTATAAGCGTACTTACATCCCTTTAGTGCGCGTACATTATAAAAAAAAACCCTGGAGAGTATGCAGCGATCTCCATCTCATACGATCCCGGGCAAGCTGCTTTCAGTTGTTTACACCAAGCGATCTGGCATCTGCGATAGCTTGGTCTAAGCGGGTTCAGTTTTTCTTTTCGTCTCGAATCTTAGGTCTGGGAGCTTAAAATCCGTTCGCTGGAGCATTATTTTTCATTCGATTGATGTGGCCGACCCAATTTAATCGACGTGTTTAAGCATTTTGGACTACATCCATATCTTAGTACAGTTCATACGAGATCGACGTTGTATCTACTCCTCCATTCGCCCTCCTCGCGCAAAGGACCAAATATCCGAGGGAGTATTTTTCTTTCGAAAAAACATAGTATTAGACTTCCTTCCCTGCTTATCGTTCAGCACTCGGCGCCATACTGGGACTATTCGGACTACTGATCGAAAGGTCCCCGGTTCAATAAACGCCGGGGCTAAGTAGCATCAGGAGTTTTTTATCCACTGCCCCACCTCTTGCCAACGTCTGACAAACATCCAAGAGTATCAATTGTCATGAGAAGCTTCTCAAATTTGCCGTTCGGATTCGGCTTAAAAATTGTAGATCCCTTCCACTTCGCCTAAGAAAGTGGTTGGGGAAGCTAGGTTTTAGTATGTCTATTGATTTTTTTTTACTCGGCGCCATAAAGCAGAACTAAGAGTAAATGTGTTTTGTTGAGCTAACACTTGGCTTTCTTGAGGAGTTTTAAACCCGTTTACGGTGCCAAACCGAAGTTGCAATGGGTTCCTAGTGTAATTCATCGTCCGATCTCCACTAAGGTGTCACGGGTAGAGTTGATGTTTACTCCGAGGTAGGTGAACTCCCTAACTACCTTAATGTTGCTGGAACCAACACTACAGTGATGTTTTGTCCTAGGCAGTGGACAGATGTTTATTTATTTTGTTGAAAGCACTTACTTGGTTTTGTCCTCGTTGACTTCAAGGCCAACAATCGCCATGAAAGCACTACCACCGCACGCGGATAATGTCGATGTCATTGCGTTGACACCTGTAATTATAACAATATTGGGCATTAACGGCTCATATAGGACATCAATGCCTAATCCTGATCATAAACTCTAGCTTAATAAAAAATAATATCATGCTCTAAAGCTGTTCTTTCCTTTTTCCAAATTTTATTCATTTTACATTCCACATCGTTCTAATTGATAAATGAATATCACACTTTTTGATAGTGTTACGTCAGCACATATTCCAAATGTTCATTTAACTCTAGCCGGATGTTAACACATCAATTATTACTGGGAGATTTCTTTTTCGAAGATCTGAGAGATCTAAGTAAAACAGATTTTAACTGTGTAAGTAAATTGATCATTCAGTCCAAATGATTCAACTTTCCATAGGTGATGCACCCCCCCTAGGACGTGTCCAATGATTGGAGATAGTCTCTGGTTGGATTGTTGAAGTTTCGCACTCTAGTGTTCTCCCATGGATTCCACATACACTTCGCTTCAACTGAATAAGCACAAACATTTTCTAAGCTACGTTGTCCATTTTTTTCAAAACCTTGTGCCGTAATATATCATTTGATGATGATAACTGTTTGCTTATGATATTGAGAAAATAAATGGGAAAGAATAATTCAAAAAGTACCGCTATTTTTTTCCTGGTTCTCTTGCAAAGCATTCAATAAGGACAAATGCAGTTTTGTTTCGCGTCAACTGAATAGGCACAAATATTGAAACTGAGAATAAAAGTTATTGTGATTAAATGAAACAAGTTTTTCTTAGAATAGTTTTTTATTGGTTAATTATAGTAGTGGGTACTGCCGTCTTTATTCGTAATAGTTTCGTAAATTTGATCCGGCATGGAAATTTTTTTTTTTTTTTTTTGCGTGTAGCTAGGTGAAAATCGTTAAAAGACATCGCTTGCGAGCTTTGCGATAGTGTGGGACTTGAATCATCCACTAAAAACACCCAGGGAAGGCATGATGTTACCATCCTTCCAGTAATCGCACCTAGTCTAAAGACTAATCAGCAATTTTGTTTTAACATTTGCTTATGTACTTATGTACTGTTTTTAGGAACTAACTTTGGTTTGTTACCTTTTTTTCTTAATTCATTATCACTTTGTTCGTGTGATTATGTTGTAAAACATATTTTTCTTTCCTAATTACCTAGTTAACTAGTTCAAATGGTTTAACTCTATGTAATCTTCTAACTAAATTGTTGTTATTAAGTAGTTGAACTACTTCTAAATTAGCATGGTTGCGAAGCCTAACTTCATGTCTTACTGCGACCTTCCGAACCTCGTCCTCTACCATTTCAATTTTTGGATCCCTATGTAGATCAGCATTATGTATGTACCACGGCGCATTAACAATATTGCGTAATACTTTGTTTTGAAAGCATTGTATGCTTTGAAGATTTGTCTTTCTTGTGCACCCCCATAACTGGAGGCCATATGTCCAAATTGGTTTTAATATTTGCTTGTAGAGATGCAGTTTGTTGTAGATTGAGAGGCATGAATTCCTCCCTATGAGCCAATACATTTTATTGTATCGTATATTTAGTTCATCTCGTTTTTTTTGACATGTGTTTTCCAACGCAACTTTGCGTCCAAAGTCAAGCCTAAATACATAGCTGAGTTCGAATGCAGAACTACTTTATTATTTATGTACACATGTATGTGTTGTACGTTTTCATTCGTAAAGTTAATATGAACCGACTTTAGTTCATTTAATTTTATTTGCCATTTTTTTGTCTATTTGGATATATCATTTACTGTCCTTTGCAGTTTTTCTGTAACTTCCTGTGCGGTTTTTCCTACTGCAAGTACAGCAGTATCGTCTGCAAAAGTGGCAACAGTAGTTTCGTCATTTTGTGGTAGGTCGTTCGTGTATAGGAGGAACAGTACTGGTCCAAACACACTACCTTGTGGTACTCCAGCTTTGATGTGTTTCAATTCGGAGTACTCATTCAGAATTCTTTATGTCCTCAGGGCACATTTGTTCTCTGAAAAAGATCTTCTTTCTAATTCCGTTTAGGGCCGGACATTCACATAAAATGTGTTCAGCTGACTCGTCCTCTTCAAGACAGAGTCGGCACTCAGGAGAGTCTGCTATTTTCATTTTGTGTAGATGATATCTTAAACCATGGTGGCCAGTAAGGTAACCTGCTAAGTTCTTGATATCATGCCTGCTTAGGTTTAGGCATTTGCTGGCATTTTTATTGAAAGGCCGAACGGCTTGTTTGGTCTGTCTTAAACCTGGGATGCTTTCCCAAAGATGGATACATTTTCTGTATTCCCAGCTTTTTATTGCTGCCGTTGCTGCTGATCTAGGAGTGCAGCAGAAGGGTTCAGGACCTATGAAGGGTGTTTCCGAACCTTTTCTGGCCAGTTCGTCGGCCTTTTCGTTACCTTCCACCCCGACATGACCCGGAACCCACCATAGCTTGGTCTTGTTACTTGTTCCGAGTGCCTGTAGGGTGTTGAAGCAATACATGACTGATTTGGAGTCAATCGTATGCGAGCTAAGGGCGTTTATAGCTGCTTGACTATCCGTGAATATATGGATGGTTGCACCTTTTATACCAGATAGATTTATGTGGCTAGCGCATTCTTGAATGGCGTGGAGCTCTGCTTGAAATACGCTGGGACTTTTCCCCATGGGTATCGTAAAGCATTTGTTTGGTCCGTATATTCCCGCTCCTACCCCCGCTTCCATTTTAGAACCATCAGTATACCACTTTATGCCGTTGTGGCTGTTAGGTGGGTTATTACTAACCCATGCTTCTCTCTTGGGGATCTCCGTGGAGAACCGCTTGTTGAAGCATAGTGTTTTATGAATGCGGTCTGTGACCGCGCAGTTCATGTTGAGTTCTGGCAGTTCATCAAGAAGTGTCTTAAGTTCCGGATGATCGTTAAGACTTATCTCGTTTAACTGTATTTGACTTATTGCACTGCGGATCGCCACTTTTTGAATGTATATGTTGAGAGGTGTAATACCTGTTATTGCCTCTATGGCAGCCGTTGGACAGGTTCGCATTTCTCCGAAAATACCAAGGCACGCAAGCCGTTGTGCCTTTTTGAGCTTCTCTATTGCGACCTTTTGTGTGGATTTTGTCCACCATACAATGGAGGCGTATGTTATAATGGGTCTTATCATCACTGTGTAGATCCAGTGGACAATCTTTGGAGAGATTCCCCAGGTTCTGCCATATGTGCGTCGACAGGCCCATAAAGCTCTGTTAGCTTTAGTGATTTTGTTGTTGATGTGAGAGTTCCAGTTTAGTCTTTTGTCCAGGATTACTCCAAGATATTTGACTTCGTCGGAATACTCAACGGTCGTGCCATTTAGTGAAAACTGGGCTAAGCTGAGATTTCTTCTTTTTGTGAAAGGAACTATGATAGCTTTACTGGGGTTTATGGAGAGATTTTCCTTGTGCACCAGTCTATAGCTATCTTAAGGGCGTTTTGCATACGTGAAGTAACTACGTTTGATTCTTTGCCCCTAATAATGATGACCAAGTCATCGGCATACCCTATTATGTCGTAGCCTAAATTACTTAATTTTTGAAGTAGGTCATCTATGACCAAAGACCACAGGAAGGGTGATAAAACTCCTCCTTGTGGACAGTCTTTTATAGCTGATACTGATACTGAAGTCTGTCCTGACGAAGCAGTGATTTTCCGACTTTCGAGCATCGCTTTTATCCAGTTTATGGTGGAAAAGTCTACCTTTCGGTGAATTAAAGCATTTGATATTGAATCATAACCGGTGTTATCAAAAGCACCCTCTATGTCAAGAAAAGCGCATAGTGCAATTTATTTGCAACGGTAGGCGTTGTTTATGTGATTTGTTAGTTTTAACAGTGCGCCTTCCGTTGATTTGCCTTTTTGATACGCATATTGACAGGGGTGTAGAGGCATGCTAATAGTTACGCATTCTCTGATATGAACGTCAATTATTCTTTCCATTGTTTTCAGGAAAAACGATGTCAAGCTTATGGGACGATAGGATTTAGGTAGTTCACTAGGTTTGTTACCTGGTTTGGGGATAAATACTACATTGACCTCCCGCCAAGTGCGTGGTATGTAGCCCCAGTTGAAACTGAACCTAAATAAGGCAATCATGTTAGGTAGGAAGAATTCCATACCCTTTTGAATGAGGGCTGGAAAAATTCCGCCATTTCCTGGTGCCTTGAATGGTTTAAATGAGTTTATGGCCCATTTTACCTTATCTGGACTAAATAATTTACCAGATAAACTATTATTTCTGCTGAGGTTAGTTGGATATGAAACCTCAGTAGTGTGATCAGTTGTATGATCGACAATTAGGGAACCAGGGAAGTGAACTTGCAGCAAGGTTGTGAGAGTTTCTTCCCGGTCGCTTGTGATTGTTCCATCAGGTTTGATGAGCAATCCCATGCAGTTTGAAGGATCTGTTGAAAGTGCTCTCTGGAGCCGCGCCACTGCTGGGAGTTTTTCCAGCTTTTCGCAGTTTGCGCGCCATGAGGCCCTTTTAGATCTTCGCAACTCTTGGTTGTATTTGGTTAACAGGGATCGATATTGATCCCATACGCCGGTGCGTTTCGATTTATTGAATTGTTTTCTCACCTTCTTGCGGATAGTTTCCAGGTTTTCATTCCACCATGGTACGCTTCTTTTTACCACGGTGCGCTTTACCTTACAACTACTCCTAAAGGATGAGATAAAGATGTCGTTAAGCTGACATTGTGCAGCGTCCGCATCACTTGGTGTTAGTGGTGAATCTGGTAGCAGATCAGTTCTGATTGCCAAATTTTCACTATAGGTTCTCCAGTTAGTTAATTTATTATTGTATTTGACCGGCGCGCACTCGGTGTTGCATCGCAGCCTGAACATAATATGCATATGATCAGACAGAGAAGCTTCATCAGACACGTGCCAGTCCTCTACAATGTTTTGTATAAAAGAAGACGAGAGAGTAAGGTCTAAAACTTCTTCTCGTATACTGTTCCTAAAAGTGGGCTTATCTCCCTTATTTAGAATAACTAGGTCTTTACTATATAGGTAATCTAAAAGTAACTCACCTCTTTTGTTTGTGTCTCGGCTGCCCCAAATCTGGTGATGTGCATTCGCGTCGCAGCCGATAACAAGATGTACTTGCTGAGTTTGGCAGTACTGGACAAGTTCCTGTACTGGTGTAGGTGGTACCTCCTCTATGTCCCCAGCAAAATACGCCGATGCGCATACGAACTTGTGTATCACATGGCCATTGTGGCGTTCAATTAAAACGGCCACCAGGTCCCTAGTATTGAAACCTGGAATGAGAGAGAATTTTATATCTTTCGCAATGGAAAGAGCTGCCCTAGGTCTGAAATTACCTTTGGCAAAAATTAGCTCTCTATTTCTGCTGTAAGACCAAAGATCTTACCTGTAGTTGCCCATGGTTCCTGGATTAAACCAAGAGCGACGTTCCTTTCGGCACATCTTTGGCTATAGGTGTCCGATGCACCCATAGCGCGGTGCAGGTTTGCCTGCAGCACAGTTAGAGACGTCAATTCTTCTTCACGTACTCGGGATTACGCACTCTATGAGGTTTGTTATCACCCCTGCGTCGTACGAACCCTGTTGAGAGAGACCACTTTGTCTCCCCCTTGGACTTCTGGTGTTCTGTCTATCTTTCCCGCTTGTATGTGCCTGTTCGGCCGCCAGTTTTGGCCTAAAGCGGTTACGGTGCGCGTTTGTGCTGTCCGTTTTCTTAGCCTTTGCTTTAGCATCCAGCACCACAGTTGTTTTAGCAACTGAGTTACCCGTGGCAGCACTAATGCCAGCCACTGGTGGTGTGGCGCTACTGTTGGCGCTTGTGGATGGCTTTTCTGAAGCATCAGTGGCAGTACTAATACTAGCCCCTGGTGTTGTAGCCTTTTGTTGGTTGTCTAGTGACGCCTGATTCGTCGATTTGTCCGCGCTCTTGAGGATTATTTTGATCTGTCCAAACCTGAACGAGACCATTCCCTTTAGCTCAACAAGTCGCTTCATCGTGCTTTCGTTTACAGCAAGGACCATATGGGCGACATCTCTGTCGTCAGATCTTTGCAGAACTCTCCACGTTCTGGTGTTGAGTTCTTTATTCTCGCCATCTAGAATTGCCAGTATTCTTTCATTCGCTACTCCGGTACTATGTGGGAAGAAGGCTCTGACGATATGTGGTTTCGGGAAAAGTTCTTCCCCCACAAGCGTCACTTCCATACCGCATTTCTCTTTGAGCTTCGCGAAGTTTGTGCTCATCCACTCTGCAGTGGTAGCATCCGCACATACTATCATTAGCCATCCGGCTTTGAAAGTTGTACCGCGGAAGGCTGGTTTGGTCCCCTCATCACGTTGTTCGATGGTGATGTCCATAATCCTCTCCTGAATCTGAGCCATTTGCTCATTACTGAGAGGATTGCGATCCAGATCGACAGGTACTACACCCAGTCTTACAAAGCTCGCTATATCTGTATATGAGACTTTGTCGACGGCTGTATTTCCTGTGCGAGCTCGTTTCGCTTCGGATTGGGGCGGCGTATTGTCCTCGGATCTTGTACGCTTCACCTCGGAGCCTAGGTCGACCTCTGTCGACAGAGCAAGTATTCTGGCCTGCTCTACGTTTTTTCCCTTTTTCAGCGCGCGCTTATAACGGCGCTGTTCGGATGGTGTAAATTGACGCGCTTAGACTCAGTCTGTGCAGTTATGCCAGAGGTCTCTGGCGCGCCTGTATTCATGGGATGCACTTCATCCGAGAGTATGCTTACATTGCATAGCGTGCTGGATTCAGAGATATCGTCACTAAGAACAGTCAAGTTCTCTTCTAAGCTTATCATCTCCGAATCCGGGGTTTGTGACCCTTCCCGATTGGCAGGTGTCACGTCATTTACGACAGGGTGTTCTAAAACATCCCCAGGTGGTAAAGCAGGGTGTTCTGAAACATCCCTAGTTGATGATGCAGTTGTAGAGGCATCATTCTCTATTTGTTTTTTGCTAAACGGATCTATTTTGATTCCCACGAGTAAACGGGAAAGAAAGGTCGCCCGTGGTCTACCCGTATAACCACAGGAAGGCTATCTTGAAATCGGAGGTCGCCTGGTATCCGAAGTTCGCTGCTATCGACTAAGAACCCCTTAGCCATTCATCTCTCGGCGCTAGCTGTTCCACCTTAGATTTGGGGATTTGTTGTCGGGGTTGTCTCCCCGGGCATTGCCGAAAAGTTGTAAGTAAGGGGGGGGGGGGCAGATGGGGGGGTATGTAAGGGTGGGGTAGGAGCGGACGTGAAGTCCTGGTCAGTTCTTGGTTGATGCTCATCAGACGGCCTGGCCCTTACAAGCCCGATGACTCTTTACGTCGTAAGCCTCCGCACCGGCACCATCGAATTTGTTTGCGGTGATGGTGCGCACGTCAAGGTGACTGACCCCGCTAAGAGGCAAAAAATGATACTCTTTTGGAAGATATTTTTGTAGCTTACGGATTAATCCTTTGTGCCAGACTTTATCAAAAGCCTGTGTTACATCAAGGAAGATGGCAGAGCATATTTGTTTTTCTTCTAAAGCTTTTTCTATTATATCAGTTATTCTGTGGACCAGATCTATTGTTGAGTATTTGTTTCTGAATCCAAACTGATGGTTTGGGATCAGTGTCTTTTCTTCTAGAATCGGATGGAGTCGTTTTAGGAGCATTTTTTCGAATAGCTTTGACAGGATTGGCAGCAATTATATCGGCCGATATGACGTTACTTCACTGGGCAATTTTCCCGGCTTAGGTACCATGATAACTTCCGCAACCTTCCACATGCGCGGAACATACCTTAGTCTCAACGCAGCATTTATTATCTGTGCTATTTTTTTCATACCTTTCTTAGGCAGTTTTTTCAGAATTTCACCCGTTAGTAGATCAAATCCCTGGGCTTTTTTCGGGTTGATCTTTTCTTTTATTTCTTTGGCTATTTCCCTAGAGGTTACTGCTGGAATTGATCTCTCGTCTTCGCACATTTCTTCCGTTTGTTGGGAAATATCATTATGGTCGTATGGGTTGAAAACGTTTTCAAGATGTAAGGTATCTTTCCACCGATGCATTTTTAAATTCTGCTATCCTTTTTCTGAGCTTATTATGACAGTTGCCATCGCTTGCGAGCTCGTCTCTTTTCTGATATAATGTCGCAAATTTCGATGGGATACACGTTTCTTTTTACTTTGCTATTTAATTCAGGCGTTGCAGCCCATGCAGTCTTTTGTATAGCTAGGGTGAAGGACTGTACTTCACTTTCTAATTGCTCTATTGTATTAATTGTTGTGGATAGTTCGATGCGTTCATCTATTAAATATCTGAAATATGTCCAGTCAGTTAGTTTGTTTACTAGACGTGGGTTGTGTTCCTTCATTATAATTTTATTGCCAAGTGTTAGCAGCACAGATGAGTGATCTGAGTCAAGATCTGGCCCTTCCTTAACTTGGGTAGTATTTGAGGAAATATTCTTAGTTAAGAAGAAGTCGACAACATCCGGGATTTTGTTCCTATCTGTGGGCCAGTAAGTAGGATTTCCCGTTGAATGGTAGTTAACATTGTTTTTTTTAATATATTCAAGGAGTTCTCTTCCTCTTGTATTTGTTAATCTTGATCCCCAAGATATGTTCTTAGCGTTGAAATCTCCGCCTATTATGAACTTATTTCCGAATTTACGGAAGAGGCTTTCAAAATTGTTTTGTTTCAGCCTGTAGCTAGGAGAACAATATGCCGCTGCTACCTTTATCTGGCCGCTACTTGTTTTTATGTTTACGGATTTCGCTTGTATTTCACACGACTGATATTCTTCATCTTCTTCGTGGCTAACATCTTCCTTAATTATAACTGCGGCCCCTCCTCTTGCTGTATTTTGAGGATGTGGGGTTTGGTATGTCTTGTATCCGCGAAGTTTGTATTTTGTTCCAATTTTAAAATGTGTCTCGGAGACTAGGCATATGTCAATTTTGTATATGTCGAGAGTCGCTTGCAATTCGTCTTTACGATTCTCGAGACCATTGGCATTCCATAATAAGATTTGTATGTTTTTAGCCATTATGATCTTTTAGGTACAGTTCTTTTATTACTGTTTTGTTTTTCAAGGAGAGATATTCTTTCCAGAATTTTCTTATTATTCTTTTCCATGTCTCCCATTCTGTTAAGGATTCTTTGCATGATATCCTCCATAGCATTAATGGGAGGCTTGGGTTTTCCGACTGGTTTTACAACGTTTTTCGAAGTAACCTGTGCATATGTTTTATGTGGACCGGTTATGAGGCTTAAGTTTTCATTTTCGCTTAAGGGTAGATTTCCTTTAGCTCCTTTAGATTTCGGTCTCAAGTCTTTTTTGTTTCTTTTTACTCCGTTTTTGGTTGCGTCTTTTTGAACAGGCTTTTGCATTCTCTTTTGCTTGTTGTCTTTTACCTGCTGTATCTCTTTTGCAACTACACACCCTCTGTAGTTAGCTGGGTGTCTTTCGTTGCAATTGGCGCATTTAGGGGCAGCATTTTTTTCCCTTATGCAGTCTTTTGTATGGTGGTCTCCTGCACATTTAACGCATTTCGGGTTTGAGTTGCAGTATTTGTGAGTGTGACCATGCTTTTGGCAGTTCTTACATTGAGGAACTAGCTTTAATTTCCACAAAGGATGAATTTGAACTTTCATTCCTAAGATATCTTTAATTTCATAAATTTTTTTGATGTCTTCATCTTGCTCAAAAGTAAGCATGAACATCGGGAGCGGTGCTTTACTCTTGTACTTAAGCATATTGACAACTTCAAGTATTTTGAAGTTTTTCTTTATTAGGTCATTTGCAATGCGTTCAGGTGTGCATGAGTAGTGTAGTTTCTTTGCAACAACCTTTATTGGTCTTGTTTGTTTATTTTCAAACGAGTACCATTGAACTTTTTTCTGGTTTAGCAATTTTGTTAAGTTTCTGTAGGATTCTTCGTTATCCACATTAATTTTAACATCATTGCTATTAAGGAGAGCTGTATTAACTTTTATTTTATTTTCCTCTAAAATATTCAATAAGCCTTCGTACTTCGTAATACAGAGCACTATAATTGGTGGAGGCTTTATTGTTTTGAGTGGTTTGGTTTCTTTACCTTTCACCTTTTCTGGGCTTTTCTGGGTCACTTTTGGTGGTGAAAGCTCCGGAGACCTGCTCATTTTTCTTTTTTTGTTCCTTTTTGTTCCCTTAAAGGGTGGTTCTGTCTCTCGTTGCAGTTCTTCTTCATCCGTAGAGTACACTACAGTTTTATGTATCTGCTCATTTTTATTGTTATTATTGACCTGTTCTTTAAGCTGCTGTAGCTCAAGCTTTAGTTTATCATTTTCGCTTGCAAGTTTTTCACTGAGTTGCTTAAAATTGTCTCTTTCTTCACAGGCTTTTTTGTAACAAGCTTCCAACATAGGATTTTCTCTTGTTGGTTGGGATGGTGGTGTTCTTACCAATTTACGACTCTTTATGAAAGGGTCATCTTTTAGCAATAAATGGTTCACCCCAGAATCCATGGAACCGGCCTCCGAAGAGGGTGGATTTACCAGTTTACCTGGGGTAGTTATATCATTTGTTTTCTTCATTGCATATTTTAGTTTTTTTTTTAAACTTTTTTTCAAAAAGTTTAAAAATTTGGACTTTAGTCGCCTCTTACGACAGGCATGCCTACCTCGGATAAATTCTGACCCCTACCCGAAGGGGGATTCCGGCATGGAATCGTACAGCATCTTTATGCAGTCCAGCGAAATTTCCCTCCAGGCCAATTTAATGGCTGCAATAAGGGATTTTCTGTCCTCAAACTGACGGCCAGACTCATAAACTTTTTGTTCAATCATCTCCAAACGTTTTCTATAAGGTTCAGGTCCGGTGAGTACGACGGCTATTGAAGCAATTCCACATTCTGCTCCTCTATCCAATTTTTTACTAAGCGTTGTCCTGCTGAAAAGTTCAGTTTATGGCTCCAGAAATGCCTGAAAATTTAGAGAAATTTCTTTTCAAATTTTCTTTATAACTTATTCCAGTCATTTTTGAGGTTTGGAACTCAAGCTCAACAGTGCCATAGTAGCTAACTGCTCCCCATGCCATAACACAATCTTCTCGACTATGATGCCGCGCTAAAAATCGTTCGTCTTTCCTCACATCGTGGAAGTAATAATTAAACCCATTAGGGCCATCAAAATTAAACTTCTTCTCACCCGAAAATACTATACGTGACGCCATTCATTTTTCCAACTCATATGGAGCCTAAGCGCATACACTTCCGTTTCTCGTTAAGTGGTGGTTTCTTTTGAATTTTCATCCGTTTTAGATGTTTCGCACTATTGATAACCCTTCGCACTGTTGAAACGCTTGCAGTTACACCGGCTTTCTGTTTTATTTTTGCCACAGAGTCGTAGGAATTGGAAGCACATCTTAAAATTGCTCTTCGATCAACTGCTGTAGTTGCCGTTTTTTGACCTCCTTTCATGTTTTATCCGTACGAATCGTTGCTTCTTAAATAAGAATAGAACACACTAAAACTTCGTCCGATTTTGGTCAGCTATAGAACGCCCGGTTAGTTCTTGTTCTTTTAGTAAATCGATTTTAGCTCTTTCAAAACTATTTAGAGATTTTGATCTACCCATTTTTCTTTGAAATACAATTAATCAAATAAAATTCACTTAAAGCACTTCAATTGTTGATCAATGTGTCAATCTCCACAGAATACTCATAAGCAGTGAAAATAAGGACCTTGTGTCTATTCAGTTGACGCAAAATAAAACTGCATTTTTCCATATTGACTGCTTTGCAAGAGAGCCATAGACAAAATAGCGGTACTTTTTGAGTTATTCTTTCTGATTTATTTTCTCAACATCATAAGCAAACAGTTAGCATCATCAAATTATATATTACGGCACAAGGTTTTGAAAAAGTGGACAACGAATTTTAACAAATTTTTGTGCTTATTCAGTTGAAGCGAAGTGTAAGTCGGTGGTCGATTGTATCAACCTAAATAATTCTACTCTCCTTAATCAGAGATGAACAGCTAATCAGCCAACATCAGTGTTCGATGTTCGAATTACCCCTACCTCTCAGGATTATTATGATCATTACCTCGATTGTGTGAACGATGTGCAGTACATTTATTTGGTATGTTTCGATTGCAACAGATATGTTTAAGCTGCAAGCAATAATATGACACAAAATTCAGTTTTTTCCTTATTAAATATATAGGTACTTATATGCTTTTATTTTGTTAACCATCCTTTACTGCTTCGGCCATGCATTTAAAAATTATTTGAAATCAGAATGAATGAATTGAGTGGCACAGGACACGTTTTTAAACCCTTAAGCTTTATTTTTGTCTATTTATCTGAGTTACTATAATTAATGGCGTGGAAGTCAAGAATACTTTATATACTTCATTTTGGAGAATAGCTCTCCTTTGTTGCGATTACAAATTCTATTAGTTATTACATTATCAACTTTTCAACTGAATACCTACATTCAGCAGCATGTTTATTTAGTGTTGACTGCTATGTTTTTAGTCCATATTGTTTTTTAGAAACTTAGTCCGGCTATGCATGAACACATGATATAAAACCAGCTTTCTTTCCTTATTATTGCGATTTATATTTTCAGAATAACTCACGTCAAAGCTCTATTGACGAGCTTTGTATGAAGGAGGAGGCTCTTAAACAACGGGATGAAATGGTATCTTGTCTCTTGGAGGAATTGGTTAAAGTGCGTCAAAGTTTAGCCGAAAGTGAAGATACCATACGCAATTTGAAATCGAAAATCGACGAAATTGAGGAAGATAATCAGAAACTTCGTGAAATCACACCTGATAATTCGGTTGCGCATTTACAAGATGAACTAATCGCAAGCAAACTACGTGAGGCTGAAGCGAGCTTATCGTTAAAGGATCTCAAACAGCGTGTACAAGAACTAAGTACACAGTGGCAACGACAATTGCAAGAGCAAAAGGCTGAACATAGTGCTGCTCCAGTAGATTCTACTCCAAAGAAACTCCTAACAAACTTCTGGGATTCCACAACAAAATCAAATGAAATGCAGAAGCTCGAAGAGGATCTAATGACTTCAAGAATTAAAGAAATGGAAACGCTGACTGAACTCAAAGAACTGCGCTTGAAGGTGATTCTTTTGTGCTGGGTTATGAGTAATTGTTTTCTTGTTTAATTATATGTGTATTGCTTTTAGGTTATGGAACTAGAAACTCAAGTTCAAGTGTCTACCAACCAACTTCGCCGACAAGATGACGAAAAGAAAAAACTCAAGGAGGAATTAGAAATGTCACTTAACCGCGAAAAGGATATGGCTAATAAGGCTCGTGAGCAGCAGCATAGGTAAAACGATCATATTTCCCTTCTGAGTATTTTTTTTGTACTAACTGGAACCTTGATAGATATTCCGATTTAGAATCTCGCATGAAAGATGAGCTTATGAATGTGAAAATTAAATTCACTGAACAAAGTCAGACGGTTGCTGAGCTAAAACAAGAAATTTCTCGTTTAGAGACAAGGGTAGGCCATTTCTATCAAATTGAACAGAACTTAATGCGATTATATAAATTTAGAACTCAGAAATGCTAGCTGAGGGTGAACTTCGTTCCAATCTCGATGAGTCGGACAGAGTTCGTGACTTGCAGGACAGGTTAGCCGATCTAAAAGCAGAGGTAAGTCCAAAATTTCTTTACGCCCTTACTCCCTCCATCATCGTGTAAATAAATTCTAAATTAAAGGAACATTAACAGTATAGTGAATACCTAAAAGGCACAAATCGAACACGTGACTAACACCGTGTTTTCGCAGATACTCGTCACTGTTGTAAAAAACACACTTTTTCAGTATCCAATATGATCCTTATTTATGTTGTAATCTGTAATAAATTACTTCCACCACCAATCAGCTACAGCAGCTAAAAATGCTTTTATTTAATTTTGTTTCGTTCTCCGCTTTCACTTTTTTTACAGTTGAAAAAATAATTTATTTCGTTCTTTTGAAATTGAAATATTTTTTAGTACCCCACGCCAATAACAAGCCCAGATTCTGAACCATGGAAGTGGATAAGCTAAAAAGATTGCAGGTCATTACTAACAAAACGACAATTCATTAAACATAAACATAGTGTCTATTGATTCGACTATGCATGCAATAATAAGCATATTACTAGACAATTGATTTAAATCTGAGAATAATTTAGTGCATGATAGCTGTTCATATTTACATACATACAAATACGAGTACAGGTTGTATTTTTATGAATGAAAATGTTATCGAAATTTGCGAAAATCAGTTTTCGGTTATTATTAATTGTGCATGTTGTTTTTCGTTTAATGTTTTAATTTATGTTTTATATTTTAATATAAACCTTTTTCTTCTTCTTCCTTGCTTAACGGCGAGGTTTTGATCAGGATCGGCCGGCTTCCTGGTTTTGGATCACTTTATCACTGAGGCCAATCAAATACAGGTGTTGTTGTATTGATTTGATCCAGCAACTTGCAAAATGTTAAACAAAGTTGTTGGTTTGAGGTTTAATTGCTGTGAACGACGAAAAATTGACGTGTTTGGGTCTTCAGCAACACCTCTGCTAACAGCTGCAAAATTTCCACTCAAACGACCACTCCGATGATAAGCTTTACTTCTCTGATCTTGAACCGAACCAGTTTCTTTATATTTATGAACGATAAGTTTAATAGCATGGTTTGACGCAGCATTTTCTCTACCGTATTTTGAATGAAATTTTCTTTCGACTTCTGCAAAACTTTCACCATATTTAAAATAAGTTTAATAATAAAATAACGTTTCTCAATAGTGTACCGATAAATTTTACTAACGGGAATGTATTTACTTCATACCTGAAAAAACTTCGGTGTCGGCTAATAGCTGTACAAGTAGCGCACAATTTAAAATGATACGTCAAATTTGAATGTTCTTTACATTGCGCTTAATGATTTAAGAAAAAAAGTGTATTCACTCGTTCTAAGTCTAAAAAACAATTATTGTAACCACAAATTGTATCCTTGAAAATTGTGATTCTTAGAAGCTTATAGCTCTTACTATTATGACAGCGCCACCAATTTCGTTTTCACTTTTAAACTTATTTTGGTTAACTTTTTTACGAAAAAAATTGAACTGGTGCCGGTAAAGTAAAATCTTGCCAAACGGTTTATTTTGTAACCTTGTTTGCTTCGTATATGTCATTATTCTTATTTCAAAATTTACCAGAAAAATTTAAAAATTTTTGCAAACTTGTGAAAAAATTTCAAAGTGTTCAACCTGAATTCAACGGATTAATTTAAAAACTCAGTTGCCCGTTTTCACCCGTTTGTGTGTTAGATTGATTTGATTAGAATTAGAACAAGTATTTAAATTTAATTTTGTTTCTCTTATTTTTTGTTTGGGGCTTGAAATTGAAAAAAGTTTGTTAATATTTATAGATATTGATATTCTTACATTTGCCCATATTTTACACTTAGAAAATGTACACTTGCTTATTAAGTGATACAAATTTTACGGTCTTCGGGACTATACCGGCTGCACAGTAAAGCAATTGGTTACAAAACCGTACTAGGGTGACTAAATGTGGTTCAACCCTGAGTGCCACACGCATCGCGGGGGGAGCGCAGCTTGTGGCGACTGTTGCAGTACGAACCTCATGTTGCACCATTCCGCGGAAAGGGAGCAGGGAGGGGCGGCCTTGATAGTCGATTTTGGATTATGGTGACTGAGTTCGGGGGTTTGTGGTGCAGGTTTTGAGGCATGGGAGAGAAACAGAGTGGGGTGACTGTTACAATCTAACCTAAACTCTGTTCCCGTTTTGTCTGCACAGCGGGAAGGCAGCAAGGCCGGGGGAGACTGTTTCAGTCGATCCGCCGGGTTACTGTCTCGCCCTTGGAGTGGAGTGCTGACTGAAGTGACTGATACAATCTAGCTTCAGTGAGATCTCTTTTCCTTGTCAGGGGAACCGGTTTGTGGTGATCTGCGGGAAGGGAGCGGGAGAGGCTCAAGTCATCGTCTAATCCGTCCTCTAGTTTAGTTTAACCATTTGGACCTAGTGACTAATTAGCTGATACAGCCAATATCTATCTCACTGAGATCGCTTAGATCATCGAGGAAATAATTGCCAAGAATTTGTTTCCTTGAGTTGGCTAGTGCGGTGCAGTTGCACAGGAGATGTGTGGTGCTTTCTTCCTCTTCGACGTCTCTACAGCTTCTGAAGAAGTCGTTTGAGGGAGCTCCCAATCTGGTGGCATGTCTGCCTAAAAGGCAGTGGCCAGTAATTGCTCCGATTACAGAGCTGATATTTTTCCTGCTGATGGAGTGAAGTTTGGATGTTCTCTTTGCATCGTATTTAGTCCAAACTTGCTTTGAGGACACACATGTACTGATTCTATTCCACCTATTGTTTGCTTCTATTAACGCATGGTCTAGAAGTTTGAGTTTCAGTGTCTGAATGGGTACCGCCGGTGTCTCTCTGTTGTCAGAGAGTTCTTGTGCGGAACCCCGTCTGGCTAACTCGTCCACCTTGCAGTTGCCTGGAATATCAATTCCCAACACAGGGAAGTGTTACGCGGACGGTCTGACCGCGATCTCGTTAAGAGATTCGTGGCATTGTTTTACCAACTTGGATCTTATTGTTGGTAATTCTAACACCCCTATTGCGAGTGTCAATCGACAATTGACTATTTTCAATGTGTGCTATTGTGAACGAACGATTCTAAAGGATTTTGTCAATCGCAGTCAATTGAAAAAATGCGATTGACAAGAATATCAATGAAAATGATTCGTTCACAATAGCACACATTGAAAATACACAATTATCAATTGTCGATTGACACTCGCAATAGGGGTGTAAGGCTTTTATTGCTGCCTGACTGTCTATGTAGATCACGATAGTTTTTCCATCTATCGGCTCATAGAGAGTCTGCGTGCTGCTTCGCGGATAGCCGTGACTTCTGCCTGAAATACACTGCAGTGGTCAGGCAGTCGTAGTACGACATTGAGCGCAGGGTTGTCTGAAAACACGCCCGCCCCCGTCCCGTCGGCTGTCTTTGACCCGTCGGTGTATATTTCTATGGCGTCGTTGTTAACGATACGACCGTCTTCCCAGCTGGCTCGGTCTGGGATGGCCGTCTTGTATTTAGTGCTGAAATCTAGTGTTGGGATTGGTTTTGAACATTACTACAAATATGAAATATCAGTTGCATGGATTTTTTTTTGAAAATTCCATATACTCTTACACAAGATGGATAAAGGAGAAAGCGAGACATAAAAAAATTAGTGTGCTTAAGACCACACGACTGAAGTAAAACTTGTTTCGCTCCTTCTAATTTAAATTGTGGGCGTGTCAGGAGGCGAATTTTGAAAATATTTACACATGAGCATCAAGGGCCCCTGGAGAGTCTATATTATAAATTTCAGCTCCCTAGCTCAAACTTTGGTTTTTTGCCGTCCGACCTGAAAATCTGACGATGACGGTGACGCGCTCTATATTTCCAACTAATGAACTGCGATTCATTGATACAATGACTTTACTCACGTCCGGTAAATTCCATCTGTCGGCAACTATTTTAGATATAGCTTTCTCCTTTGGATCGGTTTGGATAGATGATGAGCTTAGTAGTGCCCTCTATTGAGGAGATTGAAGGGTGTTTACCCATTCCACGAACCTTTCCGCCGACTAAATTTTATGGGTTGTAACAAAAGAGTGTATGATACGTAACGTAACTCTCTCTCTCTTTCTATCTTCACTAACTTATATTTCCCTCTCAACTTCCGTTAGGCCGGAAGTGTACTTTTGTCTGCACTTCCGTTTTGCCGGAAGTGTACGTTTGTCTACACTATCGTATTGCCGGAAATGTATATTTGTCTACACTTCCGTGACGCATTCACCAGCTTACTCCCCAAGTCAAGCGTGCGTACAGAAGTTTTACTTCAAAAAATCTCCAGCAGATAGGGATCGATATGGATGCCAAGCAATTATTTAGATACGCAAACGATGGATACATCAATAAGATTATTCGCAAAACCAGACACAAAAGCTTGCATAACTGGAGTTGATTAAAGTGCTAAAATTGGTACTTAATGTTTTAAATTTTTTAATGGGAAAATTATTAACGGTGTACAGTTTGGGGTGTATGCCATGGAAACAACAGAATTATTTAAAGAAAAGTATCCCGAAATGCAACTTAAACCTACTCTTCGTTACTAATCTGGAAATCTTCAAAAGAACCACAAGAATACAAAACAAGTACTACAAGAAGTTAGATATCAGAACACGCGCAAGGTTCAAGGATGCATGCTTCATTGGATCCACTTATTTCATTGTTAAATGCATGTCAGAAAAGAAAAAGATCTAAAAGTATGTTTATCGTCAGAAATGATAAGTTTACTTGACATTGGCATTCCAATCCAACGGTGACCCCAAGCAGGGGGGGGGGGGGGGGGGGGGGGGGGGGCAAGGGGGCAGCATGCTCCTCCGTACACATTAGATTGTTAGATATCACAAGTAGAATCAATAACAGTACATGGAGGGCTTTACGGGTAAAAGGGTTCAAACTCTGGACATCTCTTCGACTCACAGAAATTAAAACTCTGGACACCTTTTCGACTGACATAAATAATATATGTGTGTTTTAATATTTCTGCTTAACTTTATTAAAGTTAGAAACATGACTAAGTGAAAAGTAAAAGAAAGATAAAAATATTATGGTTAAGTATGGTAAATTTTGAAATATTTTTTTTGGTGTTGGTGGAAGTTCGTTTTGAAAATAGATCTAATTGGTAAGGCATATGACTAATGTCATCGTAACGCGCATCGCAATTAATTTCGGTAGCTACGCAGTACCTCCTACAGTATCGATACGTATATGGAAAAATATACAATGACTATTGCCATATCGAAGAAAAGATAGAAGAATTTTAACGAAGCGCTCTTAGTTTTAAGACGAATGTGGTATATTCTTATTAGACCATCCGTAATATCACCGCTTTCCAGATTATAGCTCTATTCTCTTATAATCCGTGAACGATCGACTTCAACCAATTTTTTTATTATTGCGATTATATCGAGCTATATTTTCAGATTTAACTTGGGGATTTGAAGTTAGGAACGGCTTAACACCGACGTACCAGTGGAACATTTTTTTGTAAATTTTGTAATATGTTAGTTTAGGTTAGGTTTATGTGGCTGTTAGCCGAGGCAGACTAACTTAGACCAATATGAGGTCTAGGTCCTAGAGCGTCGCATTTCCAGCTTTGGAAAGATCTGCTTCGTCGTTAGACATGTTTTGCCATTTGTTTACCTGTTGTTTGCATGTAGCGATTGACATACCAAGAGAAGCTTTTTTTGGTAGGAAGCGTAAAGTAGCTCCATATTTAGCAAGCTCATCAGCTACAACACAAGCAGTGCCAAAATACTCTCATATACAGTGCTGTCTGGATAGCGGCACAGGCCGTCCACGCAAACAAGACTGTTCACGTTATCCAATCGTGTTTTTTACCCACTAAATACTCTTGGACAGTAGTTTTTTTGATATTTATTGAGATTTAATTTCTATTCTCTTATTTAGTTAAAATAATCCTTAATACTTGTCTGCTTTTTTGTTCTCCAGTATTTTCTGCATTGCTTTTTCACGATTTTATTTTTTCAAACAAGTATGTTGGAATACTCCGTGGTATTATCTTCAGCCCATTCTATTGCCTTATCAAAAATTGTAACAGCTTCAGCCGCTATTATCGTTGATCGAGGTTGATCGACCAATTCTTCCAACAATTCATCTTCATCTCTTTGCATTCAGCTTCGTCTGGCATTTGTAATACTGTGTCTTCAATTGCATTCCATATGTTAACATCGGCTGTAGATTGTGTTATCTAAAAAAATAAAGTGGTATCTAGCTATGGTTTGTATGATATTCGAAATCACATAAAACTTACTTCTGGTATAATAATTTGTAGCAAATCTTGCAATTCATTAGTGTCTTCAAATCGCTGCTCCCTCAATTTATTCCGTATTAAGGTAAGAGGGATATTTTCCTCTTCATCTGAACTATCCCCTTCGACTGCGCAAATCTGAGGCAAAATGTTACGCCAACATTTTTCTATGATGTCTGGTTTTAACTGATTCCATTATCGTTATTGCTGCTGCTGTGCACTTTTTCCTCTTTAAAGTTGCCCTCTTATATTTTTATTGTACTTGTGATATATGAATGAAGAACATGTAGTAGGGGTAAGTGAGTATTCAAATGCAAAACCAACATATAATATTACGCGCATATTGTTGGATATATTTTGTAGAAGGTATTCGGGACTTTCTGTTTGCCATATAAATGCTCAAAGCTTGTCAAAGCATATTGATGAGTTTAGGGTTATTTTTACGAACTCTAATATAGATATCGTGTGTGTTTCGGAGACATGGTTGTAATGTAATATAAGCAGTACCTTAATTATGGTTGGTGGCTACAAATTATATAGAGCTGATCGTGTAGGCAGGCGCGGGGGAGGTGTGGCTATTTTTGTTAAGGAAGCCATTCCTATTAGAATAATATTGACATCGACCGAAAACGACGATATTGAATTCTTATTCATAGAAGCTGTATGCGATTTCAACCAGTGTTTGGTGGGTGTGGTTTACAAACCACCGAATATTATCGATACTTGTACTGTAACTAGTCTTATCGAAAACATTGGATATAAAAACAATCATATCATAATCGCTGGCGACCTCAATATAAATCTGCTTGATGTAATTAATGCCAATGTTCGGAATTTTGTAGATGCATTAAAGTCCATGCACATCTCTTCCATAAACACCTCATGTCAGTGCAACCAATTCAACGCTATTGGATGTGTTTTTGGTTAATAGGAAGAGTTGTGTAAATTCTTACAATCAGTTGAGCGTGCCTGGGTTTTCTAAACATGATCTGATCGTATAATCCTACGATTTATATCTGGACATAGCAGAAAGTGAGAAAACAATATTTTTTCGAAATTTCAAAGGGATTGATCAAAATGCTTTGCTAAATGATGTACTCTCAACCGAATGGCAGAGTATTTATTACATGCCATCTGTTGATGAACAAGTACAATTTCTCAAATAATAATCTGTTTGAATCACACGTTCCAATAAAACATATTGTTATTAACAATAAAAAATGCGAGTGGTTCAACGATAAAATACAATTGCTATGTTTAAAAAGAGATGCTGCTTATAAAAGGTGGAACAGATTTAGACTACCTGTCTTTCAGCTATATTTTAAAAAACTACGTAATTTGGTTAACTTAGAAATAAAAAAGTCGAAGTCGAAATTCTTTGCTAGAAAATTCAAACCTGGTCTTTCTACGAAAAAGATTTGGAATAACATGAAGAGCATTGGCATCAGAAAGCAAAAATCAACCGATCCCATAGATTCTGATCTTAACGAATTGAATCAAAAGTTGCAAGTGCCTCCATTATATCTATGGCGCCTCGCGTAGAATTGCCTGCAATCAGTTTTAGGCACGGTACCAGTTTCAGCTTTAATAGCGTAAAAATGGGTGAAGTATGGAAAGCTGTTTCCGCAATCAAATCCGATACGATTGGCTTGGATCTAATACACACTAAATTTTTAAGAACTATTATCGCACATATATTATCGTATATTACTTATATCTATAATAGCATTCTTACTAAGTCAACCTACCCTACAAAGTGGAAAATTTCAAAAATAGTTCCACTCTTAAAAAGTGGTAATAGGTAACATCAAAGAGTATCGGCCTATCGCAATCCTTCCATTTCTATCGAAGGTATTCACTACCTGAATGAGCAAAAATTACTCACTGCTTGTCAATCAGGATTTAGAGCACACCACAGCTGTACAACTGCAGTATTGAATTTAGAAGAGGAATTGCATGTAGAGATGGACAAAGAATGCGTCTCGTCGTTAGTGCTTTTGGTTTTTTCGAAGGCATTTGACACAGTTCCCCACAAGATACTTTTATATAAGCTAAAGAACTATTTTAATTTTGAGTGGACGGCACTGAAATTGATAGAAAGCTATCTTACCGGTAGATCCCAGGCAGTCTCTGTTAATGGAAATATGTCCAACTTCCTAGCGACTAATGCAGGAGTTCCTCAGGGTTCTATCCTTGGACCATTGTTTTTCACAATGTTCAACAATGATCTACCACAAGTTCTAAAGCATTGCAAGATCCAAATGTATGCGGACGATGTGCAAATTCATCTTAGCTATCCTTTAGGCCTAGTCGAAGATGCAACAGCGCGAATTAATGAGGATTTAATAGCGGTATCCCAATGGTCAACAAAAAAAGGACTTAGGCGTAACTCAAAAAAGAGCCAAGCAATTGTTATATCCCGCAGCGCTGTTGACACATCGTACTTCCCAACAATTGAGGTAAATGGTGCTGCTTTGGATTACTGCAGATCTGTTAAAAATCTAGGGGTGATTTTGAATCAAACGCCTACTTGGAATGACCACATAGCACAAGCTGTAGGGAAGGTTTATGGTGGTCTTCGGGTTCTCTATCTCTCAGGGTCATGTCTTCCGTTAAATATTAAGATGATGCTGATAAAGTCACTTTTGATACCAATCCTGTTTTACGCGCAACCCGTTTTCTGCGACCTGGATAGCTCAAGTAAGCGAAAGTTCGAAGTTGCATTTAATAACATGGTGCAATTTGTTTATAGCCTACGAAGATATGATCATGTCTCTGGATACACAAGCAGTGTATTCAAAATGAGATTGCAAAGCTATCTTAACTATAAAATAATAATGTTTTTGTTCGACTTAAAGTTCAAAAAAAGTCCCCAATACCTTTTTGAGAGACTCAAATTTGCTAATTCGGAGAGAAATAAAATTCTTATATTGCCAAGTTGTAAATTCAGATCAACTCAAAAACAATTTTTTGTATATTCTGTAAGGCTATGGAACTCACTTCCCCTCAGCGTTAGGGGATTGGACAGCAGGAGCGGTTTCGAGAAGGCACTAATACGGCATTTGAATAGTTAAAAAGTGTAAATAACTATGCTTTCTTTAAACAATCATGTTCTTTAACATCAGTAGGGTTTTAGGGATTAGTTTAAAATTAAATTCATATATTTAATAATAATAATAAATTTAATCAATTGTAAATTATGTAATATAGCATTAACTTAAAAGACTATTAGTCTTACAATGCTACTTATGTGAATAAAATAAATTGAAATTGAAATTGATTCCAGGCTATTGCGAATAAAGAAACTGCATCTGTTATTGTTACTTCTTTTTCCTTTAGTTGAGTAAGCAATAGTTTCGCTTTTTCTATCAGCATTTCTTCACCAACTGATAGATTTTTACCACGCTGCTTCAAGAACCATTTGTATAACGCTCGTTCCATACGAGGATACTCGCCTTGCTTTAACGTTTTTCTTTTAAACGAACTGATTTGGCTAGTGGTCACTACTTTAAAGACTTTGTCCTTATTTTTGACTATCGCTGAAATTGTGGATTTGTGGACGATATCGATATCATCGGCCGTACCCAGCGTGCCGTGTGAGAGGCATTCTCGGCGAGTGAAGAACAGGCGAAATTGGTTGGTCTTGAAGTAAATGAGGACAAGACTAAATACATGCTATCAACAAACAAACAAACATTTGTCCACCGCCTAGGACAAAACGGCACTATTGATAGCAATAACTTCGAGGTAGTTAAGGAGTTCATCTACCTAGGAGTAAACATCAATTCCATTAATTGCACATTAGAAGAGATCCGACGGAGAATTACTTTGGAAAACCGCTGCTTCTTCGGTTTGGTAAAACAAATTGGTTCGAAACTACTCACTCAAATAACAAAATTCATGCTCTATCAAAGCTTAATCCAGCCAACCCTGCTTTATGGTGCCGAGTGCTGGACGATAAGTGGGCAAGGGGAGTTAATATTGCGTAGTTTTGAAACAAAAATACGTCGTCGTATATTTTGTGCGTGGAGGAAAAGATACAACCGCGAACTCTTTGAGCTGTACCAAGATGTGGATGTAGTTCAGAAAGCTAAATCACGTCGACTACATTGGCTCGGCCACATTGAGCGAATGGAAAATAATGCTATAGTCAAGAGGATCTTCGACTCCAAGCCTCCTGGTTTGGTAGAGACCCTAACCCCCCATCGTAATCCCTACTGGTCTGCCCGTGGGGTTCCCAGTTCGAACGCAATAAACATCGTCAGATTTTTATGTTTCAGATCACTTCTATACTAAGGCAAATCAAATGTTTTTGTTTTTTTTTTTTTTGCATTTTTATGATCCCGGCCTGCCTCTTTTTTACGATTTCGACGCGCGGCTGCTGCTGTTCTTGATTTTTGTTCGATCGCATTTTGACGACATCGGTGACCTCCAGTAGTGTTAACCCACGGATTCGCATGAACAATTGTGGGAGAGTTTCAAGATGTCAAATGCATCGCTAGGCTCATCTGAATGTTTAAATTACAAAGATACGATTCGTTTTGGATGACTTTCCGAAAATAAACGAAGGTTTAAACGAAAATAGGAAGGTTTTCATTGTCACCACATTGCCATTTTTTGAGGAATTCTAAACCTCACTTGCAAAGGAGCTCTGATGTGCTTGGAGGAACTTCTGCCCTGCCTTCACAATGAAATAAAATGTCTCTTTTGGACATAAGTTGCCTTATTCCCAGTAAGTTTGCGTTTTCGTTCTCTTCATATCCCGACTCTTTATCTGTTACTATATAGGAGGAGTTATAACAATTTAATCCGGGATAATTGAATTGAATTCAACACCAACATTTCTTCAACAGTAATTTCTACGAAATTTTTAACTCACCGAAAACTATGAAATAAAACGCAAAGCGTTCTATTTTCAATGTCTTAAATCACTTTCAAAATTTAATTTCTTGTTAAATTGAAAAAAATTAACGCACCAATGGGCTTACGTTTATAAAAGTAAGGAGAAATAATATATAGTATGAAATAATAAAGTGGGGTGTTAAACCAAGTACCGCGAACCACTTTGGTGGGTGTGAACGTTAACGCCCGCACTATACATCAAAATACTTACATTTTAGGCGTGTTAACAATCTTTGAAGTATGTTGCGGTTCTTTTCGTTCTTTTTTATGTAAGCTGTGGACGAAAAGAGTCAGGAACTGTTAAAATTAACGTTTTTCTTTAAAAACGAACATTCATACATAAACTGTTTCAAACTCACGTTCTTATTTTACTTTATCGGCGAGGTTGATTTCTGAGATCATGATTAGTGCGCTGTTTAAAATGGTGCTGCTGTGATATTCTTAGCCCATCCTTGCGCGAGCCAATATGTTTTAAGCTCTTAATTCATGCAAATAAAGTGTCAGCTTTATATATTTGTATATTTTTGATATAGATATGAAGATAAAAGAATTATTTATAGATTTGCAGCTAAGAATGCAAAATTCCTTAAAAAAGTCTCTACAAAATACAGTGGTAGAAATGCACGCTTTTTAAAATGTTTCTTTAGTTTGAGTTTTATAGAGCATTTGTGTTGTTTTAAAACGTTTAATTTTTCATTTTTATCGATATAAAATCATTATTACAGTATTAACATATTATACTATGCATCAAAACTAACGCCATTCATTGTAGACGTATTTACTTCTAGAGGTAACAATATCTTTGCATGCCTTAATTTTATTTTTGTCTTGTGTGCTCTTTTTATACTTAAATCTAAAGATACAACAACAATCACATTTATCTTTATTCTTTCAGCTGGCGGCAATCAAAAGTAGAGGCAAATTCCCGGCGGCCAAACTGAGAAGCTCTTCAATTCAATCAATCGAATCATCTGACATTGACTTTCACGAATTAAACATGCGAAGAGGGAGTACGGAATTCACATCGTAATATATAAAGTTAACATTTTGTATTTATTTTATTTTAATTTAAATCTGCATTGGTTTAAGTACTACAAGTATTCTTTATAATTTTTTTTTTATTTCTGTTGTGTTTTAGATAATTTTCGACACAATAGAACAAAAAAAAAAACAAAAACGAACAACTCCTCTTTTAGGAGTCGATTGTTAACATATATACAGCTGTTGAAATAGGTTATAGATTCTTAAAGTATTTTATAAATTGAAAAAAAAATCGAATAAGAATTTCAGACTTAGGGAAAATGTGGCAAATCGTTGGACATTGTTCAAAGTTAAAAAAAAACAAAGTTAATTATTGTTCTATTTGTTATGCTTTAAGCTTGTAGAATATTTTGCAGCATTAAAATTTGTTGTGCAGTATTTGCCAGCTCGCTTTATGTTTCATTACGTGTTAGGCGTAGGGCAAAATTAAACGACTATTATGCAATATAAAAAATAATCAAATAACAGTATGCATATTATTGATTAAACGTAGGACTTACAAATTAAAATAGTTAAATATTAACATATTAAACTTAATTGATGATTAATTCGTACTTCTAGAGGTTAGAAGACAAAATTAGTTATAGTAAATGGTCAGGGCGTCTAATGGGTGAAATCGAATAACTTACCCATGTTTCTAGGCTCTGCAGACTTAAACTAATCAGCACGTTCAACCATGCGCTCATTAAAAATATTAAAAGGCATTTAAAAAACCAACAAAGACGCTGCCGATGCGTGACGAGTATCTGCGATCCCATGAAGATAACTACTTCCAGTTAGCCACCCTAAGATGCATTTTGTCCTTCGAGCCTGGAGTTTTGAACCCATTCGTTTTTTCAAAACCGAAGTAGCAACGGTTTTCTAAGGTAACTTTCTGTCGGATCTCGACTAAGGTGTAATGCGAGGACGTCATGTTTATTAGAGGTCTGTGATGAATGGCTCGAAAGCAGTTTTAAGACATTCATATTTTTTCGTACTCTATTCATTGCACTTACATTTTGAAAAATGAGAGGAATGAATCGCCTTATATTTGGTAACTGAGTGAGTACTTCACCCAAAGACAACAAAATGTTCGTTTCAGTGTACTCACACAAAACGAGTACACTGCACTGAGTACTCTGAGTCTTCAGTGTACACGTAAAATTGAAGTGAATAGAGTACACAGAAGTACTGTACTCGTAAAGAGAAGGGAGACCTCTAATGAAGATGATCTCCTTTACTATATCAAAGATATCGTCCGTAATACCTAGTAGCTGTACGGATCTATTTGAAATAGTGGCTTTCGTGTTGACACCTGCCCCGGGCACAATTTTCCACAGAACAAGATTGAACAAGTCACATTGTACGCCTTTTTTTCTACACAGGTTCTTCTTCTCCTCCCTGTGCTATAGCGTTCTTAAATGTCACCTTCATCAGGTCAAACGCATATACCACGGACTTTTTCTCTGGGGAAGGTGGTAACCTTCAGTGATTTCGTCTACCTCCTTGATGATCTGGCCATATTGGTTCCACATGTCTTCGGAGGTTGGCTGGAGCAAAGCCTTTCGCTCAGTCGCTCTCTGTAGACTCTGACTAACAAGGTGTTCAACTTCATTGTTGGACGGTCTAGCTCCAAATTTAGTCGCAACAAGAAAATAGTCAGAGTCAAGGTTTGCCCCTCGGAATGTCCGCACGATTAAGATGTTGGATGCGTGCCGCGCATCGTTTAGCAAATGGTCGTTTATTTGGCAGTTCGACCATTTGGATAGGGCTAGATTGCTGCTTTTATGGGAGCTGTAAAAAATCTTGCATTTTTTCCTTTTTAATCTTCCCGATCCTATCCATCGTATTTCCTGGTTCGCGGTTATATCTGCTTTGTACTACTCAAAGACCCACTCAAGTTTTTGAGAAGCACCTTAGTGTACAGCGTACACAAGTTCCAGGTGAATACCCTTAAATGGTAGTCTGTTCACTTTCTGGATCATAAGAGGGTATTTATTATCCGAGTTTGCATGCATCTCTCTGCGTGGTCGGAAAGTTACCCCGACGCACAGTGGGGCAAAATCATCACTAGCTGGAATCAATTCATGGGATGGAGAAAAAATACTCAAAATATTTAGTCTGTATACGAACGAGATACCTGTACATAAAAAAAAAACATTTCTAATTCCTTAAATTTATATTTAATTACGAAAATTTAAATTTAGAAGAAAGAAACAAAAATTAATCGCAAATTTTTGGTTTTAAAGAAAAAAAACTCTAAGGAAAAGAATTAACTATAATTTATTCAAGTTAAAAAAAAAAAAAAAAATATTACAAATTAAACATATTTAAAATTTAAATTTGTCTTGCCATGTTTGAAGCCCTATCCTTTCTCCATTCTTGTTACAGAATAATCTGGTGAATGCGACGCTAAGCATATATGTAAAAGAGAAGTTAGGAATATGGATTATTTAATAAAGCACATTTTCTGAAGTACTCAAATATGTAGAGTTTCGAAAATATGAGTTTAAAAAGAGGCGCTCGTATTCGCACAAATTTTTTTGTGAAAGTGAGTAGACAAGATGTCAGGTCATATGAATATTTTAAAATCTCGTTGTAGAAGCGTGTGGAAACAAACTTTTACTTTAGCTTTTTTAAAAAAGTATTTTTAA
The DNA here is from genome assembly GCA_949715645.1 of Portevinia maculata. Classification (NCBI taxonomy): domain Eukaryota; kingdom Metazoa; phylum Arthropoda; class Insecta; order Diptera; family Syrphidae; genus Portevinia; species Portevinia maculata. The sequence continues at coordinate 210,238,537 of OX454525.1, read as the reverse complement.
TGTCTCAAATTGTTTTATGTATGTTTTCAAAAAATCGTAATACAACGGTACAAATCTTGTTTTTCATCCCTCTCATTAAATGTTTGATTTAATTCCGGCTGTGCCGTACGAGCTGCCTCATTGTGCGACGGCATAATCCCCAACCTGGAGGCCAGGCGCTTGCCTTGCCCCTAGGACAGGCTGAATATTCCGGTGCCAGTAACTCTTTTTCGGGGGTGTGAGACCTGCTGTTGGTCCATTTAAAGTTTATCCGCCACCATCTTTTTTTCAACACCGGGACTTGTCTTAAAAAATCCTTACTGACCTCAGCTCCAAATAAGTCGAGTTTAGGGTATCGCCGTCCTGACAGTCGACGACAATGTTGATTCAATCGTGTGCATTCATCCGCCGACCGTACATATTCTCTCAGTTACGGCATTCATAGCCACGCTCTTGCCGGTCAATGCTTACCCTATATCTACAACACGGCATTTGGGGCGATGTGCCACCAGAAGTGGACCAGGAGGGCAACAGAAGAGTGAGAGATCATCCCCTCGTTAAAGAAAAATAAAATGTATCTTCATAAAAGTAAAATTTGTTTTCTAACATTTGCCGACGATGTTTTTTTTCCGCCGAGTTGGGAAGCTTTAGAGGATATCTGGTCTTATGTGCTCACTCTCAAGGGTATCATGAACACGTTTACCACTTTATAGTTTTTTTGCGAAATTGATGCGTATATGTACATTTGTGACTTATATTCAAATTTGCGTGCGTCGTGTCACCAGTATTTTTCTTATAAAATAATCGTGTTGCCTCGACTGTTTTGAATGAATAAGGGAACCTTCTTAGATGTATGTATTCCATCGAGGGGACCTAAAAATAAAGATTTTAAATTCAGATTTCATTTAATTTTTTAACTTAAATTTTGGAAGTTACGTGTTTATCTATCAGTGTAGCACTGGCGATTGACTTCGGTCATCCTGAACATAATATATACATTATACCTTACGTATGGTGCGGTTGTTTGGGGGAAGAGCTCACAGCCTCAAACGACACATGACTAAGCAACAGCACCTTGCAGTTTTATGCATTACAGGTTAAAGGCCGGGTGATGCCATCCTTTATACAAATAGGTCCCTCATTGACGATGTCTGGAGCCGGTGTCTGCTTCTCAGACAGAAAGCTTCGCGATTGCCTCTGCCGTTAATACCTTGTTACTGAAAATGGTAAAAGGTGCAACCTTATACATCTGATCATATAACCAAGAAGCTATCAAAGCCTGTTCGGCTGATATGCTCACCTCAAAAATTGTTGAGGAAACCATCGCTAAGCTCAAAAGATTGGGAAGGTAAAACTCTGTTACACTAACATTAGTCAGTGTACACAGGTATCCAGGGATTAAAAAAATAGTCTGTCCGGGAAGGGCTCATCGTCAGACTTCATTGGCCCAAAACCATACATGGGATGCTGCTCCTTTGTTCACAAACGTTATATGACTGAGGCTCTACGAAGGACTTGAGATCTTTAATTGGTTTCGTCACTGGTTTCGGTCCCCTAAATGTGATATGTGTGTAATATGTGTAATATGTGAATACTGCCTTAAAGCGGATGAAACCGCATCGCATTTCATATGCGAGTCTCGTCACTGGTTTCAGTCCCCTGAACGAATAGCTAAAAACTATCAGTGTAGTGAGCTCGGGCCTATGTGAGTGCTGCCTGAAGGAGGATGCAACGGCATCGCGTTTTATCTGCGAATGCCCTGCTTTCGGCCAGCTGCATACTTTGACGGCTTCCAGCGTTAAACACGGTTTGTAAAATATATTTGTCCATCATTGACCCACGCAAATATAATGACCTTAACCCAGAAGATGGCATTAAAGAGTTTTTGCTTTCCCTCTTAAACATTGCCAAATATTTTGTTTAACGATAATTATACTACTATCTCAAAATTCCCCAAAACTTTCTTCCGTCACACCATTTACTATAATAAAGTAGCAGCTTTCAATGTAGTGACCAGTTTTTAAATTTTTATTTACCTTATGTGCAATATCTTAAACTGTTTTAATTTTTAGACTGCCGAGCAGTAATGTAATATTTATTTATGTAATTTTATTATTTCCTAATGAATTAAAACGATTCGATATAAATAATATAAATTTGGCAGTTACAAAAGAAAATTACATACTTGGACAGTTGACGCTAAGAAAAATATTATAATAGTTATAACATACATAACAAAAAAACACAATTATGCTCCGCACAAAATAAGAAATAATTCAAATTAATATACTAATGTTTTTTGTTTTAGCGAGTATGTCTACATATTTGCATGTACTGTACTTATAACGTTTATTTTTTATTTTTAATTCAATAGTAATTATAAAAAGTGTGAGATTGTAATGTCGTGAAGCTGAGTGTGGACAATGTAGGAAGATTGGGGGCAGCAATGTATTAAGTAATATAACACAAAAGCTTGTGGCTTCACTTTTCTATTCATAACCGAATGCCAGAATGGTACCTACCTCATTCACTCTAACATTTCATCCTTGTTGATCAGAGTGAACTGCTTCCTATTCTTAAATCTGACTTACTAGCGAAACGGTGTTGGCAGTGGCATAGGTGTTAGTGCGCTGGACTATTAATCGAAATGTCATCGGGACCAAGTATCACCTAGAGTTTTTTCCATTACCCCACCTCTTGCGACCGTCTGACAAACATCCAAGAGTATCAACTGTCATGAGAAGCTTCTCAAATTTTCCGTTCGGATTCGGCTTAAAATTGAAGGTCCCTTACACTTCACACAAGCGAATGGTTGTAGAAGCTAGGTTTTAGGCCATGTATGCCTTTAATGCCTAATATATATATTAAACCAGTAAACGTGGTAGCATGATCCTTCCTTGGTATTCGTGCTCATTCGCTCGTTGTTGCTGATCCAATGAGTTCAACGTATTTATCTTATGGCGTTTTTCATTGCTCTTTCGGTCTTTTCGGTTTTGCATGTTTCATTGAAGAAAATTAGCAATCCTAGATTTGATTCACACGAAAGATGCGATCTCAAATGTTTAAGAGGTTTGCTCTATAATTTACAAATAGCCTTAAGTGAAACTTTAAAGTGAGAAAAACGTGGTTTTGATTTATTGTGAAATAATTTCAGTAGGTAGGACAGATAGTGTCTGGGATTTCCCCAACCTCAAAAATACTAGAATGGTCAACTGATCAGAACCAAAACGTGATTCATTGAATAGACCAAGTCTAGATTTCGAGAGCAATTCCTTCGATTTTCGATGAAAAACGCTATTAGTTTCCACTCGCCCTCCTTACATACAACAAAATATTTTATTTCCTCTATCTTATCGTTAGGATCTGGGCATCATATAGAAAAACTAGTAAGACTGAGACTGGAGCATATATACAAAATGTATCTTCGAGCTAATCCATTCGTTTTACTAAACCCAAAACGCAGGTTAGTCTTATTCGATTTTGAATTATCTTTTACATACCAGTTTAAGAATTAATACGTTGGGCTAAAATATGTATTGCTTTAAAAGAATGTTCATACTTAATTGTATAAAGAAGTGAAGCAGAAAAAACTACGTACAACATAATAACGTTCACAAATTTTACCAAAAAAAAAAAATCAAAAACTGTTGTCATAATTTAATTCAGGTTTGAGGAACAGCTCCAATCTTTAACTACACATAACTCAGCTTTTATACGAAAAATGTCGCAATAAACATAGCTCGTTCTTTATTAAATATCTAGATCGAAATAAGCCTTTTTTATATTACACTTATTTAACACTGTAACCATTCCATATCAGACTAAAAATGGCCTAGCTTACAATAATAATTTAGGTACCGCCTTACCTTGAATGTTCCATCTGAAATTTGGAATTATGCTAAACTAATGTATACTCATTATTTTGATTACCTTAGAGCAAATTTAGAGGTCATAAGCTAAAATTAGATACATAAAAGTTTGTTGCATTTTGTTTTTTTTTCTTCAAAACGTAAAATTTTTATCTACAGTAGTGGAAGTTCGATTATGGACAGTTCACACCGAAAAGCCGAAATTCCATTTAAAAGACCAGGAAGTGCATCTCCTACTCCAAAGCGCGTTCAAAGCGTCTGTCGACATTCCATACAATAAACCGTTACCCTACAAGAGCTTTCTCATTCTTCGTTAGTGAGCTCACTGGAATTTATTGAGAAGGTGATAGAAAACGGTGCATTTCTGGTGGAAGTTCGATTGTGAACAGTTGCGTTATTTTTGCTATTGCGGGGAAACTGCTCAAAAAGTTTTGGATGTTTTTTCACTAAATTGTTAAAAATAAATAAATTTAATGAATAAGAATAAAAACTTAAGTAAAATTTGAGACAATTAAAAATGGGACGCGGTAAGGACCTAACTCGGGATGAAATAACAAAAATAATTTTTCTCAGTGAACAGGCTTTGTCCATGTGGGAAATAAGCCGCAAAATTAACAGGTCTGTTGGAGTCGTATGTAATTACGTTAGACTTGGTGAAAATTACAGCCAAAGAAGAAAATTTGGCAACAACAGAAAAATTTCAGTTCGCGAAAAGAGGCGTATTTTACACGAAGTTCGACGGCATAATGTCACATCCAATGATATTCAAAGGGAATTTGCTCTTCCTATCACAGCGAGGAGGGTATGGCAAATTTTACATGAAGACAGAAACCTAAAGTACCGTAAACGTGTCAAACAAATTCCGCTTACTCAAGCTCATAAAGATGCGAGGCTGGAGTTTGCGAGAACTCACATAACCTGTGCCCGTGTTCTGTAACTATCGCATCGTTATATTTATCACATGAACGATGTGAATCGAAACAAAATTTCATTATATCACATTTCCGTGTTTTGTAACTATGCGATGCGAAAACTGTACCACATGGAACATTGTGAAATGAAACTCCTGGAAATATGTGATAAATCGGTGTTCTGTAACTTTCGAATGCGATAAATTATTCACTTCAACTGTCAAAATTTATCACATTTCAATTGACTTGCGAGAAAGGGATATTGAACAATTTTAAACGGATACTGTGCCCGTGTTCTGTAACTATCGCATCGTTATATTTATCACATGAACGATGTGAATCGAAACAAAATTTCATTATATCACATTTCCGTGTTCTGTAACTATGCGATGCGAAAACTATACCACATGGAACATTGTGAAATGAAACTCCTGGAAATATGTGATAAATCGGTGTTCTGTAACTTTCGAATGCGATAAATTATTCACTTCAACTGTCAAAATTTATCACATTTCAATTGGCTTGCGAGAAAGGGATATTGAACAATTTTAAACGGATAGTGGACAGTGAACATTTTTGATTTTTTATTTAACAAAATATACAGTTCGTTGATCAAGTTCAACGTTTAAAAAAATGCAAAAGAAATAAAAAATAACTAATAAAAACAGTCAGAATTAGCGGAGAAGAATGTAGGTATAGGTACCTATGTATGTACATTCTGTCGAAAGAATTCAGCAAGCACTTAAATAAGATCCATTTTGAACATTCTTGGAACTGTGTTGCTATAAAAATAAACAGCTTGGCACATCCAACAAGAGAGATTAAAGGTTCTTGTTTTAAAAGAAAAAATATATTTAATTTATTTTTTTCATAGACAGACAAAATAAATGCAAAATTTTAACTTCATTAAATTCATCAACATAGAACATAGCGTTAGGATCAGATTAATTTAAAAAAAATTGTCTGAGTCTAGCAGAACGAGCGATCATCGTATTTTTGAAAATTCAACAGAAACACGTAATTTTCCAATAATCCGCTAAAAAGTCGCGCTACACCACTCCTATCCCAACGACATGTAAATACACACTGAATTTCCTCGCCAAACTACCCTTCGATTTCCAGTATTTTGACAATCCTTCCAATTTCCCATGATAATAAAAGTAACCAAGGTATATTTTATCGCATAGAGTTACAGAACACAACTTCTTTCCACATGCGATAAACGGTGGAATTTTGTGTTCCAAAGTTTTCGATGCGAAGAGTTATCGCATGAGTTACAGAACATGGGCACTGGACAGTGAACATTTTTGATTTTTTATTTAACAAAATATACAGTTCGTTGATCAATTTCAACGTTTAAAAAAATGCAAAAGAAATAAAAAATAACTAATAAAAAACAGTCAGAATTAGTGGAGAAGAATGTAGGTACCTACATTCTGTCGAAAGAATTCAGCAAGCACTTAAATAAGATCCATTTTGAACATTCTTGGAACTGTGTTGCTATAAAAATAAACAGCTTGGTACATCCAACAAGAGAGAGTAAAAGGTTCTTGTTTTTTAAAAAAAATATTTCATTTATTTTTTTCATACAGACAAAATAAATGCAAAATTTTAACTTCATTAAATTCATCAACATAGAACATAGCGTTAGGATCAGATTAATTTCCAAAAAAATTGTCTGAGTCTAGCAGAACGAGCGATCATCATATTTATGAAAATTCAACAGAAACACGTAATTTTCCGATAATCCGTTAAAAGTCGCGCTACACCACTCCTATCCCAACGACATGTAAATACACACTGAATTTCCTCGCCAAACTACCCTTCGATTTCCAATATTTTGACAATCCTTCCAATTTCCCATGATATTAAAAGTTACCAAGGTATATTTTATCGCATAGAGTTACAGAACACAACTTCTTTCCACATGCGATAAACGGTGGAATTTTGTGTTCCAAAGTTTTCGATGCGAAGAGTTATCGCATGAGTTACAGAACATGGGCACTGGATAGAAGAATGGAACAATGTTATATTCAGTGACGAAAAAAAATTTAATCTCGGCGGCCCCGATGGTTTTTCAAATTATTGGCATGATCTGCGAACACCTCAGCAGGTCAAAATAAGCAGACATAGCGGAGGAGGTTCGGTTATGATTTGGGCGGTATTTTGCTCTGCGGGAACATCACAAATCGCGTGGTTACCAAGAAATTTTAACGCTTCTTTGTATATCGATGTGCTAGATCTCAATGTAGTGAGCATGTCTGAAGAGTTTCTTTTTGAAAATTTAATTTTCCAACGGGATAACGCTCCCGTTCACAACGCAAGGTCCGTTAAGGAATGGTTTTCACAAAACAATATCGAGGCAATGAAGTGGCCGGCTCGAAGTCCATACTTTAACCCAATCGAAAATTAGTGGGGGATTCTTGGACGTAACGTTTATTCACATGGCAGACAGTTCCACCACGTCAATCAGCTTAAAGAAGCTATCCGCGAGGCTTGGTCGTCAATCAGCCCTGATGTGCTTAAAAGCCTTACAATGTCTATGTTCTCCAAAATAGAGGAGGCCCCACTCGTTATTAAGAATTTTTTTTTTCGAAAAAATTCCATCATTATTTAAAAAGAACCGGAAAACCTTCATGTGTTCATAATCGAATTTCCTATAGTTTTTATTGCTTTCTCCTGTTTTCTTATACCTTTATTTTGGAAGTCAAATTTTATGTAACAATTTGTTATTTATCATTTATCATTTATTATAACGCTTTTATGTACATTTAAAATTTTCAATAAATATTTTTAATTTCTTAGAAAACAAATTTTTTGTTGATGTTCATAATCGAATTTCCACTACTGTATCTTCGGTTTTACGGCGAGGACAGGATCGGGACTAAGGGAATCATAACCAACCCTATGAGATCGGTGTTTTGACCTCAAAAAACATAGGCGGGATTCCCGTCTTCGGAATACTTCAGTCTACTGAGGCCAATCAAATGCTGGTGTTGTTCCTTTGGCCTGCCTAATTTTGCGTTTTCGGCACGTGCATTCTCCTATTCTTAATTATTATTGGTTGATCCACCTTTAACAATACTTGTGATGTCCAGTCGTATCAGCACTCGGATTTGCATGCACACTTGCGGGACATCTTTAAGATGTTAAATGTGTCTCTAGGCTCACCTAAATGTTAAAATTGACTAGATGTGATTTCTATCCTTAGTCGCATTTAACGAAAAGCGCTGTTTTTTGGGGGAACAGTAATATTCTAACCCCGTCCGTGCACGGATTTAGCGCTCCGAAAAGCTTGAACAAAAGTGTTACATCTCTACTTGATTTGCAGAAATGTTACAGCTTAACCGAAAAGATAACTTTCACGAGCGAATTACTAAGCTCACTTTATCTGCAAGGAAAACCTACAACAAAACGATACAATACAATACATGGAATAAGTTTTAATTTCTACTACTTTCTTTAATTGCAACGAGGAACAGCGTTAAAGAACGTTATACTTCGGTTCCAATAAATATGACACTAGATTTGTTCGGCAGGAAATTGTTTGGCATCTCTCTAGAATATAAGCATTCAAAACTGGCTTCTAATGTCCAAACATTTTGAATAACAGTAGAGTTTTTGAAGTATTTTTGCTTGGGTTGTGTTCAAAATTATCAGTGTACTCTAGGCCTTAAATATGTTATAATAAAACAGTATTCAAATGATATTCCTATTTTGGTATGCTTATAAATAAAAAAAACAAGTTTTTCTTAGTTAATATTTATTAACAGAAAAAACTTAAAAAATGGGGAAAAGATCCACATATTTAGAAAATAAAGTAAAACCTAGCATACCCCCGTAAAGAAATAGTTTTTGTTTTCTTTAAACTTGTTAAGTATATGTGCATTTGTGTGATATATCAGACATAAAAAACCTACACCCATAAAAGATATAATGTATTAAATTATTATCTTATAACGAAATTTGAATTTTCCTCATTTTGAGCAACATCTACATAAAATTATTTTTTAAATAAAAAACGTAAAAAAAAAACTAAATAAAATTTTACATGTGAACTAATATGATATTTATTATTTTGTATCTTAGATCTATATAATGTATGTATTGTGATAGACCACAAAATTTTAATTTATAAAGAGAAAATGTTTATGAATATACAATGAGTCTTCACATGATACGAAATCGAAGGCATACCGTAACTAACTTATTAAACTATGCAATTCTTAAATTTAAGCAATGTGTGAAATTTCTGATAATATTATTATACAATTATGTGAAATAAACTAAATACATAAACAAAATCTTAGTGTAAAAGTTAATTGTAATAAATTTACTAAAACAATTCCGGAACTTTTTTTTTTGTTCTTGCTGATGTCACTGCAAGCAATATTTTTTTTCTGTCAAAGACACTACAGCCTTCCATCCTCTGCTATACCGGGAACGCTGCTTCCAGTTGTCCAGAACAAGGGCTCTGGCATCGGCGTTGGATAGGTCTTTAAAACCGAGGTTCGGTCTTCCTTGCCTTGAACCTGGAGGCTGGGAGTCAAAGAACCTCGTGGCTGGAGCATTATTGTCCATTCGGCCAATGTGGCCGACCCAATGTAGTCGACGTGATTTTCTTTCTTGGTCTATACCACATATCTGTGCAGCGCATAGAGTTCGCGGTTGTTTTTTTTTTATAATTTACTTACGCTATAGGGGTTTTGTTTTTCTGTGTTTGTGTAGACCTAGACCCTTATAGTGTTGGAACACAGCGCAGGCATTTTTGTTGAACAGTTGTAAGCAGCATCTACCAATGAAGTATTGCATTGTATGATTTTAGGTGCTACTTACTACATATTCGAAAGAATAGGACGATAGGAACGATGTTTGGTGCTTTTCTAGAGTTTTTTTCTCCACGGGTGGCGCCGCCTAAATTGCTTAGGGAGATCTTAATTTACGTGTGTATTTAATTTAAAAATCATGGCGCAGTCCGGGATTCGAACACACGACCTGCCAATCATTTAGTGCAACTACCATCGCACCAATGCCACCCGCATCTTGTATCTTCTCCTCAGGACCAAACATCCGAAACAGTATTTTCATTTCATAATTACCCAATATTAGCTTCCCTTGCTTACTTATGGACTGGCAGGATTAAGCTTCGATAGAGGATGCATTTTGTCTTTTGAGTGAGGACTGATGAGTTTCGAACCCATTTGTTTTGCCAAACCGAAGTAGCAGCGGTTTCCCCAAAAAATTTCCGTCAGATCTCCTCTAAAGTGCCATTAATGGAGTTGTTCTTTCCTCCAAATTAGATGAACTCCTTAACAACCTCGAAGTTATTGCTATCAAAAGTCACGTTTTGTTCTAGGCGTTGGACAGATGTTTGCTTGTTTGTTGGTAGCATGCACCTACTTTGTCTTGTCCTCATTAATTCTAAGACCAATCTATTTCACCTGTTCTTCAATCGGCGTAAACGCGTAACTCTGAGAATGACTAGATTGTGGGTCTCGACTTGAAATTCATTGGTCTTTTCCAGGATTTACCACAGTGTGAAAATTTGGATTACGAACGTGTGTTGCAGAACGCCTTGAGACATTGACACAGTACGTTGGACAGGATCTTATATGCGACATAAAGCAGGGATATGAATCTATAGTTCTTGCAAGACAGAGAGACTAAAAGCTCCGTAGGTAAGCTTACAGAGCCGGCCGTATTATTGTAAGCTTTCTAATAGCTATGCTAACAGCGTTGCCATTTTTTTTTTTGCCAAGTCGGGATTGTGGAACTTTTTGAGTGAAAACCGCGGGATTCTTTCGTCGAAAGCGGGACATAGTAAAAAACGTACATAATCAGAAGTTTTCAAATATTTATCTTTTTACTTGAATTAAAATTATGTTTACGTGACAATAGAAAGCAAAAATAGCCATAGAAAATGTATTTTAATAAAAATATAATATTTTAAATCGGATTCACCCTATCGTTAAATAGATGAGTCGTATTCGTCTTCAGAATAAAAAGAAAAAAACAGAAATCAATACCAAAAAAGTTTTATTCATTAGAAAAATATGGCGTTTTAAACAATAGTCTGTGGAGTGAGTGTTACAAATTGCAACTTACGATAAGAGAATAATTATTTATAAGAATTATTTATTCATGATATTTCTGTGAAGATTTAACTTCTTTTAAAGTTTCCTTTTTCTGTTTAATAAAGATAAAGAACTCTTCACAGGATAGCTGTAGATTAAACTGGATGAGTAATTCTGCTTTCATTAAATTTACGGAGCATTTATTTCTGGCATCCGACCATTTTAAATTCATCTGGGGGAAAACGCGTTCAGGAAAGCAGTTTGATTTTGGGATACCTACTTAATATGAAAGACACTAGTTTAAGCATATTCCTGGTATCTTTTTTTGGAAACTGTTGAAAGAGCTGGTGCCATTTCTGTGCGGTGGTGGCAGTGGTGTCTTTGCAATTTCCTACTAATACGTCCAAGGATGATTTTAACAAGTTAAATTCTTCATATAAGTTATCTACCGAAATATCGCCTGCCAATTTTATTAAAGATACAGCATTTTCAATCATGTCAAAACTAACTTCACTTTCCAGGTTTAGAATTTAAGTCTAGAAAAAATACTTTCATCTGAAAAATTATAACGTTTGTCTATATATTGTTGGCAATTTGTGTAAAAAAATTTGAAGTCTTCGATGGCTTTGATCCGTTCAGATTAAACCAATCTATTTAAAATCTGTTTCGTCTGGTAGCCGAAAAACCCATCCTTTAGCCTTTGAGTCAACCTTGAGCGGAAGAGGCACAATGACTCATGCATTTCTGTTATGGCAATATCATTTCCCTGAGACACTTTTATTAATGTACCAAAAGCATTCATCACATTATGAACAAAATGCAAGTAGGCTAGAGCTTTTCTTTCCTCTGCTTCAGAGTAAAAAATCGTTTCAATGGCTTTCGCACATGATTCTTGCTTATCAAAGTAGCTTTTCAAAGTAGGCCAAACCTTGATTACTCTCTCAACGCCTGGCATCCCTACTCTCCGCTACGCTTCCACAGCACGCTTCGCGCACGGTCGAGTTATCCCCGAAAAGCGGGACTGAGTCTGTCCCGCTCGGGACATTTAATTTTGATTTAAAAATCGGGACGTCCCGCCAAAATCGGGACGTCTGGCAACGCTGTATGCTAACCTTTATCTATACTGGGTGGTAAAATCTGTTGTTCATTGACAGGACGTGGATCCTCTTCTTGTCCTATCACTCTCTCTACATGATGACCGTTTAACAGTTGTTGGAAATGGTGCTTAAATACTCGTACATGTACTATTCCTTCGATGACTTTTTCGATTTCTAGAATAACATTTATGATCAGTCAACGGTTTCCTTTCAGCAATGAAACATTATAGTCCAATGCTACGAGTACACGACATGTCAAAAGTCGCATGTACATGCGGCACAAATGTCACAAAAAATTGCCACATGTTTGTCGCATGTTCGGACATTCGAGAATGGCGACAGGCGATAAAATTGCTGACTTACACGACATGCCAAATTTGTCCCAAAAGTCGTATGTTTGCATGCGGCATACATGTGACAATAGCGGCCACATACGTTGAACGCACTCACAATGCAGAATGTCTGCAATCAACGTGAGGTTCTGACTGAGTTCAATTTTAGTATAAATGTTGTTAATAACAGTCAAAGAAAATGGCAGCCAAACAAATTTTGTTGAACTTGATTTTTGATTTGCTTACAGAAAAAGAAAATAAAATTTTAACTGGCACAAATTACTTGCGAACAAAAAACTAAAAGAAAATTATAACGAGAGACATTTTAAGCTCGAAAAAATATTGCTTATTGCCAAAAAATTCATTCTTTATGAAGGTGATTTTAGACTATCCTGACGATGTATTCCGTAGTCATTTTATGATGTCGAGATCCACATTCAACGTAAGCTTTTTCCTTTTAATAATATGTTGCAAAACAGAAATGTTGACATGTCGAGTTCATAGTTGTCACTTGTGACTATCCTTCTGACAGCCAAAGGCGGAAAAATGGCAACATTGATACACATTCGGATTATGCGCGTGTGCATGTGTGTAACTCTTACACGAAAATAAAATTATACAGGAGTGATCAGTAGTTTTTTTTAAACATAATACATATATACAAATTACAGACTGCATTGAATACTGTTTGAGTAACAGGGAGATTTCTGAACCAAGTCAGGGGAAAATTGCATAGGGCTGAAATAAGAAATCCCTACCGGCATTTCAAATTCAAATTTCAGTTTCGACGGTTCAGTCTTCCAGATAAAGTTTGCTAAATTAAAAAAGAATCAAATAAGTTCGGTAGTGCAACAAAAAAAAAAAGAAACAAAAAAAAAATAAATAAACTATAAGAATAGACATACAAAGTTAACAAATAGTGGGAAAGCAACAAGAAGTGCTAAACTCCACTACACTACACTACGGGGATATACCCGAAATCTGAAATCCCGTCAACCCAAGCGGCATTTTGGAAAGCCGTTGACAAATCCACCCGTTGGTCCTGTTAAGAAGAAACATAAATCTCAGCTTCCTTTTTTTTTATCCTTTTTTGATATTTTTATTGAGAAGGCTAAATTTTTGTTTGAATTCAATTGGATTAGAAATTTTGTTCATATTTTTTATTTAAAGTAACTTGTGACTTTGGTAAAAGAAAGTAAATTGAATTATGGAAAATAACTGTTTAAAACAGGCAAGCGGTAGATAAATTATGTAGTATATATATATATAAATATATCTTTCTCAAGTGATACAGGAACAACAGAAAAGCTGTATACGAAAAGTAACCTGGATGCTGTGGCCACTTCATCTTCACTTACTGTGCTAATAATTTGGTGAGTCATATTGATTGACATATATATATAGTATATATATTCTATATAAATTGTGGGCTGGGGACTAGTGAATTTTTCTAGAACGTAAGCTTACTCTCTTTTAATTGAATTGCGTAGCATTAAGTAAAGTAGATTCAAAGCGAATAACATGTTTGTGAATTACCTATGAAATTGGAAATCACTTATTTAAATATGGTTTACGAATAAGAGTTCGATAAGATGATGATGAGATGAGGCTGAAAGACGACAAAGCGATGAAGGAATTTTAAGAAGAGACGATGCCAGCAAAGGGGCTAGCGAGGCGAGTATGGTAACCAGGTAGGGTGGGTACCGTGCATTTTCTCGCAGGCGAATTCCAGCTTTCGCCAAAGACTGACATGATTTGTTTTTGTAGCGTTCTGGGTCAAGTTCTCCACGCCCTCCGGCGAGCGAACAGGCCGGTCCAGTATGCCAGCAACGACCCAACACCACAGCCACGTACGTTACAAAATGGCGCCCAACGTGCACAGTTGTGATTTACGATGCTTCGTAGCATCCATAACGTGCAGCTCGCTACAAGGCGTAGCGAAGAGATTCGTTTTTTTGGGTCTTTCAAATTTTTTTTATTTTAAAATTTGATTTTTTTTTAAGGCTTGGTTCCATCTACGTCATAAGTCCCGATAACTGGGTGATACGCACTCGGCATCGCGTTGCGTTGATAAAACAGATGGAACCAAGCGCACCGAAATGTGATATACATATACGAGTATGTGTATAAATATACATGATTAATAAATTAATGAAAGTTCGGCGAGACTCGTAGCAATCTGGATATCCGGTTGTAGAAGTCCTGGAATGAAAATATTTTTGGTTATTAAAACCTTGTAGAGCAACTTGAAAATTTTACCGATAGTAGCATATTCTACCTTTATTTTTTTTGGCTCTCAGCTTAGGTATCTTCTCTTTTCCCCCGTCGTGTTCTTTTTCAGCTGGAATCCTCATTCTCACCTCTCCATGAACATTGATTTTAAACTTAAATTTTTTTTTAAGATTTCTAACCGAATTTTTTTTGTTACTTATCATTTTAGTATTTTCTTTTGATTTTTCAATTTTTGTTTACATTCGTTTTTTGAATTGTTATTTCCTTTTTACTTTTTTATTTCGATTCCTTCCCTCCGGCTTATTTATAAATTTTAGGTCCATTTGGCCTACTAGCTTCGATTTTTTTTATACGCCTGTTGGTTCTCACTTTTACCCGTTCTCTCTGTAGGATTGTCTTTGAAGTATTAGGCTAAAGTGCTATGAGTAATAGTGGAAGTGAACCAAGGCAAGACAATCATCCACGCCTATTCAGCTGTTAATTTTGAACGCTTTAACGATCGGTTCCAGAGGTTGCTTAGTAACCTGAACTTTGACAATTCCATCAACAACTATTCACAAGAGTTGAATTCAACAACTGTAAATTCGTCGTCGACAATGTCTGAAGAGAACCAAGGTAGGCTTCTGCCTGATGAAAGTGAGAACGTACGAACGCCGTCAGGATCTATTGTTAGCCAAGACATCATCAACTTGGCAGATAGGTTAGATAGGACCCTGACGCAAAACCAAGTCCATTTCTTCCAGCACATGGATGTTTTTATGTCGACGGTTCTCCAAGGTATTGCTAGCAACCCAAACAACAACAACCGCACTGCTGAGAACGGATCGCGGCAACCATTGCAAAATGACGGTGGGGGGTTCTAATGGAGGCCATCCTAGGTGCTCGATTTCCCCATCGAATTCGGACATGCGAGGCGAATCAAATTTCAGTGCTTCTGGAATGTGCAGGTTGGATAGGTGGAACATTAAATTTGACGGCACCGAAAACATTTCAGATTTTCTGTTCAAAGTCGATCGTCTGCAAACTTCGTCGTCATATAGCGACGAACAAATGACGACAAACGTTCATACGCTACTCACAGGAAAGACCAATGCATGGTTTTGGCCGTTTCTGCGTAAAAATCCAAACGCGAAGTTTGCAGACGTAAAGACTGCGATGAAAAAATAATTTGGCGATCAGGAGAGAGATGTGGACGTTTTCATGCGGTTACTCAATAGGAAGCAAAGCTTCATTGATGTCTTTTATAGTTCGGTCATTAATCTTAATGACCGTTTAAATGATCCGATGGACACTAAGAAGTTGATCGATATTATCCGAACCAATTAGGTGAGGTGCTTTTAGCAGCTGACATTAAGTTATTAGAACAGCTAAGGAATAAAGCAAGGGAAGCTGAACGTTTTCTTGGTAAGCGTGGTGTGCAAAGAGCCGTCCAAGAAATTATGACGGAAGAGCCAAAAGGTTTGGATTCGGAGCAGGAGGAAGTGGCTGCTTTTATACATGGCAGAAAACAGGTTGCATCGTCCTCAACCCTAATATGCTGGAATTGCGACCAATCAGCCTTTTTTACTGCCCCTCGCACACCATGAATCTGTTTTGCTTTCTCTGTGGTTTTAAGGGAGTGACTACGTCCGAGTGTACGAAGCACTCGGGAAACTTCCAGAGAAACGAGGTGAGAGGCGGGGAAAGTCGATCATCCCAGAATGTGGGTGGCAATGGTGCAGTAGTAGTGTATTCGCTTACGGAATGGAAGGTCGTGCGTTCGAATCCCGGCCAAGTCCATTACTTTATACCGAATACATGAAATCGTAATCTCCCTAAGTAACTTAGACACCACCCGTGGAGAAAAACCCTACAACTGCACCCAAACACTTCTTTCCTATCTCTCTATTCTTTCTAATACCAAGTAGCTTACACTGTGCTCTTAGCATTATAAGGGTACTGTAAAACAGAAAAAAATCCCTTTAGCGTAAGTTAATTATAAAAAAAAAAAAAATAAATCCCAGAACAACCCTGGGCCATCCCACCACTAAATTCAGTAGTCCCGAACCATGAGCACTTCTCTCAAACGGGTCCGGTCAGGATTTTAAAAAGAGAAGAACAGACCGACAATTTGGTCAACAACCATTTTCGCTAAAATCCCTTCATGAACGCAAACTGAATTACTATAAGGTCCGTTCTCAGATAATGGGAACCCATAGTAATTTATTTAGCGTTCATATACGAAAATGCAGGCAACGGTTTCGAAACCGGCAAAAATTTCGGAAGATGATTGTGGAGTCCATTCTCTCAGCAGAGACAGATAGAAGGATGTACGCCAGCGTTCTGCTGGGGCAGGAACAAGTCTTTGGCTTACTGGACAGCGGTGCATCCATCTCTGTACTGGGGAATGAATGTTGGGAATTGTTAAAAAGAAATGAATTTAAAGTACCTAAACCAGTATAACAACCATGTGTGTACTGCAGATGGTAAATCACATGAAATCAAGGGATATTGCAAGGTAGTAACCACGTTCAATGGTGTTACTAAATTCGTCTATTTTTTTCTTATTCCCAACTTAGCTCAGAAACTTTACCTGGGTATGGATTTCTGGAGAGAGTTCCATCTAGGCCCATATATTAACGAAACTGATGATGTCCTGATAAATGAAGAGGGTGTTAATGAGAAGGAACAAGTGGATGTAATAGTGCTTACCCCGGAACAAGCAATCCGCTTGAATGCCACGAAAAAGCTCTTTCCGAACTTTGTTGATTTGGGTCTTGGTAGAACACAAGTGGAGACTCACTCGATTAATATTGGCAATGCAGTGCCAATAAAGTCACTGCATTATCCTTTGTCCCCAGTTCGTCAGGAGGAAGTCTTCAGAGAATTAGACCGCATGTTAGGACTTGGTGTTATTGAGGAGAGCAACTCTCCTTGGTGTTCGCCCACTGTATTGGTCAGGAAGCCTGGGAAAGTCCGGTTGTGTTAAGATTTTCGAAAAGTTAATTCAGTACCGGTGAAAGACGCGTATCCGCTGTCACATATTGACGGTCTTTTGAGCAGACTACAGGACACATTCTTTATCATGGGGCTTGACCTCAAAAATGCGTTTTGGCAAATCCCACTTGATGAAGAGTCTAAAAGTAAAACGGCATTTGCTGTACACGGCTCCGAGAGCAGGTCTTTGTCTACTTGGATGATCTGTTGATATGTACAGCGGATTTCGATTCCCACATCCGTATACTGACTGAGGTGTATGGCTGCTTACGAAAGACGAACTTGACTATAAATCTTGATAAAAGCAAGTTCTGCATGCGGGAAATAAAGTATCTTGGATATTACAATGTAATTGGTTTTTTTTTATATGTGATAGCTCACAATTTTTCCTGGTTTTTGCTTTTGTTTTCCGTCAATTTCCTTTATATTGTTCTTGAATGAACAACTTGGATACATTGTTGCACCAGGTATTTTGATGATCAATCCTGACAAATTCGAGGCAGTTTCCTGTTCCCAAGTCTCCCCGACAAATTCGAAGGTTTTTAGGCTTAACCGGTTGGTATAGGAAGTTCATTAAGAACTATTCAGAACTCGACGCTCCTTTGTCTGATTGCTTGAAAAAGAAAAAGAACTTTGAGTTAACACCAGAAGCGACTGAAGCTTTTGAGAAACTGGAAATGGCACTTACCTCCGCTCCTGTGCTGTCTCAGCCTAAATTCCGCAGGCCATTCACGGTACAATGTGATGCGTCCTCAGAGGGAGTTCGTGGTGTTCTCTTTCAGCTTGATAAGAGTCAAAATGAAACTCCGATAGCGTTTATGTCGAAGAAACTCAACAAAGCGCAAACAAATTACACTGTCACGGAGCTGGAATGCCTTGCCGCTGTCCTAAGCGAGCGGAAGTTCAGGGCCTATATTGAAGGAGTACCCTTCCGAATCGTCACTGATCACTCGAGTCCCAAGTGGCTGATGTCACAACACAAAAAGAGTTGAGCCTCCGCTTAGCGAGGTGGAGTCTCGAACTCCAGAGATTTGATTTTGTGTTAGAGCATCGGAAGGGATCCCTCAACATAGTACCAGATGCTCTGTCACGTATGGACATGGAAGAAATTTCAGCGACGATGATAGGTGTAGAGGTTGACTTGGCATCGAAGGAGTTTGACTCGGAGCAATATTCCAAGCTGAGAGAGGAAATCGGTCAGAAGCAATCTCTTCTTCCTGACCTAGTTGTATCGGGAAAATATATATACAAAAGAGTTAGGTTCAGGACAGGTGATGTGGGCGAGGAGGATTTTTTGTGGCATCTGTGGCTGCCTGACGCACTCACGCAAACTGTGATCGAAATGGCCCACGATACGAAGCTTTGTAGCCACAGTGGCTTTGCAAAAACTTATGCTCGTATTCGTGAGAAATACTATTGGCCTAGGATGCTCAGGGATATTAAACATTTCGTGAGTGAGTGTGACGTCTATAAGGCCGTCAAGGCTCAAAAAATCACTCTTCGTCCCCCAATCATCAAACAGATTGTTTCTGAAAGACCAATGCAGCGACTATATATCGACCTCTTAGGACCATATCCACGTAACAAGCGAGCGAATGTGTCCATTTTTTATCGCGGTAGACCACTTCACGAAGTTCACCTTGTTAAAAGCTTCGCCGAAAGCAACATCTTCGCGGATAATTCAATTTCTCGAAAGCGATGTGTTTCACACCTTCGGAACACCATAACTTATCCATTCGGATAATGGCCGCAATTCATTTCAAATAAGTTCAAACGATTTTTGGCTGACTACCGTATTAGGCATGTACGGACGGCCTTGTATTCCCCACAACCCAACATCTCCGAACGAGTAAATCGCAGTGTCCTTAGTAAACTCTGAGTCCTGATATCCGAGCAACAAAATTACTGTGATTCACACCTGTCTAGCATTGCATGCGCTTTGCGATCTGACACGCACGAATCGATAGGTTGCCAGCCATACTACGCGCTCTTCGGCCAAAACATGGTTTGGTTATCCGCGGCTCGGTATATCAGGTTCTCCGTAACTTGAAGGCACTACACGACCCGGGGATGGAAGTAACACCAAAGGAAGTTAAAATCGTTCTTGATCGTATGAATGTGTCATCTAACTTGCAAAAGGCATTCAACAAATCTAAAAACACATACAACTCACGTTCCCGACAGGTGGGATTCAAAGTTGGCCAAGAATTGTTCCACCGCAACTTCACACAAACCAAATTTGTTGAAGGAAAGAACGCGAAATTGATGCAGAAGTTTCTGAAGTCCAGAGTGCGAGAAGTAGTAGTTAATTGTATGTATGTCCTCGAATCCCGAAATGGCAAACTACTCAATACCTACCAAGCCAAAGATATTCGACGATAACCTGAAACAAAGCAAGAGATCACAAAGCATCACACTAATTTGGGAAAACAAAATGAACACTTATCTGAATTGCCCGGCATTAAGTGGTGCAAAATCGTAAAGTTCACACCGTAAACAGTCATCAGATGGAGACACAAATTGTAAAACACTAGATAACACTAATTAGCACTTGTGGGTTCTTCTTTTTGCAATTATTGCTACTTGCACTAGCCCCTATAACCTACGAACCCACACAGGAACTATCGCCTGTATTCTTTGCGTTCGCACCTATAGCTTCAGAAACTTTTATTCCATTGTTTCTCGCATACTTTTTAATGGTCTTTCCGCGATTATCGTTAGAACATAACCGAAATTAAGAAAAAGTAATAAAAGTGTGTCTTCTCGATATTAATCAAAATTTAATTGATTCTTTGATGCTCTTCATTACTTGATGCTTTTGTATTTTTGTTTTGTCTATTTTTGTATTTAATGCATTCAAATATTTTTCTCTATTTGTATAATGTATTCTGAATTTGATTGATTGATTTTAATTTACATACACTTGTTCGCCCTATTAATTCTATCTAATGTGACATTTATCTTTTTTTATTTAACTGAATAACAGATAACTATTCTCATAATGTAGATTAATTGTTGGAATTGTTAGAATTATTTGTACAAACTTTGAATGAATCTATGAGAAAAAAGAAAAGTAATAATAATGTTGCGCTGGGAAGTTTAGAGCATAAAAGAGAAATTAGTGATTTGCATTTCGCCGGAAAAGAAATCAATGCATATAAATCAAATGAATCGTTCTTCGATGTTCGAACTCAATGAATAAAGGCTGGTAACTGATCTCATTCGAATCATACAAAATTAGGCACATTGCAATTACTTCCACAAAAATAAACCCCGTGGGTCGTATCTCCCCACTTACATATTCGTCTTACAGTGGCAATAAAACCCATCATAGAAACCAATAAAAGTCACGGCTTTTGTTTCCATTCGAAGTCGGCATGGCCCATCCACGAATGGAATAAAATTTAGCTTTTGAATAGTTTTCCAATGCTGTTAAGTAATGTTCAAATAGGCTTTACGAAATTAGGCCCCGGACACTGCGGGGTTATCAAATCAAGCACTTTTTAATTTGTTCGTATTTAGTATACAAAAGAGAAAGATATTGCAATCGTTTTAAAATTTCGAATTCATATGAAAGACCAAGAGCCGATAGCATATTTTGGGAGTGGAGGTATAACCAAAATTTATTTATTTGTTTGTAAAGGTACTAGCATCGTGATATCAAATGCAGTCGTCTAGCAGGGTTTTTTTTCGCCGGGGCTGAGGGCGGGGGTTGATTTTTCGGATTTTTGTGTCAAGGGTATAAACATTTTTATATATACACAAATTATAGAGAACTATGCACTAATTAAGAATTTTTGGGTCCCAGACGTTTTAAGTGTCGCATTCGCCTTGCCAGACGCCCACCGAAAGGGGCAAAAAATCACTTTTTGTTGTCAGAGGTATAACCAAAAAAAAATTACATCAAAAAATCGGGAAAAATCCCCTCATTACAAATATGTAAGTGCCAGGCGTTTTAAGTGTCGCATTCGCCCCCCCAGACGCCCCCAAAGGGGGCAACAAATCATTTTTCGGTGTCGAGGTATAACCAAAAAAAAATTACATCAAAAAATCGGGAAAAATACCCTCATTACAAAAAAGTAACTCCCAACTTTGGGAAAATATCCTTTTTCGGGTTTAATTATTGTGGATCCAAGGACCTCTTTGTAAAATAACCTGATGTAAAATAAAAGGGGCAACCTGCAACTAATACCTAATAGCAAAAATTAGTTGTCATTATGATAGCTACCACCAAATCGATTGCAGCTTTAGCGCAGCTAATTTAAATACGTTAGTTACTTAGTTATGGCGTTAGCTAGATAACAAATTAGGTAGCTAACGCGCAACTGTGCCTACATGTTTACACATGAACTATACCGTGAGTGCAGCGTGGTTCACACCTTTTTTTTTTACTTTTTTATAATTTTTTTTATAACAGTTGTTAAAACTTTGGAAAACATCACTTTTATTAAAAATGGCTCTACAGATTTTGATGACTTTTGGACCTTTAAATACTTTGAGTAAAATTTGACAATCAAGCTTATTCTGCGATTTCGAACAAATTTGCAATCCAAGACTTAAAAACAAATAAAAAGTATAAATTCTTAAACTGTTTCTAATTTTTATACCCTATTCTAGGGGTATATTAATTTTGACGCATAGTTTGTAACATACCTTAATATTGCTCGTAGACCCCTAAAAGTTACTATATTTATGATCAGCATCGATAGTAATGTCGATCTAGCCATGTCCGTCCGTCCGTCCGTCGGCAAAAATTAGGCCTTTAAACTGGACCTAGAGAGCTGAAATTTTAACCATATACTCTCTAGGGTCCCGAAATAATCAAGTTTACGAATTTTTGAAATCCGCCCACAGACACGCCCACAAACTCAAAAAAACAAAATTTTGGAAAAAATCGAATTTTGAGCTAGAAAGCTGACATTTTTTATATATGATCTATGACTCCTAAAACTGCTCGGGATAAATTTTTTTCAAAATCCGCCCACTGACATGCCCACAAATAAATAAAACAATTTTTTTTAAAATCCAAAGTTTGAGCTAGGGAGCTGAAATTTATAATATACCTATACTCTCTATGGGCCCTTTATGCTCATGTGTAAATATTTTCAAAAACCGCCCACTGGCACGACCACAATTTTTTTTTAAAATTCAAAGTGAGCTAGGGAGCTGAAGTTTATAATATATACTCTCTAGGGGCCCTTTATGCTCATGTGTTAATTTTTTTTAAATCCGCCTACTGACACGCCCACAATTAAATAAAACAATTTTATTGAAACACCCAAGTTTGAGCTAGGGAGCGTTTTTTTTGATAAAATCCTTTAAATGTTATATAACAAAATATGTAGAATGTTCTTAACAATTCAATCATACTTAGACTTTTGTCACGCCCACTTATAAGGGATAGGAATAAGAATAGGGTATCCAACAGTAGCCCGTCCCTATGTTTTTTTTCAATTTGACTTTTTTCAACAAAGGCATTAACGATATTGATCTCCGTTGGTGTTTTAACTAGGTACGAGTATTTAAAAGCAATTTTAACCAAAAGACTTAAACAACGATAATGTCTCAACAACGGCAAAGATATTTATTTGCTTCAAATAGATACATTAAGATCGAAAGCTATTATGACAAATCAAAAACCGTTTATATGATCACAACCACAAAACCAATTACCGTTATGTCTGCTTCAACCGATGTCTATGAATCCGCCTAATTTTGGTAAGTTTAAGAAAAAAATCAATGGAAAAAAAAACAAAATTAGAAGTGTGAAATCTTTTACTTACAAACAAATTGAAACAAGAATATCATCAGGTTTATTTTGCTATCGTAAGATTTGGATTAGTGACGAGCACATATCTTTTATATAAATATTTAAATATATATGTTCTAAACAACATTATGCAAGCTGTGCATTCTCATACCCCTATAAAATGCGACTGCACTTTTATTACCCATTTCTGCTGACAGGTATAGAATTAAGTTTCAAGATGATTTTTCACTTACCCATCCACAAATACAATCAAGACAAATCAAATATATGCAGCTATCTACGCGCATGCATCGTTACGATTCTTTTTTCCTGATTTTACGAGTATAGAAAATGGCTAACGAAAAAATTTGATTCTAAACCAATTCTTGTAAAAGCGAGAAAGGCATAATCGTGCACTTTATTTGTTATTGCGTGTTAAACAAAATGTTGGGATATTTTACATTATGAAATATTGCCCACAATATACGCTATCCCCGATATTTCGTTATTTGTGGTAATAGTTTTTCAAATTTTTGTCAGGTTAGTAATGCAAAACGTTGATCTTCTTCTCTCCCTTTATGGCAAGGCTATAATCAGAATTAAAGGGATCGTAACACTCCCACTTTATGCCATCGCTACTGGTCCGTCCGTAGGTTTAGCCGGCTTGACCTCTATAACCATTGGCGGGCTTAGCAGTTTCAGATCACTGTTGCATTTGTATGACCCCGGCCTGTATCATTTCTAAAATATGCTCCATCCGCAAAAAGTCACTGTTTGGTGCAGTTTTCATGTCGGTGAAACGGACCCGTCTATAGGCTGCCGAGATCGTGTGATTACCGCCTCTAGGGCTTTTTATGAGGCTACATTAAATCATTGGTCTATGCCAACAAGCCGGCGACGTAAGAGGAGCTCAGGGCCAATATTGAACGAGAAATAGCGGCGGTATCGGTCGAAACGTGCGGCCGAGTCATCGAAAATTGGGTTCAACGTATCGACCGCTGCATACGTTCCCGTGGAGAACATATGAACGAAGTCAAATTCCATTCATGAATGTTTTGATAGTAATTCAAACAAATTGTTTTTTTCGAGATATCTCAAGTAGTTTGCATTTTATTTAAAAAAGAAATTGTCAAGTCCTTAATGTAAGAACCTTTATTAACTGAACAAAATTGCGGTGGATTCGATCCAGGCGTTTTTTTGGTTTAGCATAAAGGGTGCCACAAATATAGATGTTAGAATGTCTTGAGAAAGATTTATTCAATCTAGTTTGTTATGTGAGAATGAGAACCTCTTACTTTTCAAAACATCAGATGTTTTCTTTGATTTTTTATCAAAGAACGGGTAAAAGGTTTTATAATATTAAAAAGTGGTCTGGGTGCGACCCGCAAGGTCCACACGACTAACTTCCCAGTGGGATCAATATGATTTATGCGATTAGTTGGAAATTTTGAAATGTGGTTAACAATAAGATATGGTTAAGAATTATTTAATATTAAAAAATGTTCTTTAATATTGTTCATGGAAATTAAATGTTGTTAATAGCAGTGTGATATGCATTAATGCAACCATTGTTATGAACACGGAGACCTGTAAATTTACATGTATACGAAATAACGGAGCACAATCTAATAATGATTTGCTCAATGACAAATAATGACAATAAATAGTACAAATCAATTTTAGTTATTTATATACAAACAAAAAACGGCAGGACCAATTTCGCTAAAAGCTTAATCAGTTCTGAGCTACGTAATTGCGCTTCGAATAAACCCGGTCCCATGTTAATTTCATATTTGGTTCTCGAATCGTGGCGAAAGATAATTCCGGACGCACATACAGACATACGCACATACGCACATGCGTACATGCACACACACACAGACATCTCTATAAAAACGTTGTATTTGGATTCTGGTGACCTTGAAACGTGGAGATATGTCAAAATTCGCGATTCACAAAATCGGGCCCATTACAACAACTTCCACTGGGAAGTTAATAAAGGCAATCTAGCTGATTTTTTTAGTTATTTATTTACTAGCAAAAAACGGCTGGACCAATTTTGCTGAAAACTTAATCAATCAGGGGTGGAATTGCCTAAGGTGATAGTTGATAGTTGACAATCAAAATCATACCTTTATGTCCACGTAAGGTTATTATCAAATTGACAATCACTTTTTTGTGATGAATTTCATGTGACAGCTACTTAGGTGTCGCTTTCATACATTTTTGTTATTTTCATAGGTATGCACCACGGCTTCAACTCCAAATAAATTAAATACTTTAGTGAGAAAAGAATATATATTAAATGAATTCAAATAAAAAAGTGAAATTGGAAAATTCGTGAAGTGCAATGTTTACTTCATTAGAACTTTTCTACACAAATGAAGAAAATAATTACAAAAATGTCCAACTATTAAGAAGAAACCTGAGAAATAAAGCAAATATCTTGGAACTTCCAAACCGGATGTAAGAATTCATATAATTATAAATATTCATTGTTGATTGCTTTCATTTATTATTGTATATTTTAGATTTTTGAAAAACTTTCGCTTATCAAAAGAAGGGTTTGTTTGTTTTGGGACTGCTTGATTTACCAACTGGAATATCATACTTCAATTGGCTGCAACTTTAAATCTTCTTGGGTGTGGTGGCTATCAAAGACAAGTTGGAGCTGACTAGGCTGCACCAATGGGTCAAAATACGGTGGCTGAAATTACTGCAGCAGTCATTAAAAAAATGCAGTCAATGCCCATTTATGATAAAGTTTTTGCCGTTTTTGCCTAAGGATTAAACAAAATCATATTTGAAATATAAATCATGAAAAATAAACACACATCAGCTGCTCGGAATGACGGCGTCGGCAAGGAAGTGACGTTTAAAACTCTAAGTGCTGCCAATAATCAATCATTTTTTAGTGATCGCTTTACGCAGAGCAAAGAGGAGTTGATAATCAAAAACGACAATCACTATCACCTAGCCGATTCCACCCCAGTTCCGAGTTACGTAATTACGCTTCGAATAAACCCGGTCATATGTCAATATCATCTTTGGTTCTCGAAATAATCGTGGTGAAAGATAATTCCAAACGCGCATTGTCGTGGATATATGTCAAAATCCGCGATTTACAAAATCGGCCCCATTACAACAACTTCCACTGGGAAGTTAATAAATAGTACAAATCATTAATTTCAAAATTCAGCTGTTTGCCTCTATTTTTAGTTATTTATTTATTAACAAAAAAACGGCTGGACCGATTTCGCTGAAAACTTAATCAGTTCTGAGTTACGTAATTACGCTTCGAATAAACCCGGTCCCATGCCAATATCATCTTTGGTTCTCCAGATAATCGTGGCGAAAGATAATTCCGAACGCACATACGTACATACACACGGACAGACATCTCTATAAAAACTTTGAATTTGAATTCTGGTGACCTTGAAACGTGAAGATATGTCAAAATCCGCGATTCCAAAATCGGCCCCATTACAAGAACTTCCACTGGGAAGTTAAAAATATATAAACAAAATAATAAATAATCAATATAAATAATGAATGAAGTAAGGAATTAAAAAACATTGATTTCATTCATCGATTTTGTTTGTATGACGCTGGGAAGTTGCTCGTTTGGACCTCCTGTGTCGCAGTCACCCCACTTGTTTCACTTTTGTTTTCTTAAATATTGTAGTAATTATTGTAAGAGTTAAGCATGTAACTCACACTGTCAGACCATATTTATACTCAGGTACCTTCATTTATAAACTGTGATTATATATATACACATACAGTATAAGATATCTACTTAAATTATTATATTATATTTATATATACACACACATTCATACATATGTTAGCTTAAGAAAAAGAATAAAGAGAGCGTCAGTTTTATGATCGCGTTAAAACCAAACGGACGTGTCATCATTTAGTGAAACAGTACTACAAATTCCTCAGAAGTGGGATTACACAAAAAACAAAAAAAAAACAGAACAAACAAAATAATAGCTTGTCACGAGTGAAATTGTGTGAAAAATAAAATTGGCGTTACAGATTGTGCGTTTACCACAAAGTTGGTTGTGTCGCCGCGAAATTTTTTTGTCACCGATTGTTCAGTCACCGCGAAATTTTTTTTATTCTCTTCGCAATAACAAACAGTATTGAATTCAAACGAATTCATAGCAGCAGATGTGCGAGGAGAAAATCCAAGTAACGGACGACCACAAGAAGAGATCGAAATAGCCGCTAGACACTGCAGCTGAAAAAAAAAAACAAAACAACGTCATAATGAGTGAAAATGAACTGTGGCAACGGATCGCAAAATCAAACGATAGAGCAGAAGCTAAAGCAGAAGGTGGGGAAAAACGATCGGACGGTACGACAGGGGAATTTAACGTGGCGAAACAAATTGGATTGTGGAAGGAAATGTTGCCGAAATTTAGCGGAACGGCAAGTGTTGATGTGTGGCTGGCACAGCTAAGGAATGTCGAAGAAGTGTACGGTGTGGAGAAAAAAAATTTGCACGCACTTTTCGTAAGTAAATTGAAAGGCAAGGCACAAGAATGGCTGCACGCACAAGCAAATTTTTTAGACGACGACGTAGACAACCTGACAGAGGAGTTGAAAGAAGTTTTTGGTACAAAACAAAACGAGATGGAGATGAGAAAAAGATTTGAAAACCGAAAGTGGAAAGTGAGCAAAACTTTCAGTGAATATTTTGACGACAAAGTGAGACTGGCGACTGGATTGAAAATGGACTAAGAAGAATGGATTGAATACGCGATTGAGGGATTTTCTGATGACAACATAAGGTTATATGCCCGTGTCCAGGGGTATACAACAAAGGCAGGACTACTTCGAGCGTTCGGCAAAGTAACTCAGCGGAAGGTGCAAACGAGATCGACTGCTAATACATTTAGCAACAAACAGACGGGATTGACAGCAGATAGAACGGCAAAAGATAGACAAGTGGAAGGACAAAGAGTTGTAATCAGGTGCTATAATTGCAACTTGGTGGGACACATGGCAAATGGGTGTTCTAAGCCAAAGAGGAAGTCAGCAGTACATCAGTTGTCAGAAGATGACAAGGCCAATGATTACGTAAGACGTTTGTATTTTAAGTTTATTGTTAATAGTGATAGTATCCTCTTTGACTGCCTCATAGACTCTGGAAGTCCGATAAGTATGGTTAGAAGATCGTGTATACCGACTAATATATCCATATATAAATGTAACACACGGAAAAAATATTTCGGGTTAAATAAAAGTTTGCTTAAAATATATGGAATGGTGTCGTGCGTCATTTTTTATAAAGAAGTTGGAATTAAAGTAAATTTTATGGTAATAGACGATGGATCGACGAGTTATGAGGCAATCTTGGGGAGGGATTTCCTAAAAAATGAAATAGAAAATGATAGTGAACGTTTTGAAAAACAGCTCTTGTTAATCGACTGTAAAGATAATGATAGTTCAGAATTGGATTTAGAAGTTGGTGAAGACGTATGTTATGGTCATAAAGAAAAGCTTAAAATGTTATATAGGTCAAATTATTTGCTTGCCGATCGCCCTACGGAACCGGTAATAAAAACTAAAATGAATTTAACGCTAAATGACATAAAACCGTTTCAGTGTCGACCGCGTCGTTTGTCGTATGCCGAAAAAATGAACTTAGTTCGTTACTAGACGAATATATCAGTAAAGGGTATATTAGAGAAAGCGAATCTGAATACGTGTCGCCGATAGTGCTGGTGAAAAAGAAAACAGGGGATCTTAGAATGTGTATAGATTTTCGTACGTTAAATAAAGCCACTGCAAAAGATAGTTATCCGATACCGGTGATCGATGATATGCTAGACAAACTGGTAGATAAGACAATTTTTTCTAAACTAGACCTCAAGAACGGGTTTTTTCACGTATACATGCATGAAGACGCAGTAAAATATACGGCGTTCATTACGCCGTTGGGGCAATACGAATTCTTGCGAATGCCGTTTGGTTTGAAAAACGCGCCGTCAACGTTTCAAAGACACATTAACTAGATATTTGCAGACATGATTAGGAAAGATGAAGTTATAGTATACCTAGATGATATAATGATAGCTACGACGACGTACGAAGACCATTTTAGAATACTCTCTAAAGTTTGGAGGAGGATGGTAGACAATAGATTGGAACTAAGGATAGATAAATGCAAGTTTCTACAAAAGAAAATAAAATATTTAGGTTTTACGATTACGGGAGCGGGTATACAGGCAGATGATAGGGGTATCGAAGCTATACAAAAATTTCCGGTTCCACAAAAAACTCATGCGGTACAAAGTTTTTTGGGTTTATGTTCTTATTTCCGTAGATTCGTTAAAGATTTTTCGACCATAGCAAAACCACTGTACGATCTTACAAAAAAAGATAGGGAATTCAAGTTTGGTGACAAACAGTTAGAGGCCTTCGAAAACTTGAAAAACAAATTGATGGAAGCTCCGGTCTTGGCACTGTATAGCCCAAAGGACGAAACAGAACTTCATTGCGACGCAAGTGCACAGGGATTTGGAGCGATTCTGCTACAAAGAAAGCAAGACGGAAAGTTACATCCGATTTTTTATTTTTCAAAGAGAACGACAGATTACGAAGCAAAATTGCATAGTTTTGAGTTGGAGGCGCTGGCAATAATAAGTGCTTTAAAACGTTTTAAGGTATATTTAGAGGGTAAACAGTTCAAGATCGTAACTGATTGTAATTCATTGACCCTAACGCTAAACAAAAAAGAACTCAACCCTAGAATTGCCAGATGGGCGTTAGAACTGCAAAATTTTGATTACACTCTAGCACACAGGGCAGGTACTCGCATGCAACACGTCGACGCGTTAAGTAGGTCGACAAATATTCTAACGATCGAAACGAATACTTTCGAGGAAAACCTGATAGTATGCCAAGGAAAAGACGGAAATATAGTTAAGATTAAAGAGTTGTTAGAACGATCGAACCATAATTTATATGAAATGAGAAACGGAGTGGTATATAGAAAGAAAAATGATGGCAGTGTCGTGTTTTGTGTACCAACAGAAATGGAAAGTCACGTTTTGTATAAATATCATGACGAAGTAGGTCATGTAGGAACAGATAAGGTGTTAGAGTTGGTGTCAAAAAGTTACTGGTTTCCCAAAATGAAGAGAAGATAGGATCGCACATAAAGAACTGTTTGAAGTGTATTGCTTTTTCGGCTAAACAGGGACGTGAAGAGGGTTTCATTCACAACATACCTAAAGAAGAAAAACCGTTCGGGGTAGTACATGTAGATCATTATGGTCCAATAGACAATTCACGGATGGTTAAAAAATATATTCTGGTAGTAATAGATGCTTTTACAAAGTTCGTGAGACTCTACCCGATTAAAACTACAAATACAAAGGAAGTAAATCGAGCGTTAACGGACTATTTTAGAGCGTATAGTAGACCAAAGTATATTATTTCAGATAGGGGTAGTTGTTTTACCTCGGCAGAGTTCAAGGACTTTTTGTCCAAAGAAGGTGTTCAACACATAAAGATTGCGACAGGTTCACCCCAAGCAAACGGACAAGTAGAAAGAGTAAACAGTAGCTTGGGACCAATGATAGCAAAGTTAGTTAAACCAGAAGAAGGGGTATTTTGGGACCACGTTTTAGAGGTAGTCGAACATACACTCAATAACACGGTGGGCAGGACTACAACAGAACATCCTAGTGTAATGTTGTTTGGAGTGAATCAAAAAGGAAAATGGTCGGATGAACTTAGGGAAAATTTGACAGAACTAGAGTCAGGAGACGTACGCGACCTGGCAAAGACACGTAGCAAAGCAGCTCTAGAACAAAAGAAGTCACAGGCATACAACAAACGATACGTAGATAAAAAACGGTGCAAGCCCACGAAATATAATGTAGGAGACTACGCTATGATAAAAAAATTTGACTCGCACCCGGGGGCGTCTAAAAAACTGATACCGAAATTTAGAGGACCCTACCAGATCGAAAAAGTCCTACGAAACGACAGATATCTGCTTAAAGATGTTGACGGTTTTCAACAGTCGCGACTACCTTACCAAGGAGTATGGGCGGTTGGCAATATGAAACCATGGCTGAACAAGAGTAAAGCGAATAATTGATTGTAAATTTGCAAGATCAGGTGATCTTAATGGTCAGGATGGCCGAGTTGTAGTAATTATTGTAAGAGTTAAGCATGCAACTCACACTGTCAGACCATATTTATACTCATGTACCTTCATTTATAAACTGTGATTATATATATACACATACAGTATAAGATATCTACTTAAATTATTATATTATATTTATATATACACACACATTCATACATATGTTAGCTTAAGAAAAAGAATAAAGAGAGCGTCAGTTTTATGATCGCGTTAAAACCAAACGGACGTGTCATCATTTAGTGAAACAGTACTACAATATCAAGCTTTTTAAGTAATTCTTTATCCGTTATTAATAATGTTTGTGATTGTAATAGTAAAGTCATTTAAGACCCTTTTCAACCATCAAGTTTACGAACGTTTTACATTTCTTGATTCATAATATCAATAGCGTACCCGGCAGACGTTGTCCTGCCCTCCCTGCCCCTGTCCCTATCTCCAACCCGATACCCATCCCCATTCCCGTAGGCCAATACCAAATATTGCCCGTTTCGAGCTCAATCGGTTTGGTGGTTAAAGGGACTGCTCCTTTTTCTCCTCATGGCCTACCCTGCTTACGCAACTTCGTTGCTCCGCTTAGGGTAAAATCTAGTTAGGTTAAGTTAAGTTTAGGTGGCTGTCAGCAGAAGCCGACACACTTAGACCAATTTATACCCATTGTAATACCACGTATGTATTATCTACCTCAACTCTGTAGATGGGACTGGCCGTATGGTCGTTGGTTGGCTGGCACTGCCTACGTCAGCTTACATTTTAGAATCAAATAGCAATACGAAGGAAAAAAACTTCGATATAATCAAATTTCATTCACTTTCACACCAATTATTTTTTATAGAAAATACCGATTCGTGGTGAGAAAACTTAATGAGTAATAAACAAACAAATGTCAGAGATGTTGATAATTTTATCTAGCAACGCCATCTTAGTCATTGCTATATAATTTTAATCATTCTTCACACAAAATTCCCATACAAAACAATATATATCGGGTTTTCGCAATTTTCCGATTTTTCTTTCGAATTTTTCCAAACTTTATTTTTGCTAAAATCTTCGTACAACAGACAACAACGAATAAAATAAAAAATATCAAACAAATCTGTCCTGCCGTTCCTAAGTTATGTAGACACTAACGAAAAGCATTTCATTGTTATATATGTAGACTAGCGGATTGAACTTGGCGTTGACCGGGTGGTAAAACTCTTACGACATTAATACTTCAAAAATAATTACGAAAATAAGAATATGTAATATTTTCGTAGAGTCCGTATGAGTGCAAAACTTAATGAAACTACGCGTGCCCT
Organism: Portevinia maculata; assembly: GCA_949715645.1. Taxonomy (NCBI): domain Eukaryota; kingdom Metazoa; phylum Arthropoda; class Insecta; order Diptera; family Syrphidae; genus Portevinia; species Portevinia maculata. The sequence continues at coordinate 210,205,844 of OX454525.1, read as the reverse complement.
TAAGTTGCAATACATGGAAACTCTCTGAACACGTCTAGCATTCGGCATTCGCTTACAGATAAAAAGGAAAATATCGTCTACTTGTAAAAGAAAAGAAAAATCATAACTGCATATTTTCTAAGCTATGGTGTTTTTTAGAGTGCTATCTACATAATACATGTCAAGTTTGATGTTTCTGAGAGTGTTCTGTTCAATTTGAAATTCGTGTGGAATTCACGATCGTGCGATTTTACTTTCATTGTTTTCAGATACTCTATTTTAAAATTTAATAAAGTTCAATTAGATGAAACTATAGTTAGTAAAAGAAAATGGTTCTATTCAACATTGGGTTTGTAAGACTCGGAAAGAAATAAAAATGCTCTTTCTGTACTTTGCAAAATTTATTTTGCAAGATTGGAAAAATCAACTACCTACTTTGGTTTTTTTCTTCAGTATTGAAGCTGAGTTTCGAAAGAAATAAAGAAAAAGTCTAGTCGGGAGATTATCAAGCAGAGGCTCTAGCTTTAATTGAGAAATAAGTTTCAGCAATTGGAAAATATATATAAAAAATTTCAAAGTTCTAGCGCTGCAGTCGTTCGTTTCTTACAATCCAAAAATAGAAGCTTTGAAAAATATTTGTTTTTATTTAAGTTTTGAAGGAAACAAACAGCCACCAAGCAGATGCTCTACCTTTAATTGAGAAATAGGTTTCAGCCATTGTAAAATATATGTAAGTAATTTCAAAGTTCTAGCGCTGCAGTCGGTCGATTCTTACAATCTGAAAGTTTTGAAAAATATTTGTATGGAATTATTTGAGTTTTGAAGGAAGCTAACAGCCACCAAAAATAACCAAAAAACATAGGGACGGGCTACAGTCCGCTTGGGCGAACTGTTGGATACCCTATTCTTATTCCTATCCCTCATAAGTGGGCGTGACAAAAGTCTAAGTATGGTTGAATTATTAAGAACGCTCTACATATTTTGTTATATAACATTTAAAGGATTTTATCAAAAAAAACGCTCCCTAGCTCAAACTTGGGTTTTTCAATAAAATTGTTTTATTTAATTGTGGGCGTGTCAGTAGGCGGATTTAAAAAAAATTAACACATGAGCATAAAGCGCCCCTAGAGAGTATATATTATAAATTTCAGCTCCCTAGCTCACTTTGAATTTAAAAAAAAAAAAAAAAAATAATAATTGTGGGCGGATTTTGAAAATATTTACACATGAGCATAAAGGGCCCATAGAGAGTATATATTATAAATTTCAGCTCCCTAGCTCAAACTTTGGATTTTCCAAAAAATTGTTTTATTTATTTGTGGGCGTGTCAGTGGGCGGATTTTGAAATTTTTTTTATCTCGAGCAGTTTTAGGAGTCATAAATCATATATAAAAAATTTCAGCTTTCTAGCTCAAAATTCGATTTTTTCCAAAATTTTGTTTTTTTGAGTTTGTGGGCGTGTCTGTGGGCGGTTTTCAAAAATTCGTAAACTTGATTATTTCGGGACCCTAGAGAGTATATGGTTAAAATTTCAGCTCTCTAGGTCCAGTTTAAAGGCCTAATTTTTGCCGACGGACGGACGGACGGACGGACATGGCTAGATCGACATTACTATCGATGCTGATCATAAATATAGTAACTTTTAGGGGTCTACGGGCAATATTAAGGTATGTTACAAACTATGCGTCAAAATTAATATACCCCTAGAATAGGGTATAAAGACACGATAAGCATGTTGTACGTCGATGACGTACGCAAAACCAATCAGCCTTATCGCCAATTTTTTTGAGAACTTTTTTTCCACGGGAAATAAAATATTAGGTACCTGGGAACAAAAGTTTTCCATCGTGAATCTCCCACGGAATGCATTTTCCTACGAAACAAGTCATGCCAACATACAAAAGCTCACAAATCATTTTCGAAGTAATAATCGAAAATTTTGACAGCCGTAAATTGTTTTTATTTACACAAGACAATATTTTGTTTAGTTTTCCGTGAAAAAAGGATTTCAAAAAAATAAAAAATGATAAATAGCATTGCTTTTGTGATAGCCGTCGAAGAGTCGGAGGAAATTCAAAGAAGGAACCAAATAGCCCTCAGAAGCAACTTGAGAGATATATCCAATCCACTTGAGTTGCAAGTATTCATGTAAGTTAACATCCAATGTTTTTCCTCAATTATTTAATCTATATCCTTAGATTTCATCAGTATTATTGCATTAATAAGCCGATGTTTAGATATTTACTCGAACTTTTGCAAGACTCCGTGCCGGAACCAAAAAAATTGTTTGCAATACCTCTAATTGTTAAGCTCAGTGCCTGCTTGCGCTTCTTTGCTGAAGGAGCATATCAAAAAGGAGTAGTAAAAGACTATGAAGTTGGACTAGAGCAGTCTTCATTTTCCGAAGTACTTTCGCAAGTACTTGACATTTTGGAAAGCAAACTTTGTCCAATTTGGATAAAATCACAAAAAAGGAGGACAAAACTAAGATTCTAAGAGAAAAGTAATATCCCAGGCGTAATAAGATGCTTAGACGGAACTCACATTCGTATAATTGCTCCACCGGAAAATAAGCATTTACATTACAACAGAAAAGGATATCTACTTTAGTTTAAATGTCCTGCTTGTAAGTAATTTAGCTACTAATCTAAATATTTAAAATCAAAATAATTATTTTGTAGGTTTTGTGATGATGAAATGCGAATCAGATTTGTTGCCTGGTGCATGTCATGATTCTTCAGTGTGGAATGTTAGTGAGCTAGGAACATTGATGGAACAACAATATTTAAATAGTGAGAGGAATACATGGTTGTTTGGTAATATTTTAGATTCATTTTTATTTGTTCGTTACTGTTAAGTTAATCATGTACATTCACTTTTTGAGAGGAGGCGCTGGATACCCATTGGAACCTTGGCTTTTGACTTCTCACAGGACACTAGAGATCGGAACATCTGAAAGCAAGGGAGCTTATCATCCATAAAAAGCCATGCAAATTATAAATGTTTGCTGTGCTTTGCATAACATTTGCATTTATTTCAAGTCTGACATTTCCATAGATATTGCAGTGGACTTTCAAGACAATGATGATACCAACTTTGAAAATGTTACTTTAAGCACCTCATTTTCTTTGATTGAGGCCCAACGCATATGAAGAGAAATAGGAAACTCTCTTCACTTTATTAAGGTTAATAACAAAAAACAATAACAAAACGACTAGTTTTAAGTAAAAATAAATAAATCCATTCAATAACAAAAAATTAAAAACTTCTAAGTAAAAATAAATAAATCCATTCAATTTATAAGCAAATACTTACATTCCCAAAACTTTTGTTCCCCGATAAACTACCTACGGAAAAATTCAACTTCAAATAATGACAAAGTTCCCCAGAAAAAGTTATTCACGATACCTATTTTTCTAGGGGAAAATTCTTTTCTCATTTCGAACATGATTCACGATACCAATTTTCCCAAAATGGGAAAAAACTCAAGGGAAATTTCTTTGGCGATAGGACTCAATATGAATTCTGCGTTTCATTATTTTGTTTAGTAGTTTTATGTCTAATACCCATTTAATCACATATGACACCAAATTGTCTCCTTTAGGTTATGTGAGCCGAAATGCCTAGAAATTGTATGGTAAACTGGGGCACATTCGTCATCAAAATTTCAAAGCATCATAAGAACTAAACTATTGAACTTTTTCTAAAGTTTAAGACATTGTATAAAACGTTGAAATTTTGTCTTTAATCTGAAGTAGGAAACTTTTTCGTATAACTTATAGGTATTTTTTATTTTTAAAACAGAAGTCATTTAGCCGAATGTGCCCCGGCCCGGGGCACTTTCGTCAATGCCTGGGTCACTTTCGGCGCCAATGCTTTTTATTATATTATTATATTAATTATTATTATATTAATTTTTTTTATTTCATAAAAACATAAACAAACATAACAGCAATTTAAAAAAAAAATAAAATTTCATTTATTAAAAACAAAATAAAAAAACAAATAAGGAACTAAATAATTAAAGGAGTTTCACGTGAAAGTTACTTAATGTAATAATTGGATATGTCAATATTAAAGCAATATTTGGTTCGACTGCGGGATGACGATGCTGGATTAGTAGGATTTGGGAGTTTCAATTCTATTTCACTTTTAAGTGTCAAAGAAATGTCTGCAATTTGGGGTTTAACAAAAATCCAATCAACAATATTAGCTCTTCGGAGATAACTTACGTTAAAAGTTGATTCGGAGAATTTCTCAAGGATTTCGCCGACATAAAAGGCGTGTTTTTTCATATTTCCAATAAACTTCACGAGAACAAAGTCTCCTACGGCAATAGAGTCGTTATCAGCCAAATTATTTTTGGAAACTTGCATTTCCTCAGTTTCACTAATATTTGAATCGTTTTCAAATGGCCCAACTGACTGATCTGACTCAGCGTATTGAACGTCAACGTCACTTTCACTTTCGTCTGAAGAAGGAACTTTCATATGTTTTTTTTTCTGAAAAATTTGTTTCCGATTTTCACTTTGTTGCTGGTGTTTTATAAGTTTTGATGGAAACTGCACAACCTTTTTCACTCTTTCGATTTGTTTTATTTGCTTTAAATTCTTCTTGGCTTCGTTTTCTTCTGCCCGACGTTTTTCTGCGGAGCTTGTTAAAATCCGAGAAGATCCGCTCCTGGAAGTTTTCTTTGCAGCCGTTAAGCGTTGTATTGGACGTATCATTTCAGGTGATACAATTGTTAGGGTACTTGGCTGTTGCTTCTGTTCAATATGTTCTTGTGGCAAAGATTCTTCTATAGCATCATTATTATTGTTATTTGACTCATTTCCTGGGTCCAGTTCCATTGAAAATTCTTCCTGTTGGAAAACCTGTGAATCAATGGGATAAATTTTTTTCTAAATCCGCTGCATATATTCTCTGCTGAAAATGATCTCAGGAACGGCTGGTTAGTTAATTTGGCCAAATCATAAATAGTGATCTGTTTCCCTTTGTTAGCGCATAAGAAATCATTAAAAGACGATCGGGAGAGTTTTTTGAAAGGTCCAAATACTGAGACGTGGAGCGGTTGAAGACGATGTGAAGTGTGAGGTGGAAAGGATAGTAAACAAACTCCATTTTCTCTGCAAAAATTAATGCTTTCGAGGCTACAGTGAGATGAGTGGTTATCCAATAGCAATAGAATAGGCCGCTCCTTAGAACAGTTTGTATGGCGTTGCAAATTTTTGAGGACATCTACAAACAACTCGGAAGTCATCCACCCGCTCTTACTGACTAAGGCCAGTGAGCCTGCTAAGGATGCGTTCAAAAACCTGTCAGTGTATCGCTGCCTCGGAAAAACGTAAACAGATGGAATATGATTTCCTATTGCACTCACAACCCCTGCAATTGTAACCAAGCTTCTGCGTTCAGCCGATGATATTTGGCAAACTGATCGCTGACCTCTCTGAGCAAGTACCTAAAAATGCAAACTAAATAGACCGAACACGACAAAAAATTGATAGAAAAGCATACTTTGGGATTCTCCAAGACCGTGGATATACCGGATTCGTCCAAATTGTAAATGTCCTTTGGTTCAAAAGAATGTTTCTTGTACAATGCTTTTAAATTCTCAAAGAAAGTATCAACAGCTGTTTTGTTGAGGCTCCTCACACGGGCTATGCTTATCCTTTCTGGTTTTCGTAGAGAAAGTGATCTATTTCTTTTTAAGAAACTAAAAAGCCAGTCCTCGGTAGCTGCTTTGTCGTCATCCCATTTTTTTGGATGAGTTATTGAATTTATAGTCACATATTCAAAAACCAACTTTCTGAATGTATGGTAGGTTAATCCGTGCTGGTAAAATTCACATTTTTTTACATATGCGACTATCTCTTCTTCTTGGGTTTTGGTTAAAACCTGGTTTGACGTATACTTTGATTGAAAATCATGTCTTGTTTGACCATCTGAATCGGAATTACTTAATTTCAAAGGGTCCTCCTTTTTGATTCTAGATTGTAACGTTGTGCGTTTTATACCGTACTTCAAGGCAGCTGAAGTTATAGTTTCCCGATCATGTTTTACATCGGCAATTGCTTTTTTGACTTCATCTTCTCTTATGTTAACTCTGTCAGTCTTTTTTTTTGTAATTACGAACCATAGCTACAACAGGATACACAAATATAAATATCGAATTCTCCTCGGGGTACATTCGTCAGCTGCCGAATCTGCCCCTGGCTTTAATGACGAATGTGCCCCGATGTAGAAAATTTCAATTCATCCACTCTTTTAACAATAACAAATTTATGAATTGCAAATTCGTTCTGTTCCACTTAAAGACGAATATTTATAAATACTCCTCACAAAATTTCACTGGTTTTTGCAAAAAATAATAATATTAAAAAATGCTTACCTACCAGAAGTAAAAAATTACACTGAAGACACAAAAAACACCAAATTACTTCCAACTCTTTTTGCCGACTAACTAGAACTGTCAAACTACAACGCAAGGCTTAGGTTTACAAAAGGATGCGTTCGTAATTCAAATTATGGGTTTACATATCACAGTTTTCGAGAAAATAGCAAAGACGAATGTGCCCCAACGACGAATGTGCCCCAGTTTCATACTTCTTAATGTGTGTCAATAAATGTTGTTTTTAATTATTTACGTCATCGAATATGCGGTCATTTCCTTTTAGATACTTCCGTTTTTGCATTTGTCAATGTATTTAGAGGACCAACAAAAATGTTTACAATATCAGCTTAATAAACCTAATTAAAACTTAATTTGAAAAAAAAACTTCTAAAATTTATCTAGAACGATGAAATTTTTTTTTCACAATTTAATTTTTTATCATTGCTTACATGGAAACAATTCTCTATTTTATTACTTAGTGTGTTTTTTTACATTTTGCTAATTTCTAGCACCACTGCCAATCGTAAGTATACCGAACTTTATTAAGATTAACTCTCACAAAATTTCATTAAAATCCGTTGAGCGGTTCGTAAGTCTGTAAGGGACACACATAAACATTTATATATATATGTTAGAATGATTAAAGTTGAACTATGAATATGAACTCTACTAAAACCTTAAAAATTATATCTTTTTTATATTCCTCCTGTTTTGAGTTCTAACTTGCCCTTGTAATACCAATTTATATAAAAGGTTATGCTTCAGTCTTTTCAAAGATCTTAGAAAATAGTCATAAAGTCCAGAATGTTTTTTTGCAATTTGGCTCCCGCAGTGGAAGATGTGTAAAAGATGTGGCATTTAAGCTGTGTATCCTTCAAAGGAATATAACGGAATCCCTCAAATTATATAAAAAAGAACTAAGGAAAGCCAAAAGATCATCATGGAGGCTCTTCTGTGGCAAAATAGAAGAATCCTCTGAGGCATCAAGGCTAAGAAAAATCCTCGCTTCGAATCCAACTATGCCTAGCTGATGTCTTTTGGACGACATCTTGATACCCACTTCACAGGTAGCTTCAACATTTCCGCATGAAGAAACCTGAACAGGCCAATGGCACAGGTAACTAATTCTCAAAGTCTGATTACTAGGGATAAGCTGCTTTGGCCACTACAAAGTTTCAACCACTTCAAGTCTGCAGGACCAGACGGCATAATACCTGCCGAACTACAAATGTCTTCGGATATTATCGTGCCAGCGCTTGAGATGATTCTGAATAGCAGTTTGAATCTGGAATATATTCCTCAGGCTTGGAGAGAGGTGAAAGTGGTCTTCATAGCCAAAGCTGGGAAATACTCCCTTGTCAGTCCAAAAGACCTCAGACCTATTAGTCTATCCTTATTCCTCCTTAAAACGCTGGAGTAATTGATTGATATCCATCTTCGTTCCAATATAATTATGCAACTTCTGCCTGCTGCTCAACATGCATACTGTAAAGGCTCGGTTGTACGCATTGTTCAATACTCCCTCCATCACAAGGAGTACACTATGGTTGCTTTCCTAGATATAGAAGGTGCCTTTAATACATCTGCCAGGAGTTCTGTCAGTAGAGGTACCACCGCAAGGCGGGTCCTTCCCCCCTTCTCCGGAACTTAGTGCTGAATGAACTACTGACATAGCTGGAAGGGGAGGACTGCAGGGTGATTGCCTCTGCGGATGACGTTGCTATTGCCGTCTCTGGAAAACAGCTCAACACTCTAAAGGAACTCCTGCGTTGTGGCCTGTGTGCCAACCCCCACAAAGGCGAACTTGTACTCTTTTCCAGGAAATACAAAATCCCACATATTGACCCACCCTCTATTAGTGGTATAAGCTTAACTTTTTCTTGGGTCTTATCTTCGATAGGAAGTTTAGCTGGAAACCCAATATACAAGAAAGACTGAAATAGTCAAAAAAGCCAAAGTAACATTTTTCTCTGCAGAAGAGCCATTGGCAACATCTGTATTGGTCGTAAGATCAATTCTTACATACGGGGTTGTTGTCTGGTGAACTGCCCTAGGATAAGCTGGGCAAAGTCTAACACACAGCTTTTATGTGCATGAGCGGATCACTCCGACCCATCGCCTCCACAGCACTTAACATTCTGCTACATCTGATACCTCTCGACATTTTTAGCAGGCAAACGGCGGCCTGTTCCGCTGTCCGCTTAAAAGCCACCTCGCAGTGGTTTAACAATAATATTGGCCACTCCATCATTCTGGATTCATTTGAGTCACTACCAAGAAACATAGACTACACCATACCACAATTACCGTTCGGGAAGAACTTTCAAATCACTATTCCTATTCCACTATTTAAATCGATCCACTTCTATACCGATGGATCAAAAACTAATGATGGGGTTGTAGCGTGTTTCAGGCGGAGATTATGGTGATAAAAGCAGTTCTGACGTGGCTGAAGAGAAATGTGGTATGCACGAAGGACATCAGTATCTTCTCAAATAGTCAAGCCGCTATTAAGTCCGTGTATTCAGTCTCTTTAAATTCTATCGGAGCTCTTGGCTGTCGTTTATTTCTTAGAGAGATGGCGGAGCAGTTTAAAATTCACCTCTGTTGGATGCCGGGGCATAGAGACATTCTAGGAAACTGTAGGGCAGTCGAACTCGTCAAAATAGGAACCACACTACCTCTTTTTCCTGACTAGGGTTCTCTATATATACCGATCGCTACATGCAAACTTTTGTTTAAGATATTTGCAATCGAGAGAACAAACCTAAGTGTCCACCTTAGGTTTGTAGTAATACATGTAGTAATACATGTCTATCGACTAAGCATATCTGGCCAAAGCTGGACCTGCGACGCTCTAAGAATCTTATCTCACTAAACCGACTGCATATTAGCTCCACTATAGGTGCCATTACAGGGCACTGTCTGATAGGCAGGCACGCATCGAGGCTTGGCGTTTATTCAAATGACTTCTGCAGAAGCTGCATGGACGACGAGGAGGAGGAGACTACAATTCACCTTCCTTGTACATGTCCTGCTCGCTCCCATAAAAGAAATCACCATCTAGGAGATTTCTTGCTTAATGATCTAAGTGACTTGGCTAACACTGACGTTACAAGTATATCGCGCTTTATAAGAAGCTCCAAATGGTTTAACGTGTAGTGAAAGAACCCCCAAGATCCGTGTGGTATCACAATGGACCTAACATTAGGTAAATAAGGCATTTGATATGGTTGATCATGCTCTCTTAAAGAGTAAATTATATGGCTGGGGACTCTAGGGATACCAGAAAACACGCGAAGAAGTGTTTGGCGTGAGAAGCGTAGTTACCGGCTTCACCGATATCTGTATTTCGATAGGCATATAGTTACTTGCCTTGCTGGGGCCAAGGAGGCTTTTGCTCTAACAAGGAGACTGTTTCAAAGCTATAAAATATAAAATTTAAATAATGATGCAGATGCAATAATTATAAGGTTATAGTAAGGCTTAGAGCGTTTGAAGTTGATATTTAATAATAAAGTCAAAACTCAAAAAGTAAATTATAAAAAGCGGGTTTAAGAGGGCTTATATATTATTGGTTTGGGTTTTAATTAAGAAATCGTTAGCAAGTAGTTTAAATTAAAGAAAGCTGCAGTTCAACAAATTTAATCAACACGGGCGTTCCGCAACGTTTGTTATGTTTATCAATTCTTTATTTATTCAACCTTTCAAAGGTAAATTAACAGCATTTGCATTTGTATTCCTCAATGAACATGAACAATGATTTTGAGATTTTAAGAAAATGGTTCCGTTTAAACAAACTTGATGTGCAAGATGTTGTATTTGACTGACAATATATGTACAGATATGCCTAAGCTATATCAGTCGCCTTGCTGTACTCATACCAATATTCCACCTTTAAACGATAATGTACAGTGCTCTAATTTGGGCACTATTCTTGGTGTAAAACTCTGTGCAAAAACATTTTTGAAGCACGTATGAACAACATCTTTAGGCAATTTTATCATCTGAGTCTCTACTGCCAATTACCTTTTCCATTTCATACCTTTTTAATAAATTAGAAACAAACGTCGTACACTGTAACATCAATAATTCAGTCAGTGCTCAAAGAGTTTAGAAAACACATTTTCTCACTTTTATAAAGCAAATGCTCCTCATTTATTTAGGTATAAGGGTAAAAAGGGGTATGCAGTTCGCATACAGCACTAGGCACTAAAAGGGGCCATCGCGATCCCTGGAACCGATTGAATTAAAATTTCAAAAGCAGAAAACCTTTGTTGCACTTTTAATATGGGTGGAAAGGACAAATTAAACGAATTTAAATGCGTGAAAAAAACAAATTAAAACGCGAACAAATTACAGCCGCCGCTGCGCAGCGAGGATGGTTAAAAGTCGATCGATGAGAAATGTCAAATTAATTTCGCCTATGCAATATGGGAAAAGTGCAACGGGTAGCTGGTTGTATGCTACCGCCTCGGTCACTCAGCTGGGGTGGGTTCGCAGACAAATTGAATAGTGAAAAAGGGGTAAAATGGGCGCCACACAATCTTTTTGAAAAAGGAATTGTGAAACCTTTGATAGAATTTCCCGACGGTGAAATGCTGAAAATAAGATGGGATTGTGGTGAAATAAAACAAGAAGAATTTCAAATCGTTATATAGCTTTGGGGAACAACGGTCGATTTATTGAAATTTACTTTAAATTGCGGAACAAGGAAAGATCGCCGTTAGAAATGGCCCGCTATCGCTATTTCCCGAATGGAACAAAGACAAATTGAAGGGTCGCGCGAGTTACATATGAGACCACCCCCGAAGGAGAGATCGACCGCTCAACACATGGCACGAAACTCTTTATAAATAGATTGCCTGCATAAAAAGATGCATCCGGGGTAATCTACAGATGCGCACATGTGGAACCAGCAAAACCACCCAAGAGCACACATGGTCAGCAGACAAGAAAAAGGACGCACCCAGAGGATATAAATACGGCAGACGAAGATGAAGGGCAGTCCAGAATAGGTGTTAATCAGAATTTGTATTTAAATTAAGATAGGGTATTTTTTTAAATAAAGAAAAAATTACAAAAACTAAAATTGGAGCAGTCGGTAGGATGCTCTAATAAGTTTTCAAAGTAAATGAAAAAACACTATTGACATCCAGTGAAACGAATCGTGATTTTAAACTTTTAGTGTAAATAAAAGTCAAAATCGTGAAACAAGTTCAACTAGTGCTCAAAAAAAATCGACTACAACACGAAAGGGATCAACAAAGACGGACACAGGAAATCCAAAGGAATTTCTTCACTACACCTAAGGAGATCCTCAGACAGTTAGATAACATTCGAGATTTCACCGGGAGGGAACAAGAGCAGGATTTATTAACTTTCATCAACGATGTGGAGTACCTGATAGCATTTATACCAGAAGATACCAAGGATTTCATATACCGCAGAGTAGTCAGTAAAATACGAGGGTCGGCGTTGAAAATACGAGGACTCATAAACCCAACATGGGCTGACATCAAGAAAAAATTAAAATCCGAATATGGAGTACGTGAAGGGTATGATTTTTTATTTAATAGGATCTTAGAAATTAAAAACAATAAAAATATTCACGTTCTTTATAACGAACTACAAACATTATTAAATTTATTAAATAAGAAATGTTGCTTTGAATCACATATTTTATATAATCCTGAGTTTAACGAAAAAGTAGTACTTGATAAATTTAAGAATTGTTTGGATCCAAATATATCTAGTATTCTTCATGCTAGGAGAGTACATGATTTTAGTGAAGCATATCAATTGATCATACAATTAAATTTGGTATCATTCGAGAATAGATCATCAAATCCTATACCTCTTCCCCAAGTGTATCCTTTTAGGACAAATCCACAAAACCATTTTAATCGTAGCAATCAAAACTACTATTTTAGGAGAAATTTTAGAGACCTTAGTTTCGAAAAGAGTGCACAAATTAGACAGCACAACAACAATATATTAGGAAATCCAAGAAATAATAACTATAGGTTCGGGTTGAATCACGTTAATAAAAATCAAACTAGATATAACAATTCATGGCAAGTTATGCAGAACCCAGAACCCATGGATGTAAACAATATGAATCAGGAAGAAGTAAATTTTCTCATGCCAGGAAATCAGAAGTTTTACCCATAATAAATGTAAAAGTAAATGACGAAGATTTAAGACTACTAGTAGATACTGGATCAACCACCAGTATCTTAGACGACAGAAAACTAATAAATTATAAATGTAAAGACATACAAATCCCCATAACAATGAATACCCTGCATAGCAAAATAGAAGTCAGACAGGAGATAATTACAGAATTACCTCTTGAATTCAATGAACCAGGTTCCACAATGTGTTGGCAACTGACCCCAATAAAGAACAAAAAGTTTGACGGAATTATAGGTCAAAATATTTTGAAACCCATGAAAGCCGTTATAGACAACGGAAAAGAAATTATTGAAATAAACAATAATATAATCCCATTCGCTAAAATTTCTGCAAATTTGGACACAAACGAAAAATGTCCGTATCGTTATGAGGAGATCCATCAAATGCATGCAAACCATTTGACTATTGAAAATCTCATTCCAGGCGACTTAAATTCAGAAGAAAGAAAAGAATTCGACAAATTTATTAAATCCCATTTGGGAACCTTTTTTCAAGAAGGACAAATATTGTCCGCAACCACGCAAACTGTACATCGTATTCGTACAGAAAATAATCACCCCACCTTTTCAAAAATTTATCGTTACCCCAAAGTACATGAAGAAGAGATAAAGAAACAAGTGAGTGAGTTGCTTGAACAAGGCATTATTAGAAAATCTGTTTCACCTTACAACTCCCCTGTCTGGGTCGTTCCAAAGAAAATGGACAACTCAGGTAAACAGAAATGGAGAATGGTGATCGATTATAGAAAATTAAATGAAAAGACAATCGAAGACAAACATCCCATACCTAATATAGACGATATATTAGACAAACTTGGGAGGGCTCAATACTTCACCACTTTGGACTTAGCTAAAGGTTTTCACCAAATTCACATGCATCGGGATGACGTAGAAAAAACAGCATTTTCTACACCTTTTGGACATTTTGAATATTTAAGAATGCCCTTTGGATTGAAAAATGCTCCAGCTAGTTTCCAAAGGATGATGAATGAGGTATTAGAAGGACTCATCGGAGTTATTTGTGTCGTATACCTAGACGACATACTGGTATTTTCTACTTCTTTACACGAACATATGATCAATCTACGGAAAGTATTTGATCTTCTCAAAAAATTCAATTTGAAAGTTCAAATCGATAAATGTAATTTTCTGAGGAAAACTACAGACTTCTTAGGAAATACTATTACTAACAAAGGCGTTATGCCCAACAAAAATAAAATCGAGGCAATTGAGAAAATAACCATACCTAAAACTCCAAAAGAAATAAAGTCATTTCTCGGTATAACCGGATACTATAGGAAATTCATCAAAGACTATGCAAAAATAGCACAGCCTCTAACAAGAAGACTAAAAAAAGATTCTAAGATCAACGTAAATGATCAAGATTATATCAAAGCATATGAAAATTTAAAGAATTCTCTGCAAAACGAACCCATACTTCAATATCCCGACTACAACAAAACATTCACCCTTACAACAAATGCCAGTAATTATGCGATAGGTGCCGTAATCTCTCAAGACGGACATCCAATCACATATATATCAAGAACCCTCAACGAACATGAGAAAAATTATACATAAAAATAATAATAAAAATAAATTATAATAACCGCAGAGTGTGACTGAAGAGCAGGTGAATTAACCAAAAAGTTATCTCAATCCCCTGCTTAATTAAATTGGAGTTACTCGTATATAACCATACAAATAATTGCGAAGGATTTTATACATTTCAAAGGTGAGCGTAAATTTGAACATAAATTCAAGCCAAAAAGTGCAATTTGACTTTTTCATCTCAGGCACGTCAAGACTTCAATCCGGAGACATCCACAAGAATAAGCTCCAGTCTTATTAAGTGGAGTCTGGGAATTCTTCTCGGAGCCACAAAAAAAAAACAATTCCACGGAGGTATTTTGTGGAAATTGTGGTTAGAAGCTTGCCCGGCGTGTCCAGAACACGGCGCCTTGGAGAGATAATCGTCAGCAGATGGCTAGTGTAGCAACGGCAGTTGCCACGAGTTGCCAAGTAGATCGCTCCATCAACCAAAACGCTCGGTCCAAGCAATAGAAAATTCCGGCGGACTCAATCCCAATTAAAACCCAGATTAAACAACAGAAAAAAAAAACATTTTTATAGTTTAAAAGTACCTAACTCAGAAAATTACTTGCCTTAAATCTAATATAAAAAAAAAAGAAAAAAAAACGTGTGCTAAAATATATAGGTTCAATTTTGGCATAAAATGTCCTAGTCTTAGCTGAACCAGTGAAAAGTGCCAAGTGTTAAGAAGTAATAAAAAAAAATATATAAAGCTCAATTTACTTCAAAATATATAAAAAAAAAAGAAAAAAGGAGAAGATACTCGTATAATAATAATAGGTGTAGCAGAACATCTCATCAGCGATCCAGAGTGCACTCCAGATTTGCGGTTGATTAAGGTAAGCCATTAATCATTTTACATACCTTGGCACAGTTCTTTGGTGAATACCAATTTAGTGAACATAACTATCTTAGCTTTTCCGATTGGAACTGTGTATGTATATCGATACATACCGAAATAAGATTAAGCCTATATATTTTAAATTATAAAACAAAACAAATATACTTACTCACATACTTAAAATTAGTTACATACTTAAACCTAATTATAACTTATCTAAACCATAAAAATATCTAACTACCTTATCTTTATTTCTAAATTCTAAGCAAATCTTTTTTTTTTTGAGAATGTTGTTTTCCTTATTTCATGCAGTTGAAGATGTCATTGCATGTTATGGATTTTAAATCTTTTGAAATTCGACAATGAATAAAACAGTTTTCTTGAGGCAATCGCTTCTAAAAATAATGTGTCTTTAAATAAATGTTACTATGGTGTGACGTGGTTATAAGGTGTAGTATTGGGTTGAGGCGCGAGAAATAAAGGGGGTTGCTTACAGTATACACAGGCAAAGTAACCATGGTGTACTTTCACCGGTACATTAAAGGGCGGCAAAGACCTGTTTCGAAGTCTCGATCTTCGTCTGTCAAAACACCCGACAGTGCAAAGTTGTTTGCGATTGTGTGTGTGGCTCTTCCTGCAGGCACGATATTTATTTTGGTAGCAGGTTAGTGACAACAAGATCCCCCCCCCCCCCATCCGACGAGCTACTGCCGTGCATAGCCAGCGTGCCACCAGTTGTCACAAGGGTAGTATTCACCATAACCCTGCCTGCCACAACATCTATACGAAAAATTAGGAATGGAATACCACTTCACAAACATTAAATGCAGACATATAGGTTTTACATAGAACATTAGGAGAACAAATTCGAACGATATTATTAGAAGAAAACAATAAAAAAAAACCACAATACACGAGATTACCATGTGCATGTACAAAGCCATATTATTTTATAACAAAAGTGTTCATAGCACAACCAAGATGACCCCATACGACGCTCAATACACCACTTTTGACAAAACTATACTCCTGGAGCGGATGTCTAAAAATAAAAATAACTTAATAGATAAGATAAATGAACACAGAGAAGATTATGTGGAAACCCGAGAAGAGGGAATGGTAAAAAACCCATTAGCATTAAGACATAAAACTCAAATGTGATTCAAATACGATGTACTTGAAGACAAACACCCAGAACGAATACAAAGACTCAAGAACAGTAAATTCCATAATAAGGAAAATATCCCGACAACAAAGAGACCTATGACTAGAGCAGAGAGAACTAGAAAATTAGTCAATAAACAGAAGGACGTTCAACAGTAAGCATGAAATTTTTAATGCTGTTATTAGTTGTTTCAACTAGTGTGTACGCTAGAATAAACTTAGAAAATATATACAGTGAAAACGGGTATACTCTAATAAACCTGGAGCCGGTAGGCATAGTTAATGGATACAATAATATCATCCATATCATAAATATAAAAGAAATAGAAGACATTTTAAAAACAATAGAATCTAATATCCAAAGTGTAAATAATTACATACCAAAAAGTGTTTATCTGCAAATAAAAACTATTCGAAGTGAAATTCAAACCATCAGTGAACATGAACACAGACCCAAAAGAAGTCTAATAGATGTCGGAGGAGTACTGAAATTTCTGTTTGGGACGATGGACAGCGAAGATCGAACCGAAATCGAAAACCAAATCAAAGTTATTACTGTTAATAATCACATGGGGGTGACACAGTTGAACAAACAAATCAAAATTAATAACCAACTTCAAAATCAAATAAACAACATCAAAGCTAGACTCGAAAGAGAACATCAGGAAAACATAGGTTCTGAGCAAACAAACAATAAATTATAAATTATATACAGAATTACAGCGTTAGAAATTGAAAATAAATTAAACAACCTAAAGAATATAGTAGAAAAAATCCAGGCCAACATTCTATCAAGTAGATTAGGTGTGATGGTAGAAAATATTCTGACTATAGAGGAAATATTAGAGTTCGAGATAGATTTTGAGAAAAGTAAAAATATAAAAATTAACTCAGCCCATTATAATCACGATACAATTGTATTCATAGTTCAAATTCCTAAAGAAATCATTTTCTTTCCTAAATCCTATATTTTACCTATCCCAAACCATTTAAATGAGCAATTGAAGATAAAAGAGACCATGTTAATTATTAAAAACAATACATTTTATGAGTATGGGGAAAACAAAGAACTGAAACATCTAAAACAATATACAGAATGCATATCACAAACTTGTAAAAAGATCACACTTACTGTAAGCAATATTGTAAAACAAATAGAAAAAGGTGTAATTGTAATTATAAAAAGTAATGAAAAAATAAATAATACATGTGACGAAAGACCATCAATAAAATTACAGGGAAATACCCTGATAAGCTTCGAAAATTGTAACATTGTAATAAATAACGAAATCTTTGAAAATTATAATCAAATAAGAAGACAACCCTTCAGTATTGATACTAATTTATTTCGAATTCCTCTTATAAATGTACCATTAGAGTTATCTGAAAAAGAAATCCAAGATATAGATAATCTAGAAGAAATTCACGAAATAGCATATAATCACTCGAAAACAAATATTGTAATTAATACGAGTATTAGTACTTTCATAATTATTGTAACTATTATATTATACAACTTATATAAAAAACATAGGGACGGGCTACAGTCCGCTTGGGCGAACTGTTGGATACCCTATTCTTATTCCTATCCCTCATAAGTGGGCGTGACAAAAGTCTAAGTATGGTTAAATTGTTAAGAACGCTCTACATATTTTGTTATATTACATTTAAAGGATTTTATCAAAAAAAACGCTCCCTAGCTCAAACTTGGATGTTTCAATAAAATTGTTTTATTTAATTGTGGGCGTGTCAGTAGGCGGATTTAAAAAAAAAATAACACATGAGCATAAAGGGCCCCTAGAGAGTATATATTATAAATTTCAGCTCCCTAGCTCAAACTTTGGATTTTCAAAAAAAATGTTTTATTTATTTGTGGGCGTGTCAGTGGGCGGATTTTGAAAATATTTATACATGAGCTTAAAGGGCCCCTAGAGAGTATATATTATAAATTTCAGCTCCCTAGCTCAAACTTTGGATTTTCAAAAAAAATGTTTTATTTATTTGTGGGCGTGTCAGTGGGCGGATTTTGAAAATATTTACACATGAGCTTAAAGGGCCCCTAGAGAGTATATATTAAAAATTTTAGCTCCCTAGCTCAAATTTTGGTTTTTCAATAAAATTGTTTTATTTTTTTGTGGGCGTGGCAGTGGGCGGATTTTGAAAATTTTATATCCCGAGCAGTTTTAGGAGTCATAGATCATATAAAAAAAATTTCAGCTTCCTAGCTCAAAATTCGATTTTTTCCAAAATTTTGTTTTTTTGAGTTTGTGGGCGTGTCTGTGGGCGGATTTCAAAAATTCGTAAACTTGATTATTTCGGGACCCTAGAGAGTATATGGTTAAAATTTCAGCTCTCTAGGTCCAGTTTAAAGGCCTAATTTTTGCCGACGGACGGACGGACGGACGGACGGACGGACATGGCTAGATCGACATTACTATCGATGCTGATCATAAATATAGTAACTTTTAGGGGTCTACGGGCAATATTAAGGTATGTTACAAACTATGCGTCAAAATTAATATAAACCTAGAATAGGGTATAAATATAGACCCTGTAGTTTGACCCAGGAGAAGCCAAACCTTAAGGAGGGGGGAGTTACATATGAGACCACCGCCGCAGGAGAGATCGACCGCTCAACACATGGCACGAAACTATTTATAAATAGATTGCCTCCATAAAAAGATGCATCCGGGGTAATCTACAGATGCGCACATGTGAAACGAGCAAAACCACCCAAGAGCACACATGGTCAGCAGACAAGAAAAAGGACGCACCCAGAGGATATAAATACGGCAGACGAAGATCATGAAGGGCAGTCCAGAATAGGTGTTAATCAGAATTTGTATTTAAATTAAGATAGGGTATTTTTTTTAAATAAAGAAAAAATTACAAAAACTAAAATTCGCGTCCCGTAATTTTTAGGAAATTTCCGGAACGAAAGCCTACCGGGTTTCAGGACACAAGCACAAACGCACTACTTAAAAAACCAAGATGATAAGACACTCTAGTTATCTGTAAATTTCCTTTGGCTCTAACACTCCTGTGTCCCTCTTGCGGGGTCAGTCACCTTGACGTGTGTACCATCACCGCAAACAATTTCGATGGTGCCGGTGCGGAGGCTTACGACGCAAAGAGTCATCGGGCATCTGTTGAGGGCCATGCCGTCTGATGAGCGTCAACGAAGAACTGACCAGGACTTTACGTCCGCTCTCACCCTTGTATATTCCCTCATTCACCCCCCTTTATCCTCACCCCTTCCTACTCTCCGGTAATCACCGGGGAGATAACCCCGCGTATTCGGGAGTTTTTCGGGAGTAAACCCAGAGGCTGGCACCCTATCAGAGGACGAATTGCTGGCCTCCAGTCAGGAGACAATCGTCCCGTCACAAAGCGGCGAGAGTGCTAAAGCTAGCACCTCGACCGCAAACCAATTAACAACCAAACAGACCCGAAACAAACCCAAACCCGCAGGGAAAGCTAATAAGAGCAAGTACCAGATGGCCCTCCATATCTTAGGTAAGATAGCGAAAAATGAGACTGCCGGAAAGGTCCACGAAAAGGATCAGGCGGATAGGATCAAATACCAGGCAATCGTTGACGAATACAACGAGAGCCTGAAAAATAAAAGGCGACAGGGAGCGAAGCGTGACAGGTCTCAAGAAGAGATCTCCCACCGCCCAGCCCCAAAAAAAACCAAGGTTGTTGAAGGTTCAGCAGCAACAGCCAAGCCAAGCACGTCGGCGGGCGGTGCGGCCCAGAAGCGTCCCTTTACTGAGGTGGTTAGGGATCACCTTCAGGTCGCACTAGTGGATGATCTCTCGACAAACGGGAAATCCATAGCCAATGCGTGGGGAAGCATTGAGGCCAAGCTCTCCAAAATGGTGATAGACCACATCGTGAACAACCAAGGGGAACCTCTTCCCGACTTTGATTCCGCCGAGGTGGTGAGGGGATATCGGGTAATCAAGTGCGCCGACCAATTCTCCAAGGACTTCCTTAGTGGATGCGTTGCTAAGGTTAGCGACGCCTGGGATGGTTTGAAGCTCAAGCTTATCCCAGCTAAGGACATACCGAGGAGACCTAGGGCCCGCATTTGGTTGCCCAATATGAAGATAGAAGGGGGAAGGCTCCTCCAATGTCTCAAACTCCACAACCCGACGGTTCCGATGGATGACTGGTCAGTCATCAAGGCGGAGGAACCCTATAAAAATACCATGTCCTTCCTCCTACTCATAAACAACGAGTGCCTGGGTGCTCTCGAGAAAACTGACCATAAACTTAGGTTTGGCATAAGGCATGCCAAGCTCAAAGTCTTCCTTTCCTCAGGTCCTGAGGACGATGTGGACATCGTCGATACCGACAAGTTGTTGGAGGACCTGATGATCGTCGACGAAACCCCTTCAACCACATAATGCTGAAAGTCATACAGATTAACCTGAGGCACTCAAGGTGTGCCTCCGATAATCTAATGGTTTTTCTAAGGGAGAAGAACACTGACATCGGCATTATCCAGGAGCCATGGGTGAGGGACTCATCCGTAAAGGGGCTCCAAGACACACAATACGACCTGTTTTACAAACACCAGGCCACAGGTAAGCCTAGAACATGCATACTAGCTAAGAAACATCTAAAAGGTTTTTTATGTCCCAATCTTAGCTCACATGATTTGACAGTGATTAAACTGGAGTGTGCGAATCAAGCAACATACCTGGCTTCAGCATACATGGCTCATGGGAGACCTGTACCGCCAGAGGAGGTGGAGCTGCTCATAGCCTCAACAACAGTGAAGGACAACCTACTGATGGGCTGCGACGCCAACGCCAGGCATTCTATATGGGGCAGCTCAGAAGATAATGAAAGAGGTGAGTCACTTTTTGATTTTCTGTTAACCACTAATCTATCAGTCTGTAACAAGGGTACGACCCCAACTTTTGTCTTTCCGAGTACAGGGGATGGGAAGAGGTACTAGATGTTACATTAAAAACAAACAATAATAACTTTAAGGTCGACAACTGGAGAGTTTCCAATCTGGAGTCACTCTCAGACCACAGATGGATCCTCTACGACATGAGTCTCGAGGTCGAGACCATAAAACCTTATAGAAACCCCAAAAGAGTTAATTGGACCAAGTTTGGCCAAGTCCTTCGGACAAAACTCAAAAATATACCTGAAACTAACACAGCTGCAATTAAAGAACTGGAGGTACAGGTAAAGACTTTTGAGAAGGCTATGGATGTAGCATACAAAGTCTCGTGCCCAGTTAAACGCAGTAAAAAATCGCTTCCCCCATGGTGGAACGAAGATCTCTCCAGTCTCAGACAGATGACTAGAGCGATTTTCAACATCTGCCACAAACACAATTTCTGTCGGCCTTATAAGGACTGTCTAAGTCTGTATAAGAAAGCCATAAAGGCATCCAAAAAGGAGGCCTGGATGGAGTACTGTCAGTCGATAGAAACCCTTAAGGACTCCGCTAGGCTAAGCAAAATTCTGTCCAAGGAACACTCCAACCCTTCTTTTCTGAAAACACCAGACGGAGGATGGACAGAATCGCCAGCGGAGACCCTGGAACTCCTTATAAACACTCACTTTCCCGGATGCAGTGATATTAGTACGCAACCTGAGAGGCCTCGGCAAGTACAACCTGCTCCCAACAACAACATCACCTCAATAATTACCGAGGAAAAGATTTCCTGGGCTATTAACAGCTTCTCCCCATATAAGTCTCCGGGGCCTGACGGCATTGTGCCTGTCATGTTACAAAAAACACAAAACCTATCAATACCTTGGTTGGTGTCGATATTCCGAAGCTGTTTATCGCTAAACCACGTACCACACTCCTGGAGACGCGCCAGGGTGGTGTTTATACCGAAGGTGGGTAAACGCGGGCACGTATCCGCAAAGGACTTCAGACCTATCAGTCTAACCTCCTTTATACTCAAAACCCTGGAGCGTGTCCTAGACATCCATATGCGAAGTTCTCTGCCAGAAACATCGCTTTCCAAATCACAGCACGCCTATCTCAAAGGCCGATCCACGGAAACGGCTCTCCATGAGGTAGTGCGAACTATCGAAAAATCCATACACTACAAAGAATACACCCTAGCCTCCTTCTTGGATACAGAGGGAGCCTTCAACAACGTACACACGGAAGCTATTCTTGAATCTCTGGTCGAACTGGGCATAGAGGAATCTATTAGGAAATGGATAGCTTCTATGCTCGGAACAAGAGTCATTCAGGCAACACTAGGCAACAGCCACTTAACCAAATTTGCCCATAGAGGAACGCCACAGGGTGGCGTCATTTCTCCGCTACTATGGCTAATGGTTATGAACAAAATTCTAGTAAAACTAGACAGGGAAAGGGTCAAAGCTGTCGCGTATGCGGATGACGTGGTGATACTAGTGACAGGGAAGTTTCCCTCCGTGATAAGTGATATAATGGGGAATGCTCTAGACAAGGTAAGCACCTGGGCTACAAGGTGTGGCCTCGGCGTTAACCCGAGCAAAACCGAACTGATGCTGTTCACCACCAAAACCAAAATACCCGATTTTACCCTACCCCGCCTAAACGGTCAACCACTTACACTATCCTCCAGCGCTAAGTATCTGGGTATCGCGCTCGATCCTAAACTTAACTGGAAACATAACATTGAACACAGAGTGAGGAAGCCGTATATTGCCTTCTATGCCTGTAGCAGAACCTTTGGAAAGAAGTGGGGACTTCAACCAAAGATGACCTTGTGGATGTACACAGCAGTAGTGCGTCCAATCCTCACCTATGGATCACTAGTATGGTGGCCCGCGTTGAGTAAAGGTTACAACCTCACAAAACTGAAAAGATTGCAAAGGACAGCCTGTATAGGCACCACGGGTGCACTGAGGTCGGCCCCAACGGACGCCCTCACTGTGCTCTTGCACCTTTTGCCTCTTGACCTACACACAAAAGACACCGCACTATGTAGTGTGGTAAGACTCAGGGAATCGGGGTGCTGGACTGCAAGGCCATACGGCCACAGCAGCATTCTGGACTCGCTACCAGAAGGCACGGTCACGTTTCCAACCGACTACATCACACCCAAACTAAACTTCACAAAAGGCTTCCAAGTAAGCTTCCCTTCCAGAGCTTGTTGGAAGAGGGACGAAGTAGTGAAAAATTTCGACACGGTCATATACACCGACGGTTCTAAGATGAACTGTGGTGTGGGGGCCGGTGTCTACTCGGAATCACTAAAAATATCAATATCCCTTCGCCTGCCGGATTTTGCCAGCGTTTTCCAGGCGGAACTACTGGCTATCCGAGAGGCCTGCACGCAACTAGGGCGTGACACAGCGTACAAACAAAACATTGCTATCTTCATAGATAGCCAAGCCGCAATCAAAGCTATTGAATCGACTACCATATCCTCCAAACTGGTGCAGGAGTGCCGGAACGAGCTTGCGCGACTGGGCGAACGTTTCAGTGTTACGCTACTCTGGGTTCCAGGGCATAGTAACATAACAGGAAATGAGCGTGCAGATGAGCTGGCCAGGCAGTGCTCAGCTCTGGACGGCTCACTCGCTGCAAGGGTTCACATTCCGCTAGGTGCGGTCAAGACACAAATACACTCACAATTCCTGCAGAAAGCCAATCTTCAATGGAGAAGGTTAACTAACTGCATCATATCGAGGAAGATATGGCCTATTTATGACAAAGGAAGAACAGGAGATCTTCTAAACAGAACCCGCCCCGAAGTATCCAGAATTACGGCGATAATCACCGGGCACTGGCCTATTGGAGACCATGCGGCCAAACTAGGTATCCCATTTAACACCCACTGCCGAAGCTGCGGGAATGTAAACGAAAGAGAAACTCTCTTCCATTTCCCCTGCGAATGTCCGGCACTAGCAAGAGCTAGACTGCGGGCACTGAACCAACCATTCTTCGACGACCTTAGCGCTATTGCGGGCAAAGGGATACAAGATCTTATCCGTTTTCTCAATTCCACAGGTTGGATATAGCCACACATCAAATGCTCTACAACCACTACAACATAGGTCACACGAGTCGTGGTAACAAAAAGGCACAATAAGTGCTAATTGGGTTCAAGCCGAACCGCCACTTCTACCTACCTACCTAACACTCCTGTCGTAACCTCTAGGGTATCGCTGCCTGTCTTGCCACTTATCTCCTCCGCTCGTCTTCTGCCACGAAATTTAAAAAAAGCTAAAAAAAAATCAAAGTCTAAACTAGAGTACTTTTTAATTTTAAATTTGCTACTCAAACTCGCTCGATTCTCAACACTGGAAAAAAAATGTCTAAAACCTCTGATGGTCAACCAAGAAGTGTCGGCTTGTCCACTTCGAGAATTATTTTGTCCGTTCATGGACCATTCTCTCTCTCACTCATACCCCCACATTCAGCAATGACGGAATCCACTACGGCTTATTTTAGCGATCACTCAGTCACTCTACTGTAGTGTGCCACCGTCTCCGTCTCACTCACACAAGTAATTAGAACGCGAAAATGTCCAAACGAAAGAAAAAGCTAATTAATAAAAAAACATAGGGACGGGCGAACTGTTGGATACCCTATTCTTATTCCTATCCCTCATAAGTGGGCGTGACAAAAGTGTTAGTATGGTTGAATTGTTAAGAATGCTCTACATATTTTGTTATATAACATTTAAAGGATTTTCAAAAAAAAAAAAAAAATTAATTGTGGGCGTGTCAGTGGGCGGATTTTGAAAATATTTACACATGAGGGCCCATAGAGAGTATATATTATAAATTTCAGCTCCCTAGCTCAAACTTTGGATTTTCAAAAATTAATATACCCTTAGAATAGGGTATAAAAAAATTATTTTATTTATTTGTGGGCGTGTCAGTGGGCGGATTTTGAAATTTTTTTATCCCGAGTAGTTTTTTTTTTTTTTTTTTTATGTTTGTTTTTTGTAATGTGTAGGAATTTCGGTGTGGATGTCAGCAACATTCGTGGGTTGAGGAAAAAATTTTTTTCATTATACGCCCACGTTTTTCACAACAAACCAGCTGTTTTGGCACTTAGTGAAACCCAGGTTAGCGTTGGCTCTGATTTAACAGAGTTTAGTCTACCTGGGTATAACTTAATAATAATAAAAAAGCCCCAATATGGCCAATGCGCCAACCCAGAATTTAATTTCATTTGGCTAAAATTCCATGTCCGTAGGCAATTAATCCACTACTGTTTTATTTACAGAAGCCCCAACTTGGATAGACACTCAACTTATAATGAGTTTGATGCTCTGTCTGATTCTATTACAAGAATTGTGACCCTTCACCCTCGATCTGAAATCGTTATTGCGGGCGATTTAAATATACACAATTCAAGCTGGCTTCGACATTCTGGCCAGACAACACCCGAAGGAAGGTACGTCGAGATCTTCGCTGAGGTAAATAACCTGACTCAGCTTGTAAATGAGCCGACACGAATACCGGACATTAGCAGCCAAACCGTCAACACACTGGACTTGTTTCTTAACTCTTACCCCGATAAATACGCTTTGAACGTACTATCGCCTCTAGGTTCGTCAGACCATTGTATCATATCAGCAAATTTCTCGTACTCCAACCACATAGTTAAAGAACAAACTCCTAAAAGAACCGTATGGCAGTACGAGAAAGCCAATTGGGAAAAACTAAACGGTTTCTTTAAGAGTTTTAACTGGTCGCTGTGCTTCCTCGACAGCGACGTGGATGCTGCTGCTGATATGATCACAAACATAATTCACCTGGGTATGAAGTCTTTTATCCCTAACAGGATTAAAAGTATCAAACCCAAGGTTAACGCGTGGTGTGACTCGAGCTGCAAAGAGGCTATCAGGTTAAAAGAGGTAATTTTTCGGCTATTCAAAGCCAACCCATCTGAGGAAAGGCGTAAAAAGTTCAAACGAGCCAGAAATGACTGCAATGCCCACATTAATCGTGTCAAATTCTGCTATGACCAAAAGTTGAGGCAAAAAATACTACAAAGTCCCACTGGTAGTAAAAACTTTTGGTCATTTGTTAAAAACATCAAGAATTCGGTCTCGTCATCTATCCCGACACTCATTTACAACGACACTCCAGCTGTCAGCTCTACAGATAAGGCCAATCTGCTTGCTGCTCACTTTGCAGTCACCTCAACGCTTCCAGATTGTGCTTTGTCTCCTCCTGTACTCGAGCGCGTAGAATTCTCCATGGGACCAATCCACTTTCGCACTCGTATAGTGGCTAGAGTACTTCAAGATCTTGACGTTCACAAATCTGCTGGTCCAGATGGTATTTCCCCTATCGTTCTGAAGTGGTGTTCTTCCTCGCTGGCAAAACCATTGCGTAAGCTTTTCCATCTGTCCTATTCTTCAGGACTCTTCCCGGGAAGATGGAAAACAGCATTTGTCCAGCCTGTACCAAAAAAAGGCGAATCTTCTTCTCCCTCCTCCTACCGACCAATTGCATTTACGTCCCTTCTTTCTAAGGTCATGGAAACGTTGATAAACCGTCAACTAATGAAATATCTTGAATCGCGAAAACTCCTTAATGACCGGCAGTATGGTTTTCGCAGCAACAGGTCCACTGGTGATTTCATGACATAATCTAACCGAAAAGTGGAACCAATCTCTTCACCAAGGTGGTGAAAGTAAGATCGTTGCGCTTGATATTTCAAAAGCATTTGACAGAGTTTGGCACCAAGCTCTCTTGTCGAAAATGCGTGCATTTGGAATCGATGATACTCTTCTTCAATGGATTAGAAATTACCTTTCGGACCGTTCAATTCAAGTTGTTTTGGACGGCTTCAAGTCTGCAACTCACCAAATAAATGCTGGTGTCCCCCAAGGCTCTGTCCTGTCCCCGACTCTCTTTCTCATTTTTATAAATGATCTACTGTCTGTTACTTCTAATCCAATTCATTCCTTTGCTGATGACAGTACCCTCAGCTTCTCATATTCGTTTCTTGGGTCACGCCCCTCATCTTCGGGTGTGGAACTGGAACGGCAACGTATGTTAAGCTCATTGAATTCCGATCTTAACAGCATAACTCAGTGGGGTAAAATTAATAGAGTGGAATTTAATGCTTCCAAAACTCAATGCTGTCTCCTGTCATTAAAGCAAAACCCACACACACTGCCATTATCCATGAATGGCACTTACATCGCTGAAACCGAAAGACTTTCCATTCTCGGTATGTGTGTTAATGACAACCTTCGTTGGAATGACCACATATTCGATGTCGCCAAGAACGCCGCGAAATGTCTAGGCTTCCTTAAGCGTTGTAAGAAATATTTCACCCCTTCTGAACTGGCTACAATTTATAATTTATTTATCGCCCGAAACTCGAGTACAACGCCCATATCTGGTCCGGTGCACCAATAACTTATTTGGAGCTACTAGACAGGATCCAAAAACGCGCGATAAAACTCATTGGCGACCGAGACATCGCGAGATCGATTGACTCTCTTAGTCATCGTCGTAATGTCTCCTGCCTGTCGTTATTTTATCGTTATTTCCACCATAAGTGCTCAAACGAAATAGCCAGTTGCATTCCTCCCCTTGAACATTTCAACCGCAATACCCGCCATGCAAGGAATGCTCATCAGTTCACCCTCAAGCCTGTGTTCGGACGTACAGTGAAGTTCAAAGAATCTTTCCTCAGCCGTACAACACGAATGTGGAATGCTCTTCCCCGCTCCATTTTTCCTACACATTACAACCTACAGACATTCAAAGCCAACGTGCATCGGCATCTCTCCTTTTCTTCTCACCCTAATTTCCTTAACGCCCGCGCTGTGTAGCTAAATTACATTATAAGGGTCACAACAAATCCCTTTAGTGCGCGCTTATTATAAAAAAAAAAAAAAAGGTTTAGGAGTCATAGATGTGGGATAGAAAGCCAAACAAACGAACGACATACTAGAGAAACGTAACCACATAATAAACAGTAAGATCACACTCGACAAGACGAACAATACTTGCAGACATGTCAGTACATAACCCTTAAATAGTTTTGTAAAGCAGCAGGCAGGCAGGAAGATAATTTTGTAAAACCAGTCAGTTCTGTACAAGAGTTAATAGCGAACACAAGTCGAAATAAATGTATCACATATTTTAATTTACGTTGAGTTTGTGTTTTATTTCAATAGTTTCAATGTAGATAATTTCAGTGTGGATAAGTAAATCCTACAAATGGGGGCTCAACCGGGATATCACTAATTAAGTAATACTAAATAATTTCGATCATCAAATCAAACATATTACAAGAATAAAGTGAAAAACCCAAAGCAAGAGTGCAGTACAACGGCGAAACCAATCCCGTTTTGTGTTAAGAAAAATTAAAAAAAAAGGGCAACAGCGTGAAGGCGATTGCATAAATTTTGTCTGTGGCAGTGTTGGTAAACTGTACCGAACAATAAACGGCGTCATTAAACCCGAAAGAAAATTTAACAGCATCGTTGCTGTGTGCCCCAACGGTAAAGTGTCGTGTCATCGTGTCCAGACAAAGGAGGAACAGAGAAGCGGTGAAGCAGAAAGCGGTGAAGCAGAAAGCGGTAAAGCAGAAAGCGGTGAAGCAAAAAGAATTGATTGGTTCGTAGTTAATAGTTTTATGTATTCCTGCTGCTATTTCTTTTAGTTTTTTTTTTACTTTTGTACTTCATTCACCTTGACAAACATTTTATTAGTCAGATTTTGTTTGTATCTTTGTAATTTTTTAAAATTATTATCACTTTTTCTTTTTAAATTTTAACATCGAACAATAATTTTAAAATGGATGTTAATCAAATCCTGGCTCTGATGGTAGACGGACTTAGGGACAAACTAACTCAGATAAACTTTCCGACGACTGGACTGAAAAATACGCTACAAGACAGGCTTCTTGAACACTTTGGGCTATCACGCAGCGGGAATGACCAACCGGATTTTGAGGAAAGGTCCGAGGGGGCCGAGAGTAATTTGGGTTCGGCACAGGAGGCATCGTTGAGACGGAGTACGTTCACGCTCCGCGATATTGAGGACTCAATTACTCATTTCGATGGGACTGGCTCCATGGACATTAATCTGTGGATCCAGGAATTTGAGGAGAATGCCATCACCGTCGAATGGAACGATATACAGAAGTTTATTTATGCGAAACAGTTACTTAGGGGTGCCGCTAAACTTTTCCTTGGAAGTCAGGTAGCGATAAGGAACTGGGGTGCTCTGAAGAAAGCGCTCACTGAGAAGTTTGGTAAGAAGCTGTCGGCAGCAGAGGTTCATCGGCGGCTAAGAACCCGCCAGAAGAAATCATCGGAGACACTACAAGAATATCTCTACAGTCTTCTTGAGTTAGGCAAAACTATCGAGCTAGACGACGAGAGGATGATCGAGTATTTTGTGGAAGGGATCCCTGACGCCAGGCACAATAAGATGGTTTTATATCAGGCGAGTTTCATAAGCGAACTCAAAACGCAGTTAATGATTTACGAAAGGGCCAAGGGTCACACCTCGCAGTCGTCATACTCGAGGGGAAACTCGCGTACACCAACCAGTGGTCGCACCCAAGCTGTCATTAAGGTCGAAAGAAATGATAGGGCTTGTTACAGATGTGGAGAAACGACTCATTTAGCTAGGGAGTGTAGATCGCAAGCACTTAAATGCTTCCAATGCGGGCAGCTAGGACATAGGGCGCGTGAATGCAGAGCGCAGGCGCAGACAAGGCCGCGGCGATGGGAGAATAGAGACAGTCACACCGCATCAACGAATGACCGAAACGAGTCTTGGCCGGAGGCTAGAGTTAATCTAGCGATTGGTTCGAATCGTGTTTTTAAGAACATTTCGGTCGGAGGCACTGAGCTATGCGCACTTCTAGATACGGGTAGTGATTTGTGTCTTTTGCGATACGACAGTCTTACAAGGATGGAGTATCGCAAATTGAACGAAAACAAAAGGAACCGTTTGGGTATTGGGCAACAGAGGGTTACGACACTAGGTAACGTGTGGCTGGAACTCGAGGTAGACGGAATCCCGTTGGAACTAAATTTCCACGTGTTAAGGGAAAATGATATGCAGTACTCGGCAATAATAGGGAACGATATTCTCGAGAAGGTTAATTTAGTCATCAAGGACGAAAGAGTAGAGTTCCAGAGCAAGGAGGATGTACAGCATTCAGAGGAAGTGAAGGAAGCAGAGCTCGAGGACGAAGGTCGTAGTGGGACTGTTAAGGGGTCGGGTGAAGAGACTGAGGAAGCCGATGTGGGAGATAACCAGGAGGACGCAGCTATGTGTACCAATAGCTGTGATCCGGAAGCATTTGAGCTGGCCGAAGAATTTGGAAGAATGGACTTGGCAGCGGAGGAGGGTACGTTTGGTATGGAGCCGGATCTGGAGCTGAACTATTTAGACATCGACATCCGAGAAGAGCTACTGCGCGTCGTAAAAGGGTATAATCCAGTCAAGGAGGAACCATCACCCGTCGTCATGAAACTGATTCTCAAGGATGATATCCCGGTCTTCCAAAGACCCAGACGGATGTCATATGCGGATCAAATTTTAGTTCGAGAGCAGATAGATCAGTGGCTAACAGAAAAGATAATACAACCAAGTAAATCCGAGTATGCTTCGCCGATTGTTCTGGTGGCCAAGAAAAACGGAAGCAAAAGGTTATGCTGTGACTATCGGAAGCTAAATGAGAAGATTTCAAGGGATAATTCCGATGGTGCTCATCGACGTAGTCCTCGAAAGGTTGCAAGGAGAAAAGGTATTTACAACACTGGATCTAAAGAACGGATTCTTCCATGTGCCGATGGACCCAGATTCCCGAAAATATACGGCGTTCATAACACAGGACCAGCAATACGAATTTCTGTACGTACCATTCGGAATATCAAATTCCCCGGCGGTTTTTGCAAGGTACATCAATGCTATTTATCGGACTTTAATCCAAGCGGGTGTAGTGGTAGCATACATGGACGACCTGATTATACCGTCGAAGAATGAGGTAGAGGGCATCGAGAAACTGAAAATGGTCCTTGAAGTGGCAGCCAAGCATGGCCTGTGTTTGAATTGGAGGAAATGCCAGTTCCTAAAGAAGAGAATTGAGTTCCTGGGGTACATTGTCGAGAACAACACGATTCAGCCATCGGAAGAGAAGACGAGAGCTGTGAAAGAGTATCCGGTGCCAGTTGATAAGATGATGAGAAAGCGCTGCAACGCTTTCTAGGTTTCACATCATATTTCAGAAGGTTCATAGAAGGATTCGCCGTCGTCGCCAAACCTTTGTCTGACTTACTGCGCAAAGAAGCAAAATTCGTGTGGGAAATTGAGCAAATGACAGCGTTTAGGTAACTCAAGGCAGCACTAACCAAAACACCCGCCCTGAAGCTGTTCGATCCCAAGGCAGTCACTGAGATTCATACGGATGCTAGCAAGTCCGGCTATGGCGCTGTCTTGCTGCAGAGGGATGAAGATCAGCTGTTCCACCCCGTTCAATACATGAGTCGTAAAACAACTTCGACAGAGGAGAAATACCACTCATACGAGTTGGAGGTACTCGCGATCATCGAAGCACTGAAGAAGTGGAGGGTGTACGTGACGGGGCTAAAGTTCAAAATCGTCACGGATTGCAACGCGTTCGCCATGACCATGAAGAAGAAAGATGTTCCACTAAGAGTATCCAGATGGGCCATGTTTCTCCAAGAGTTTGAGTATGAGATTGAACATCGTTCAGGTTCAAAGATGTGACATGTGGACGCGCTGAGCAGGGTCCACTGCCTCTTGATAGAAGAACCCTTGAATTGCCGCATCAAAGAAGCGCAGCTTAAAGACGATTGGATTCGAGCAGTGCGAAAAGTCCTCGAGACCGACGAGTATGAAGATTTCAACGTAAAGGGCGGAGTGCTTTATAAAGACCCAGCGAAGGAATTGGTAGTGATACCTACGCTAATGGAACAGGAGATAATCGGCGTTGCACACCAACAGGGACATTTTTCCGCTAAGAAGACGCAAGACCTGGTAGAGAGGATGTTTTTTATTCCCGGTTTGGCTGCAAAGGTAGCGAGCAGCGTACGAGGATGCGTCAAGTGTATCGTAACGGATGCAAAGAGTGGTAGGAAGGAAGGGTTTTAGCGGCCTATCGATAAGGAGGACAGACCTTTAGGGACTTACCATATCGACCACGTCGGTCCGATGGAGCAAACACACAAAAGGTACAACCATATACTAGTCGTCGTGGATGCATTCTCCAAATTCGTGTGGCTATACCCTACGAAGAGCACGGGGACGAATGAAGTTTTGGATCGGCTTAGAAGGCAGTCCGCGGTCTTTGGTAACCCCCGAAGGATAATATCGGACAGAGGAACAACTTTCACGTCCACAGCGTTCGAGGAGTACTGCAGAGAGCAAGCTATTCAACATCTACTGATTGCGACAGGAGTTCCGCGTGGGAATGGTCAAGTGGAGAGAATTCATAAAATTATCGTGCCAATGCTCTCCAAAGCTTGTGTCGATGAGGCCCAGAACTAGTATAAGCATATTGATCGCGTTCAACAGGTGCTGAATAACACGCCACCTAGAAGCACCAAGTTTTCTCCATTTCGCATACTCACTGGTTTCGAGATGCGTACTGCTGAGTACCCCGATCTTCGAGAAGTGCTGAGGGATGAGTTTGTAGACGAGCTGGATGTAGAGAGGTCAACGATGCGAGACGAAGCCCGCGAGAACATCGTAAAAATCCAGGAGGAAAACAAGAAATCATTCGATAGCAAGAGAGCGCCCGAGCCAAGCTATAAGCTAAACGAGTTAGTCGCCATCAAGCGCACGCAGTTTAGGGTTGGTATGAAGTTTAGGCCAAAGTATCTCGGACCGTACAAGGTTACTAAAAAGCTCAACCACGGAAGATACGAAGTCGGAAAAGTCGGCAATCACGAGGGACCAGTCAAAACAAATACCGTCGTGGAAAATATGAAGAAGTGGAACCCTTCATTCGGGACGAATGAGCCGTCAGGATAGCCGATTGTGGGATAGAAAGCCAAACAAACGAATGACATACTAGAGAAACGTAACCACATAATAAACAGTAAGATCACACTCGACAAGACGAACAATACTTGCAGACATGTCAGTACATCACACACATGAGCCCTTAAATAGTTTTGTAAAGCAGCAGGCAGGCAGGAAGATAATTTTGTAAAACCAGTCAGTTCTGTACAAGAGTTAATAGCGAACACAAGTCGAAATAAATGTATCACATATTTTAATTTACGTTGAGTTTGTGTTTTATTTCAATAGTTTCAATGTGGATAATTTCAGTGTGGATAAGTAAATCCTACATAGATCATATATAAAAAATTTCAGCTTTCTAGCTCAAAATTCGATTTTTTCGGCGGATTTCAAAAATTCGTAAACTTGATTATTTCGGGACCCTAGAGAGTATATGGTTAAAATTTCAGCTCTCTAGGTCCAGTTTAAAGGCCTAATTTTTGCCGACAGACGGACGGACGGACGGACGGACATGGCTAGATCGACATTACTATCGATGCTGATCATAAATATAGTAACTTTTAGGGGTCTACCGGCAATATTAAGGTATGTTACAAACTATACGTCAAAATTAATATACCCTTAGAATAGGGTATAAAAAGTGGTCTGGGTGCGACCCGCAAGGTTCACACGACTAACTTCCCAGTGGGATCAATGCTATTAGTGGGAAATTTTGAAATGTGGTTAACCATAAGATATGGTTAAGAATTATTTAATATTAAAAAATGCTCTTTAATATTGTTCATGGAAATTAAATGTTGTTAATAACAGCGAAGTGTGATATATATTAATGCAAAAATTGTTATCAACACGGAGACCTGTAAATTTACATGTATACGAAATAACGGAGCGCAATGTAATAGTGATTTGCTCAATGAAAAATGACAATAAATAGTACAAACAAAGCCAAATTATTTTAGTTATTTATTTACTTACAAAAAACGGCTAAACCGATTTCACTGGAAACTTAATCAGTTCTGAGTTACGTAATAACGCTTCGAATAAACCCGGTGCAATGTCAATATCATCTTTGGTTCTCGAGATACTCGTGGCGAAAGATAATTCCGAACGCACATACGCACATACGTACATACACACACCCAGACATCTCTATTAAATTTTATCAAAAGTAGTCAGTTCAGTCCTTCTTTACGCCGCCCCGGTTTGGGTGGGGGCACTAGCGACGAAAGAAATAACAAGGAAACTATCATCCGCATACAGGCTTAGCGTGTTAAGGACAATCTGTGGTTTTCGAACCATCTCGGACGAAGCGGCCTTCGTCATTGCTGGAATGATACCCATAGACATTCTAGCGGGCGAGATGTTGAGGATCTACAACAGAAAAACGCCGGGCGGACTAGATGCAAGTGAAATGCCAAGAATTAAAGCTGAAGAAAGAGCAGCTTCAATTGCTATATGGCAAACCAGGTGGAACAACACTACAAAAGGCAGATGGACATACAAGCTGATCACGTCAATCGAGACCTGGACAAAGCGAGCACATGGAAACAGCAACTACCACCTTACGCAGTTCCTGACTGGCCACGGCGGCTACCGCAAATACCTACATCGATTTGGACACGATAGCTCGCCATTTTGCCCAGATTGTCCAGACCAGGAGGAAGACACGGAGCACGCAGTTTTTCATTGTAGGCGATTCGTATCATGGAGAACGAATCTGCCCAATCCATCTTTCGTAATAGATCATATGTTGCAGTCGGAGGACAATTGGACGACAGTTTGTAATCTGGTAACAACTATCCAAAATAAACTGCGGAGAGTAGAAATGCTAATGAGAGCATCAGACGCAGCAGAAGCGTCAGAAGCAACTGACACAAGACAAGACGCATAGCATAATTGCTAACCAGCCCCGCGAAGTAATACGGCGAAGTGTGAAACGGCAGTCCCGCGGGGAGAGTGGTTGACGTCTGCTGGGTGTGGATTAGTACGTAGGCGCATTCCTGGCATCGATTATTCGGGTTTGCGAATCGTGCATGCCATCTTTTGAAGATTACCACATCCATTGGCACAGCCAAAAAAAAAAAAAACATCTCTATTAAAATGTTGGATTTGGATTATGGCCCCATTACAAGAACTTCCACTGGGAAGTTAATAAGAGAAAAGAAAGGGCGAAGAACCGAGTGAAGTTAGATTCTTCTTTTGGGACTATACCAGCTCATGTCCCAAATTGGAAAACCTGTGAAGTGTTTGAGACGAAGGAAGCTCAAAATTATTCTTTGCGAAACTATTATAACCCGATGGACTCTCGAGCAGATTTGGGGGAAGGGGAACCTGGATAGCGTGCCATTTATTACAATGTTTGTATTCGTTGGGCCTTGGCCATTGATGTCTTCGTTTAGAAGTATTATTCGGTGTTTGTTCTTCAGTTTTACGTTCTGTTAATAGTTTTATGTGTCAATTTGGCTACCTGCCACTGCTCGTTTGCGGTTTGTATAGGGAGAATATTAAGGCCGTCCGCCACCGCCTTTTAACCTGTGGGCCAACTGCCCTAATGGGTTTAGCTATGTTCGTTGGGGTACTTCTTTAAGGGATATCTACCCACACCCTTCGCTGATTCGTTGGGGTATCGTAATGAATCTTTCTGATTACCCTTTCTGTTCGCGTTGGGGTGTGCCAAGGGATCGTCCTCCCCCACCCATCGCTGTCGCAACACCAACCGTCCGTTGGGCACGATACCTGCTTTTGTCGGCCCCCAGAACTCATGGAAACGAGCGACCTTGATCGGAATCAATCAGAGGCGGCCAGTTAACCAATCTGTCAGTAGGAACGACAGAAAAATGGAAAGACGGGGGAGAAAAAGTGAATCGGGTATGGAAGTGGATTGGTTAATAATAATAATAATAATAATATTTGGTTAGGGTATATTACACTGCGACCTATTGGTCTATTGTGTCCCCTTGCTTGTGCCTCGGAGAGGTGCATGCCCTCGTTCAGAGCCCTCTCTAGATACTTCTTTGTGAAGCGTGTCGAGGTATTGCTCTGATTTATCCTTGGCAGGTCACACTCCTTAGAGCACAGCGTCCAGTCCAGTTTCTTTGATGAATCTGAGAATGAGCTGTGGGTCCATGGTTTGTATGTCCTTGTCTGTTATTTGGTGCCTGCCCAAATGTTTCATCCCTTTGTGGGTCAGTGCCCCACAGTATTCCAGTATATGGTCTGGAGTTTCGGCGGTTTCAGTGCAGAATCTGCAGAGCCCGTCCTCCGATATGCCCATTTTCCTCAGGTGCTCCTTGAGTCTGCAGTGCCCCGTGAGGAGGCCTGTTAGGATTCTTAGGTTGTTTTTGTTAAGGCCGATACAAACTTTGAATCTCTTTTGGTTGTAATTTCCTAAGAGTTTCTTTGCTTGCCTCAGACCTTGGAGGTTGATAAAGGTTTTGGCCTTTGTTTCTTCCTCCAGTCTCCTGAACTCTTCGCGTATAGTGTGTTCTCCTATCCCGCAGAATGGTTCAGGTCCTATGAAGGGTTCCTCTGCCACTTTTCTTGCCAGAGAGTCCGCTGCCTCATTGCCCATAATGCCAACATGGCCAGGCACCCATCAGATGGAGATTCTGTTATTCTTGCCTAGTCTATTCAGTCCTTGTAGGCATTCCCACACAAGTTTTGACTTGATAACGTAGGCGTCAAGAGCCTTTATAGCTGCTTGGCTGTCAGACATTATTGCTATGTTGCAATTCCTATAGTTTTTCTCGAGGTTGATTCGAACGCACCTGTCTATGGCACATATTTCTGCCTGGAAGATGCTGGTACATTTGCCCATGGATTCGTAGTGCTTAGTTCCCGGCCCAAACACTCCTGCACCAGTTCCCTCCTCAGTCCTCGAGCCGTCCGTATACCACTTTGTTGTGTGGTTGCTCAGTCCATAAGTTATGGATTCGTTGCTCCAGTTCTCCTTATTGCTGAGCTTTATCTGGAAATTCTTCTCGAAGTTGAATTTCCTGATGCTGTCGTCCCTAGGTATGCCAAGAAGTGGGAGTTTTTTGAGTAAGTCACCGTGTTCTTTCGAACCGATGCATTTCCCTCTCCCAATTCCCTCCTTTGCCATCCTAAGGATTGTTTTGTCTGCCTCGTTCATCACCATGATGTGTAGAGGGGTCAGTTCCAATAACACCTCCATGGCTGCGGTTGGGCAGCTACGCATTGCTCCGGTAATGCACAGGCACGCCAGTCTTTGCACTTTGCCGAGTGTCTCTCGCGTTGTGACTAGATTGGTTCGTTTCGCCCATGCTACCGCTCCGTATGTGATCATTGGTCTCACGATTGCAGTGTACATCCATCGCAGGATGCTTGGGCTGCATCCCCATGCCTTCCCCGCTAGGCTCCTACATATCATGAGAGCGCGGGTGGCCTTCTTGGATATCTCCTCTGTATGTTTTCGCCAGAGGAGTTTACTATCTAGATGGAGTCCTAGATATTTTACTTCTTTGACTGGTATCAGTGTCGTGCCTGATAGGTTTATGTCCTTAAGTCTTTGAAGTTGTCTTTTCCTTGTGAATGGTACTATCCTTGTTTTCGAACTTGCCCCTGGCAATCAATACAATGCCATCGGCGTACGCCTGACAGTTGATGCCATGGTTGGTTAATTTTTCCAGCAGTTCGTCTACAACTAGGCTCCACATTAAGGGTGATAGTACCCCTCCTTGTGGACATCCTCTCGTTGTGTTAACTCTGATGGTTCCAGATGGTGTTTGAGTCTCTGCTGATCTAGTGCTCAGCAGCTCACACATCCAGTTGGATACTGTACTGTTAACTCCTTTCCTATCCAGGGATCGTTTGATCGCATCATGTGAGGTGTTGTCAAATGCTCCCTCTATGTCTAGGAAAGCGCACAGTACTATTTCTTTTGCCTCCATGGCACTTCGAATTATCTCCGTCAGCTGATATAGGGCGGTCTCTGTTGATCTGCCCGCTCTGTATGCATGCTGACGATGATGTAAGGGGGATGTGTTCAGAACATCTTCCCTTAAATAATTGTCTACAGCCCTTTCTGTCATCTTCAGAAGAAATGACGTAAGGCTGATGGGTCTGTACGATTTTGGCTGTGTGGGGTCTTTTTTCCCCGCTTTTGGTATAAACACAACCCTTGCTCGTCTCCATTGCATTGGTATGTGGCCCAAGGGAATACTGCTCCTTGTTATCTTTAGCAGGTGTGGTATTAGTACCCTTTGCCCTTCTTGAAGAAGGGCGGGTATAATGCCGTCCACTCCGGCAGATTTGAAAGGCTGAAAGGAATTTATTGCCCATTTCAGCCGTCCCTCAGAACAGATGGTTGATGTTGTTTCCCAGTCTTCCCTCCGAGGTCTGATTGAAGTGGTATTGATTCCTGGTTCAGTACTAGGCGAGCTGCCAGGAAAGTGAGTTTCTAGTAGCAATAGTGCCCTTTGATACTCATCTTCCGTGAACTCGCTATCTGGTTTCCTCAGAGACATCGGCACCCCTCCTGACTTCGCAAGAGCTTTGTGTAGCCTTGCCGCAGTAGGGGTGCTGGTGATTGTCTCACAGAATTTTCTGAAGCTATTTCTTTTAGCTTTTCTTATTTCCTTATTATATGTAGTAAGGGCCATTTGGTAGCTTTGCCATTCTCCGCTGCGCTTTGCTTTATTGAAAAGCTTCCGCACCTCGGATCTTAATTTTGACAAGTTATTGCTCCACCATGGCGTCTGTTTCCTGTCCCGTTCTCTACTTAGAGGACAGTTTTCTTCGAACGCAGTGATGATGGCGTTTGTTATACCTTCCACTGCGCTCTCTAGCTCTAAGTGGATTGGTTGGGAAGAAACAACACTTTTGTAGCGTTTTGTAACGCAACACCTTAACACTTTTCCTCACAAAACATTCAATCCTCCTGCAGAATTTAAGACGCTTCCTGTGGTCTGTGCCGCTCAACTCCCCTAATTCGTCGAAGAAGTACTCTCCTAGAAACCTCCTACGATTCCGTGCTATACCCACGCACTCACACAGTATGTGTGTTATGTCTTCCTCGGATTGCAGGTCCCCGCAGGAACTGCCTGTATTTACCAGTCTAAGCCCACTAGCATGCTTCCTTAGTAGACAGTGTGGCGAAATAATCCCAACTACTAATGTGTTCCCTACTCAATTTGAGAATTTTCCTATATCTTTTCTTGGCTAAAGCACGTTAGACACCCTATGCCCCTCTTAATTTGTCCATCTAAGGTCAGCCAATTTTTAAGACTTTCTCATTAATTATTCCCTTGATAACGCCAAGGGGTGGTTAAATGTCCACACTTCCACCACTCTCCATTTCCCCTCCCTTTCTCACAAGCTCAACGGCTTGCTCATACCCCTCTACACCACTGTATCCCGGTACCTAGCACAGTCTTACCCCGTTCTGCCTACATTCTACTTTCATCATTGTATGACGGTTTCGACCTGTTTCAAAATTGATGTCAACAGATTTTATTGCCTTAAGTGCCGCCTGACTGTCAATATAGATGGCCATAATCCTGCCGGACATTGGTTCCATCTGCATTATCTCTGCCGCTCTTAAAACAGCCAGACGGGTATAGGATTTCATCAGTTAACATCGTCCGGTGCCCAAAACTGGATTCCTTAAAGTGTCTCGTTTATTTAACAAATAGCTTGTTAATCTTAGATGAAAACTTCCAAAACAAAATCTTGCCGTTTACACTAGACCACAAAAATATGCTTACCATTTGAATCAGGCAATTCAAATTTGTTTTTACTACAACTCTTGTTTGGTGTTTTATTCTCATATCCTTTAAAAACAAACTTGTTTTCTTTTTCAACTAACTTTATCTTCAAAAGATTAATAAAATTTTATTTGTTTCGTTTTTGCGGCAATACGTTTTTTCTATTGCTGTTCGCCAACAATCAGTTTTTGATTGTTTTTAGAAATTAATTGTAATTGAGTTTTGCCACTTGTCCTTAAGATAACAGATTACTTACTTACATATTTACTTAACGGGCTCCCG
Organism: Portevinia maculata; assembly: GCA_949715645.1. Lineage (NCBI taxonomy): Eukaryota > Metazoa > Arthropoda > Insecta > Diptera > Syrphidae > Portevinia > Portevinia maculata. The sequence goes on along the minus strand of OX454525.1, from coordinate 210,165,701 downwards.
ACCCGTGAAGAGTGTCTGCCTGAGACACTGCAGACTTCCATCCTCTGCGATCCCGGGCACGCTACTACCAGTTCTCCAGACCAAGCGCTCTGGCATCCGCGATGGCTTGATCTTTAAAACGGAGGTTCGGTCTTCCTTGCCTTCTCGAACCAAGGGGCTGGGAGTCGAAGATCCTCTTGGCTGGAGCATTATTTGCCATTCGCTCAATGTGGCCAGGCCATTGTAGTTGACGTGATTTTGCTTTTCGGACTACATCCACATCTTGGTACAGCTCATAGAGTTCGCGGTTGTATCTTCTCCTCCATTCGACCTCCTCGCACACAGGACGAAATATCCGACGGAGTATTTTTCTTTCAAAATAACCCAATATTAGCTCCCCTTTTCTACTTATTGTCCAGCACTCGGCGCCATAAAGCAGGACTGGTAGAATTAAGGTTCGATAGAGCATGCATTTTGTCCTTCGAGTGAGGAGTTTTGAACCCATTTGTTTCGCTAAACCGAAGTAGCAAAGGTTTTTCAAGATTATTCTACGCCGTATCTCCACTAAGGTGTCATTCATGGAGTTGATTTTTAATCCTAGGTAGATTAGCTCGTTAACTACCTCGAAGTTATTGCTATCAACAGTGACGTTTTGTCCTAGGAGGTGGACAGATGTTTGTTTGTTTATTCATAGGATGTACTTAGTCTTGTCCTCATTTACTTCAAGACCAACCAATTTCGCCTGTCCTTCAACCCCGATAAAGCCTCTAACACGGCACGCTGGCAATGGCCGATGATATCGATATCATCCGTAGCTGGACGGATCTATTGAAGATAGTGCCTTCCGTGTTGACACCTGCCCTTCGCACTATTTTCTACGACTACAAACAAGAAGGAGGTAGACCAAACAGCAAGAATTTATTTACTACTTTGGCTCAGCCCCATCGAGCAAATGAACAGTAATGATCCAATCAAGATGATCCTGTCTTGACAAAACTTCCAAGTCAATGAGTTTATTTTTATTTTATAGAAATGTCAAAGTTTTGTGCAAATTATAATCTTATAGTTAATCGTTCTAAAAACATCGAATTTATCGAGTGCGGTTTTATACTTTGGTCGTCATTTCTATAAGGACGTAAACATTTTTATTGAAAATGCAACTCGTGTTCTAATATGTACTTCTCTTCATTCTTAAGAAGTTTCTTATACCTCTACAGCTTAATTAGTTTAAAACCATATCCACCTCTTTCGCACTGACAACCAACTGTACCTACTTACTGCCAAAGCTTCTGTTACGTTCTCCAGATATCCGCAATCATTTCCATGGCTACTATCAAAACATTGGAGGTATGTGCACAAAATTACATCAACTCTTTTGTTCTCATCTCACAATATGATTTTATTACTCTCACCGAGACTTGGCTTAATGATGATCATCACAATGCAGAAATATTCGACAATAAACTTACAATGTATTCCGTAAAGATTGTTCTGCTCAAACAACTGGATTAGTAAGATTACGTTGATTGAATTTACGATGTTAATGATTTACAACTCATACCATTTAATGTCAAATATGATTACGAAACACAAGTAATTAATTCTTTTATGAGTAATAATTTACTTCAAATTAATGACTGCATAAATGACTTGAATCGCATACTTGATTTAGATGCAGATAAAGAATCAAACAATATTTATAGAATAGTGGATAAGCGTGGATAAGCGACTTACTTATCTCAAATTCATTGGCATATAAATATTCAGCAGTTTAATTTGTTATTTTCATACAACTTTTTCTTTAAACCTTTGAAAGAGGCAATTATTGTGTATGTGCCAAAGTAAAGTATCAAAAATAATGCAAAGCCCTCGTTGTTTTTGCAACTTAAGCAACAACAACAAGCAACAAAAACAAAAATAAACTTATAAACGGCTTAAATAATCGTCATTCACTGTTAATAGTTAATATTTTGCGACTAGAGTATTCCTTCAAAAGAATCTTGTCTAGGGATCATCACGTAATCTCGAATGCAAAAACTCTCGAAATTCATTTATTCAATTTAATCAAAATTCTCGAATGCACAAGAATCTCGAATGGACAAAAATTTCGAAATACGATATCTCGAAAAAAATCTTGAAAAAAAAGTTTGTTCGAGATTTTTTTCTTACCTATTTAAAGAGTTTAAACTTAATGAAAACGCATTACATATTTAGTTTTGTCAGCAATTTATTTTTTTCGGTAAATTAACAACAAAAAAAATTATAAAAACTGGTAAAAATTCCAATGGTAAATAAGGTGCCGTGAAATAAAGATTCCTAACTGTTTTCAGATTTGCACCCCTGAAAACCTCGCACCTACTCCAAATCAAACAGTGACCCCAAGCAGGGTAGTCGAAGAGCCCGAAGTAATTTTTCGGTCTGAGAGGTAACCGAAAGATATTTGCATACTGTGTAGCCTGAGTAGAGGGTGTATCGAAAATATTAGTCTGGCAGCCAATAGTGGCAGCCAATGCGTGTGACAGTGCGTTGAATATTCGTTATTTTAACCGAATGACATTTTCAACATACATAGAACATGCCCTCTTGAGCATGAAAATATCAGTCCAAGACGTTTTGCACGCAGCCAAGTCCGTGCCAGAAGCGACCAAAGTCCAGCATCAAACCCATTTTGTAATATTGACGTAACCGGATGCAAATTTCAACATACATAGCACATGCCCTCTTGAACATGAAAATATCAGTCCAAGACGTTTTGCACGCAGCCAAGTCCGTGCCAGACACGACCAAAGTCCAGTTTTTAAAGAGGATAAAACAAACTAATCCTATCTGTTCCATATGAATTTGATAAGTAGTCCGACGTAAGAGTCACATGTGTTCGTGTATCTCAGGGTCTTCCGAAATGAAATCGGGAAGCGAAAACATTAAAAAAAAGAACTCCAAGTACTTCAATGAAACATTTGGTGGTGAATTTTCTCTTCGGAAGACAAAAAGAGTACATTTTTTTGCGCAGATACAAAACAACATAACGACAGTTCATATGAAGTGTTGGATCAACAAATCAATACAGAAGAATGTTACGTATACGCCTAAGAACACTTCAAACAAAGAATTGAAAAGCGCATGAACGTTTGTCATAAAGTTTGTAAATAGTTAATTTTGTCGTTTTCCCCAAAAAATTGCGGAAAACAATTAAAAAAAACACAAACCAGTTTGCTTTTATAATATAACTTTAATTGATTGCGAGTTGAATGAACTAAAATAGAAACAACAACATGCATTGTCTTTTTTAGTAAAATGGTTAAATATGATAAACATAGGAAAATAAACTTGAATAATGAGAATAACAAATTAATAAATTCTAATGCTGAGTTATATACTACACCCTCACAAGTTTATGCGGGTGTTCTCCTTACACGATGTCGTCATTCGTTTAAAGAAATTGTCCTTAAAAGAGCTTCAACAACTGAATATGGATCACAATTAGAGCTAGGGCGCCTATCCTCAAAGTAGCCCTTTCCGTCATCGTTTACACCACGGGGAATGCGAATTGAGCAGCCACGATTGGCAACGCCGGCACTGAAGTCATTGATGGAACTTGTCTCATGATGTCCCGTAAGACGTCTTTCGTTGTCCCTTCCCTGTTTGGGATCATAGGCACGAATGTGACGCTCGTGACATTTCGAGAGCTTTTGAACTGCTCGTTCGATTTCCCTGCAAAAAAATGTCAACTTTAGATAAAACTACAAAATATATGAGTTGGGAGGACTACATACTTAATTCCACCGTCTGCACGCATTGCCTTTGTAGACACATTCGTATGTGCACCAGCACCGTTCCAGTCACCAGGCATTGGCTTAGGGTCCAAAGTGGCAATGATCTAGGGGAAGAAATTTCTGTTTAAAGTGACAAATATTTTTTGTTTTGTTAAACTCACGCCAAACTCTTCAGCGATTCTGTGAAGTAGGAATCTGGACATCCATAGATCATCACCAACGGAAATGCCTACACATGGTCCAACTTGGTATTCCCACTAATGAAATACACCTTTTATGAATAGCCCACAAAATATTTTATGTTGTTTTCATTACCTGAGCGGGCATAACTTCAGCATTTGTACCGGAAATTTTAATTCCAGCATATAAACAAGCTCTGTAGTGAGCATCAACAACATCTCGAGCGTACACCTTATTTGCTCCAACGCCACAATAGTAGGGTCCCTGGGGTCCAGGGAAACCATTCTTTGGCCAACCTAATGGATGATTATCAACATCAAGGAATGTGTATTCTTGTTCAATGCCAAACCATGGCTCTTCATCTAAACACTTGTCGACAACTTCTAAGCAAGATTTACGCTTATTTGAGTCCGTGGGAGTTCCGTCAAACTTGTATGTGTCACATAAGACTAAAATATTATTGCCTCGGCGGAATGGATTCTTGTAAATAGCTACTGGATACAGGTAGGTATCTGAATTCGAACCTTGTGCTTGATAGGTGGAACTGCCATCGTAATTCCAGATTGGTAAATCTAGAAAAAAAAAAAATATTAAGAAAACGTGTTACGCGACAGTGAATAAGTAATTGCTTATTGGTAGGAGTAGTTACTTGAAATTCAAGAAATCACGTTGCTAAAATGATTTTCTAAGTCGCGAGTATACAAGCATATTTAGTTTCATTTAAGTCGCAATTAAAATTCATTTAGGTTGGACAATTACCTCGCATACATAAGTAAAATGCAAAAAAATACTACAAAAGCACCAAAGCTTCTTTCCTATCCTCCTATTCTTTTGAATAGTAAGTAGCACCTAAAATCATGCAACGCAATACTTCATTGCTAGGTGCTGCTACTGTTCAACAAAAAGTGCGTGAGCTGTGTTCCAACACTATAAGTTTACTGTACATATACGGGAAAAACAAAGCCTTTTTAGCGTAACAAATTATAAAAAAAAGTATGCATGAAAAAAAAATATTTTCATTGATATCCTTTAAATGTAAATTTTTCTTACTAAAAATATAAAACTTTTTGTCAACACAATTATTACGAAGAATTTGTTTTTAAAGAAAGAAAGAAAAAGAAGAACCTGGTGCGATTAGATTGCTTAACTAAGAAGTATAGCTGCAGACTTGTAGTTCTTCGCAAATAAGTTTATACCTACTTGTAGTTTCAAACTTGTAGTAGATTATTCGCTGCACTTTTAATTTGAATCTGCCGCGATACAAGCTCCGAAAAATGTTTATGGAATACAATACAATAATGAGAAACGGAAGCTGCGAAAAACATGACAAGTTAACAGATAGTAATCTTAGAGCATTTGATTGAAACAATTAACTGAAACTAGCAAGTGTGCGGTGCGAATGCTTCGATGAGATTTCGCAATCTTTTTGTCAAAATTTCTGTTTTTTGATGCGGTGCAAATAGCGTATAACAAACAATGACCTTAACTATCGTTGCACGTGCAGATAGTGCGTGACAATCTATCTAAGTAGATGTTGCTAAACCATTTGATAGTTTTTGGCATAAGGGACTCCTGAAAAAATGCAAAGCAATGCTACCGGATTACTACCCACTTATTAATATCTATTCCCCATGTCTGGGAATTTAAAAAGACAGTAAACCGACATTACATAATGCAAAAACAAAATCAAATTTAAAATAAATACAACTGTATCGGCTCCTATAAAAAATTCGAAACTATCGACACACAACAAACCATTAATCTACAACGCTACAATAAACCCGATCTGGTCGTACGAATTACAGATAATATGGGACAGTGCTTCAACCTAGCCATCATAAAATCCAACGAACAGTAATTGTCAACGCTGCCTGGAACATCGCAAATGACAATATACATCGTGACCTTGGGATATTCATAATAGGCGAAGAAATATGTTACAAAAATCAGCACATAAGAAGTCTTCCCATCCATACAAAAAATATCAGACGAGCCTTACCGCACCAGAAAAAAATCACAAGACGACGACTATACTAACGCAGACTTTTAGACCTGCGGCAAACAAGCAACGCATGAAACTGTTATGAGTCCAAAAGTAAAATATTTATGTGAAAACGTTTATGTTAGAAGCAAATATTTTTAAGGTAATGACCTTTATATTGTATAATTGTATCTCGCTTTAAAACAAACAGGTAGATGTGAATTTAAATGGGAAATATAAAAAAATTTATAAATGTAATCCAATCTCACTTGGTTATAGTTTACTATGTATTCAGAGGTGGACTGTGTTATATGATTATGTAGTAATTAATACGTATCGTGCACCACTAAGAGATAAAGTTAAATTGATAAAAATAAATACACGTAAATCGTTTGCATATCTTTATAAAATCCATCACGAAAATTCCCCGAACCCATACGATTATTATTTTTATCAACTAAAACTTAAGTTGTTACTTTATTTTTATGGCTACCATATAGATCTCGAAATCCTCCGTCAGGCTTATAAAATATCGACCATACAGCAGTCTATACAGTTAAATATGATAAGACGAATTTGCAGACAAATGAGCTGCCCCCAAAGTAAAATAAATATTCGCAATCAACAACAAGCATATACCTACGTAAATAAATAAAAATGAGAAAATTTAATCGTAAAAATCTACCACAAAAGAGCAGATAAAAATAAAACAACAAAAAAAACTTTTTATCTTATTTTAGCAACGAACGCGAACTTTATACATAAATGATATAAATGGAATGAGTATGCGCGTGTTGGAGCTAATCACAATCGAATTATGATAATGTAGGCGGTACACGTGATCAGCAAAGGAAATATTTAACGTCGTGTACTTGAGTCAAATTTTTATTGCCTTTTCACGCTTTACATGAATGAAACGCTATCTCTTAAATTTCGACTGATGAACTTTATGACGATGACAGGGAGTGTCTTGTAGATTATTTGAGGTGACTAACCAAATTAACCTACTGCTTAGCATAACGATATGCAGGTTCATTTCTTGGATATTTTTAACAAAATCAATTTCACGCTTAATGGTGGCCGAACGACGTTGAAGCGGAATTTGGACCTGGACTGTTTTTAATGATTTAATGATAAAAGTTGGCACACATACAGATATAATTTTTGTTCGCAAATTAAATAGAGCGGGATGAGTAAAATGCATGTGTACTGTCTATGCTAAGTTTCGCAGTGCCAATAATATAATTATTGTAAAGAGTAATATTTTGTTTCATATGTTTTTTTACTTTTTATTCTGTCCTCAGGGAAGGCAACCTACACAATGTATTACGCCCAGAGATGCTTGCACATAGGTTTTGCTTCTGTTTGTGCATTTTGCAAGTTGTAATTTCCGAGAAATATGTCTCTCGCGAGCGACCTCGAAAAGTTGATAGTTCTATGGAAAATTGTGCTTTTGTTTTCTTTTTTTTTTTGATATACCACATACAAAAGTCTGTCAACTTGTGACCTGACTTGGACTTCAGGAGAGATATTCCTTAAAAAAAGTGTTAGCTAATATTTATTGTAAATATTTTATATTGAATGGAATTTTTTATGGATTTCGCTCATCGGTTCTTGTGGTATTTGTTTTTGTGCAATCAAACGAAAGAATAAAATCTTAGTCAGTTTTGTTAAAAAATTTAATAACTTTGGTGGTTCTCTATTTTGATTAATACATAGTTCTTGAAATCAATAACTTGCGGGAGATAGCATGGATTTGTGGAGGTCATTTGCAAAACGGGGGTTTATTTTAATTATTATAGCCTTTGGTGTTATTGCCTTTGCGTGATCCAGGAGTTTTTAGGCTTGTCTCTTTTTTACGATTTTTACAGGTGCATGGTCTTGTTATTGATTATTTTCCGATCGTCCTTTTATGACACCGGTTATCTCCAGTCGTGTTAAACACGGATTTGCATGCACACTTACGTGATAGTTTCTTTGTATTGGATGTGTCACTAGGCTCACATGACCTATGCAATTGCCTAGATGTGATTTCTCTCCTTAGTCGCCTTTTGCGACAAACGCTATGTGCGCTGCAGTATTATTCTAATTCTTAGCCCGTCCCTGCATGGACAGTGAGTATTGTATTACACACATAGCCCATGCGGTAAAATCTTGCGTTCGTGGGATTGTTTTTTTCGCTTATACATTGTCACACAATTCGAGAAATCTCTCAGGCATTTTACCAAATATCTTACGAGTAGCGCTGATGCGCCTGCAAATAAGGTACAAATTGGGATTCATAAAGCACTTAAAGGACCATTCATATAAGAGCGACTAATGACCTGCGCTTAACGCTAAATCCGAATAGATTTCATTACACTGTATCGGCAGAAGGTTTTCTGTAAGAAAAGTGGGTATTTAATTTTAAAAGCGAAAGAGACTAAATTCTGCGGAAGGCAAAAACTCAAGAATTACAACCAAATTGCAATGTTTATTAAATTTTGAGCTTCCGTCGAACGATATTTCTATTCGCCGTTGTGTGATTTATGGATGTCGAATTTCATTTGCAATGATTTCTTCAATACAGTTTTTATAGTGGGGATGTCACGCTTTATTTAGTACTGGCCAATTAATGACAATTAGAACTTCGGAGTTTCAGAGACCAAAAAAGTAACTCACTTAAGTAGTTTGTCAATCTCCGCTAGCTCCATTTCAACTCTAACGAACAATTAATATCCTGTTCTGTCATCTTCCCTCCATATAAAATTGAAAATTGTGAATAAAATAATTAAAATAACGTTGAAAACCACCAAAATTAAAATAAGTTTATGTTGCTAGGCACGTGCTGGCAATAATTAGATATAACTTATTCGTGCAAAACCTTGTGTCACGTCACATTCACCATTTAATCGCAATTGAGGACCTTGCAACAAAAGGGGGGCAAGTCCAAATTTAACTTTTTGTCAAAAAAAACTCTTTCAAAAATTAATTATTACACGAATGTTTTAAAATAATATGCTTTTAGAAACTTTGCATATTTTCACATTTTTTTAATCAAGTTTTAAGTTAAATAAACAATATTAGTAATTACTGCGATTTTTTAAAGTTTGGATCTGCCCCTCATTTGCACCAAAATGTAATATATTTGCTTCCCGATTTTGATTTATGAAAAATAAAACACAAAAGTTAGTTATTTAGTATATTTCGAATTATCAATCAATACTTGGATAGATAAAAAATAAATAAAAAAGAAAAGCAGATCATTCATTGAGAAAATTAAAAACTTATAGTTTAACTTCCTCCTGATCATCGTCAGCTTCGTTATGAGCTGGGACTTCAACGAATGCATTACGAAATTATTGCCCTTGTACACTTATATTTGAACGATATTGTATTCAATGGGCCTTTACTTATACAAATTTTAATGTGGAGCTTAAATAGGTGGTAGATCTATTAATTTAAGATTCAAACTAAATTTGTATTTGGTACCAAACAAAAAGAGTACATGATATAGAGTACATGAATACTCGAATAGTGTTTCCATTTGTGAGAAATATACTAATATGTACATTGTACATTATGACGTTCATAAACGTATCCGCCATCCCTCACTGCAGCGCACCCAGACAGCGCTTGTCGCAAAAAGCGACTAAGGGGGGAAATCACATCTAGGCAATTTCAACATTCAGCAGCTACACATTTAAAATCTTAAAGCTCTCCCGTAAGTGTGCATGCAAATCTGTGGGTTAACGCGACTGGGGATCACCGGTGTCGTAAAAGGTTGATCGAACAATAATCAATCAAGGGAACATTAACGTGTCGAAATCGTAAAAAAGAGACAGGCCTATAAACTCCTGGATCACATAAATGCAACAATACCAGCATTGGATTGGCCTCAGTAAGTGATCCGAAACCGAGAGGCCTTCTGTATGTTTTGAGGTCAAACCGGCGAACGCCACAAGCAGATCAGTAGGATGGCAGTAAAGTGGGAGAGTTAAAATCTTAACCATAACATTGCTCTCAAGGAAAAACAAAGGACTTTTGTGCAAATAAAAAGAATTTAGAAAAAGTTCGAGGGTAAGGTTTTTGGGAGCTGAAAAAAGTATAGATGGCGGCATCAGTCATAAGTGATAAATATTTCCGTTCTTCTTGTTTCTGTTGGCATTTGATAGCACCAGCAGACTCTTATAATGCAGACAATTCTAGTGCTGAATGGATGGATGTGCATGGGACACCCCACATACATACCAAACATATTGTTAAGCTAAATTTACTGTCATATAAGCACTTGAGCTAATGACACCAACAAAGCGAAGGGCTGATTTAGTGCTTCACTCTTCCAATAAATTAGTATCAAACACAGACACATTAATTTACCTTGAAAATATGCAAATTTAGTACGTTATTCTCTAGCCTCTATACATAAATAATTCTGTATCATTTCCTTGCTTGCTTTGTGTTTTAAATTGCGGACAACACTTGTTGTATAATTCGCATAGATGTCATAGATGACTCGGTATAACTACGAGAGGGACCCCTATCCGATTCGATTTAAATAACAATTGCTTATCATTGTGCAAATAAATAAAAACAAAGCTGCACACTTATCTGTCGTTTTTATGCAGTACCAAGAAAAAGTACTCAATTATTTTGAACTTGACAAATTATCGTTTAAGCTGGGTAGTTTAGTACTTATATGTTTAAGTTACAATGTCTGAACAAGGCAAGATTTTGTTTGACAAGATAATATCATTATATTAATGGTTCGTGTGTACACTATAATTATAATAAGCTTATGTAATGATTCATTAGAAGCGGATAAATTATGAAGAATCTACTACAAATGATTTCTTATAACACAACTGGTTCTAATGATCCGTAGCACGTGCTTTAAAAATGATTCGCGTTTGGCATCACCAACAATAATAATAATAATACCAACATAGACAGGCTCTTGATTCAACCGGGCGCGCTGACCCATCCTATATTCTATGAATGAGTTTGTATCTGCTATTTAAAGTAACATGCTTTGGATATTATATAAATATCGATTTCAAGCACACGAGACGTTATGTACGCATTTGGTTGTTAGTTATGTGACAAGTAGGTATAGTTTTGATATTGAGCTGCGTTTGTGGTTTGTTATCGTTTAGATATTGATCAAAATCGAATAATACAATAAATAAAGAACACTTTTCAGAAGCGGCAACGGTACACCTCATAAAATTGTGACACTTTAACCGTGATAAAGTAACCTCGGTATTGGAACATCTATCGGAAGCACGTTTATAGTGTAAGATGATGGAGACACTTTTCTTGGTTTCAGTTTTATGTGTGTGTTTAGAAAAGGAGGTAACTGCAACTTGAAAAAACGTTTAAGGTAAGTTATGAAGAATCAATTCTGGAGTTGCTTGTTTAAGCATACGAAGAACATAGTTTGTAAATTGCTGCTTTAGAGATGGGTAGATCGACATAACTTTCGATGCTGAACTGATCAATATGTATCAAAATAATCATAATATTCTTAGAAAAGGGTACACAAATTACGACTCCCCGAAATCAGCTCGTTTTCTTCGTCTATGGCGCAAAATCAAACCAATGCATGTGTGATGTTATGCACAGAACATTCAGGTTGGCCCTCTTCTTACTTCACGGAGAAATTATGATCAGGTTTAAATGGATAATAACACTTTACTGCATCCGTACTGGTACACCTGTGGAGTCCCAATTTTACTTAAATGAATATTGGCAGGCCTTCCGGTTTTGGATCATTTTATAACTGAGGCCAACGAAGTGCTCGCGCAATTGCATTTCTGTGATCCAGGAGCTTAAAAACGTGCCTTTCTTTGTACAATTTTGACACGTGCGTTCTTCAATTACTGATTATTAGATTATATTAGATTAGATATATCTATATTTACATATGTCTAAAAAAATGCAATTATTTATAGTTTACAAAGCATGTCAAACATATGCCGATTGCCGATTTGAAAATTAATAATTAACGTAATTGGGAGCATTATACTTATTAAATAACTTGGACTTTTAGATAAGTTAAATCGAAAATAATATAAGTAAGAATGGCTTAGTGAAATTGAATAATTTAAGTAAAAATTTAATTAAAAATTAAAATTAAAAGTGCTGCAATAAGCTGGGAAGCAATATTATATATAAAGGCTTTTAGTTTAGCTAAAAAAAGACAAAAAACGAAGAAGCAAAAAAAGAAGGAATAGCCTCTTTATAATGTAGGTAGAAATAGCAATTCAAGCATACCTCAGACCTTTTAATAAATTCGAGTTAATCAATGAATATATTGCGATAGATTGTGGCATGCGAGACGAAACAAATGAGCAACTTTCAACCGCCACCTCCATTCAATAACCGCAGACACTCATCAGATGTTAGAAAAGGCTCTTGCCAAAATACAGTCTTCGGAAGTATCGGGCACACCGCTAATAAGTACAGAATACCCGTAGTTCAACTCTAGCATTTCGGTGCGGGTTTTAAAGATAAGAATCATTTCCGCAAGAGTGAATCTACTATTGAAGTAATTGTCCGAGCCTAGTGAATAATCGAGTTGGTTGAAGATTAATCTCGCCGAGGATGCGCTGGCTCAATCAGGGCAACTTTGGTACAGCTTTGGTAAAATAACTGCTTCCATTCCTCTGCATTACTTCTCGACAGATTTAAAGGAGAGTTATATGCAGCGGCTATGGCATACCATTTCTTAAAAGGTGATTGAGCACGGGAGATGGAAATAGACACTTGCAAAATGTTTGTTTGGAGATTCGATTTCGGTCTACGAAACACTTTACTTCAATGTGTACACTAGCTTTCAGGTTTTGTTATGTAAGGAATAATTGATGAATGTTTGATCTTCCGTCGCACGAAAATGGAGTAGACAGACTGAAATACATTAATTTTGTATACCTATATGTACAAGGTGGGGCAAAAGTAGATGTCATAATGTAAATTGTTATGTGATTACTTATTGCATTACGTTTGCTTTGATTACATGCACATAGTGAGCACAGTGGCTATTGCATTGCGATACTGAACTGAGCAAGGAGTTCCAGGTTCCAATAACCCCAGTAACAACTAAACTTTATCCTTTGTATCAATTATTATTAAAAGATTTTCAAATGTTACCATTCGAAGCCGGTGTAAAATTGTAGGTCCCTGCGATTCGTAGAAAAAAGCTTAGCACACACAAATGTTTGGAGAAGCTAGATTTTAGGCCTTTTATGATAACATTTTTTTTTCAATTTGTATGTATGATTTGGCATAGGTAGAATTGCGCAAAATACTTATTAAACAATGTTCTTAAGAAAACTTATCACTTGCTTTCAACTCCAAGCCAATTTCGTCCCAAACAATATCATTTGTTTGCCGTTTTTATATTTCTCAGCAGTTTAATCGTATAAGATTTTATAATTTTCCACACATGAAGTTAAATATTTAAAGTCCCACATAGTGCGACACAGCGATAAAATGATACAGTAGCGGCAGAATATCACAGAAACCCGAATACACGTGTTGGAATATGTATATCGCTGTCAAAAGAACACTACAAGTAAGTTAAAACTGTCATTAGAAGTTCGAATAATAGAAAAGTACAGCTTCAGGTATTAGATTCTCCTATCAGCGGTCAAATTTCAAAAAAGATAATCCTCACATTTTTTTTATACTTCCGGTTTTGAGTGGACGTTGTACCGTCAATGGTTGGCCTGATGCCGAATTGATATCAACTTGAACTTGTTCCTTGTTATTCGCCATAATTTTATTTTAAAACTAAGAAATACTATACTTTTCTGATCTTTTTTTGTACTTTTCCGTACAGCGCAGGTTCATAAAACACATCTCTTGCGCGACTGCGACATTAATGAGCAAAGGTGAAACGATCACTATTGGTTTTGGTAGTAAATATTTCATATTGACAGCGAAGCGGACTTTATTCTGGTCTAGCTGTTGGTATTGAACCTCCTACTTAAGAAATTAATCGAATTGCATGATGCGAAATACTGAACAATTTATCTCAAAAGTGAGTTTTGTGTTGTCAACAACAGCGGCTTTTGTACACAAAGTTTGCAAAGAAGGTTAATGAGATTGGCATGCTAATTGATAACAAAAAATATTCACGTATTCTGAGTTGAGTGTATCGCTGCTGTTACCAAAAGTATGCGCCTAAGCCTGAGAAATTTAACTTGATATAGATTTTAGCAAAGGTAAGGTAAGGTTGAAGTGGCCGTCAGCAAAGCCAATACACTTACACCAAGATCCACGTGGTATCACAATGGATATTATCGTTGTGATACCACGTGGATCTATGGAAACTTATCACCCTACTCGTTTTCCCATTTAGAGCTTCTGGTGAAGCAAGAAGGCTCCCAGATGGAGTGAGTCATGTGCAGAGAAGTGTAGTATGATCTCATCGTCCTCTGCGTCGATGCAGCTTCAGTTTGAATATACGCCAAGCCTTACCTAGGAGAGTGTTCAGTGATGACACCTACAACCGAGCTAATTTGGAGTCGACTAGATATGCTGCAGGTCCAGGTTCTCTCGATTCCGTATTGCTTAAACGTGAATTGAATGTTGTTATTGGGATACACCGGCCACCATTTTTGGGAAAAAAAGTAATGTAGTCCCTTCTTTGGTGAATTCATCAGCCCCATATTTCCTTGAATATCCCTAAGCCCCGCCACCCAATACAAGTCAATAGTGAACTATTCCGGCATATCCTTAAGAGATGATCGGCAGTTTAGGGCTACAACAGGTTTTATACAAGGTGGCGCAAAAGTCATCACCCAGTGGCGTTCACCAATCCGACTGAAAACTACATAGGATAGATGTCAAACGTCGTGGATCATTTAGAACATTGGCACACAGAATTGCCTAAGGCCACCCAAGGGCTGAAAACCCTATCGGAAGATGCTATAATTTTTACAAATGGCGGCAAATGTCAATTTTACTTTGACATTTGTGAAGTAAACAGATGACAACTTTTGCGCCACCTTGTAGATACTGATTGCAGGGATTTTATCGCAGATTGGCTATCGGAGAAGGTACGGGTGTCCTTACCGGATATCACGTTTCTCTTCAATCACGATAGGACTTCTTTGATGCCATGATTTCCACCTGGAACAATCTACAATGACTAGGAACGCGGAAGAGGAGACTCTGATTTAGTCTATCTGAGAAAACGCATCCAACAATCCCATTACTAATTTTAAATCCATCTGTGAAGATGTGGATCGATTTATCCTCCGAGAATGCATCATGCTTGTGGCATCTCTGCCACATAGTGTTGAAATGGTAACACTTAACCAAACCTCATCTGGTGTCTTCCAGTCAGTCAGAAAGATATCAGATATTTCCAGAAAAACGTCATCGGAAGACACGTATAACAAGGGACACGCGGAGAGATGAAGGAAGTTTACCTAGCGCACGCTCGCACGACATATTAAATTCTATTAATTATCTTCTATTAAATATTGTAGTCTTAAAGTAAAGAAAAGGATTAAATAATGTGTATTTTTATAACGTAGTTGGAATCTCTTGCATTTTTAGTTAAAGGTTCCATATGCTCCCAAAATGGCCTTGGTATGATGACATGAAAATTCGTACCAAACTGTAATTGGGATATGATGTAGTCTATGTTTTTTTCGTGGACGTCCAAAAAAGTTCAGAATAGTGGAGTAACCAATTTTTTTAGCGGCTATTTGTCTGCTAAAAATGTCCAGTGATGTCAGTTGAGATAGGGTTCAGTGTCGCAGGGAGAGTTGTGCGCCGTGCTCCGCTAATACACAGACTTCGCTTGCGTCGAACTTGGTTTAGCTTATCACGATTTTTAGAAGGCAGTCAAACAGATGACCACACCGTATGTAAGTATAGGTCTCACGACCGACAAATACAGCCATTAAGTAATGCGGAGTTGTAAGCCCCACCTATTCCCAATGGCTTATTTGCAAGAGAAAAGTGCTACTGTAGCTTTCTTGAATGTTTCTTGTAGGTTAGGTTTCCAGCTTAACTTCTTGTCTTAAAAGAAACCTATTTAGCCTCGTCAGAGAAATTAAAGCTTATACGATTTTTGGAGTGAGGGTCAATTTGATGTCTGTATGTGTTTGTATATTTAGAATATAATAGAAATAATAACAACATTTTAAGATACTAAGTTCGATTTAAAAGAAAATAGTGTAATATAACTATATTTAAATATGTGATCTTGTATTAATAATAATCATTAATAGAGCTGTAACCATAGTAATTTAGCCGTTATAAGGCCGGATAGCCGGATAGCCGGATATTCGGTGGGCGGATATCTGTCTGAACAAAATGCATATTGCGACGCATACATTCATGTTTTATTTAATTAATTTATATTATTAAGATGCCTCAAAAAATATAACTGCACTAAAAAGAACCAACTTATTTGACATGAGAACTTCACTAAAAACTGAACTCAATAATCGTTTCGGCGACCTTGACAAAGGCTCAAATTAATTTATGTCCCGAGGTTCAAGCCAAACTTCCTGGTAACGATTCAGGCTTAAAAAGCCAGCCAAAGAATTTTGTTGGAAAAACAAAAAAATGAGTTGTGAATTAGATAATGAAATAACCCAGTAATCAAATGGATGAAGGTGATACTCATGATACTTTTTGGGTCTGATCTATCGGGGTGGCGAAAGACAATAGTCAAAATAAAGTTTCAACGAAAAATGATAGCTTCTGCCAACGACCTTGACTTCTTTTTTAAAACAGTTCGGCTTGATCAGAATATTGACCCTTGGGTTTGGTGGTCAGTTAATAACCACCACTTTCCAAATTTTTCCAAATTTACAGAGATTTATCTTTCATCTCCGTGTAGCAGCGAGTACAGCGAGAGAATCTTTTCAGAAGAACGAATCCATAACGAAATGAAACGTTATCGTTAATAACCTTTAAATGCAGAAAAACCTATTTTCATACACTATAATTTGTCATCATCATTTGAAAATGATTCAGGCACTTAAGTACAATATTTATCGATCTTTTGTTGACGTAGGGTCTTTAATCAACAAAGGATGCTTTCCATAATAAATTTTGAAATGGATGCTTTAGAATTTAGAAAGGAATTTACTTTAGCGTCAATTTTTCTTCATTAGCTGTATAAATTAAGATTGCAAATATAGTTTTAGATATATTTATGAGTTCAATGTCTCAATGAAAATACTAAGTAAATCTAAGATTTATGTGGTACAAACATTTGTGGTTGTATTTTCGGCAACATGCACAACGAAAATTGTGCATTTTAATTCACTCGCCCTTCTGATTCTTCTTCTGATCCTCAAGAGTGAATGCATGAATTTACGAAATATCTTCATAATATGCTACTGCAAGAGATTCAGCTGCAATAATTACTATATCATCAGACTTATTTGCATTGAATTTCATACGTATCTATTATCACTTGTATTAAATCTAGACAATTTATGTGTAGACCTTGGGATATTGACATCGTAAACACGTGTTTATAAAAAAAATACGTTGACTATTCACAACAAGTTTAGTTTTATCTTGTTAGACCACTCGTTAATACATAGTTAAAACATTTTTGAATACTTGACTTTAAAGGTCCATATCAGGTAAGGCAACAAAACACAAGGAAAGACTACAGTCCGCTTGAGTGAACTTTGAATACCATATTCCTGTTCCTATTTACCAAAACGTTGGTGTGCAAAAAAAAACTTAGTATTTGCGAATTATTGTAAATAACAGTTTTGTCTAGAAAATTTGCGAAGAACAGGACTCTCATTTAAATTGATTTCTTCTATAATTGTTACAACGATCTTAGATGCTAGATGAATATAAATACATTTAAACTGAAGACTAAACTAAGCTTATAAATAAATAAAAAGTTATTTGTAAGACAAGATAAGCTTTCACCAGTTTTAACTAAATATATAATATGAAACTCATTTGATTGCCACTTGAACGATGACGCGCTAGACTGGATTCTGATTAGAATTCTTTCAATACTAAAGTAAAATCTTAATCAAATTGCGTTGGGTAGGTTTGATTATTCTTAAGAAATTTTAGAATGTCATCAATAATATTGTGGTGTTAAACATTTATCAATGGAGTGCTATTTCTTTTTCAGTCTTAATCTGTTCTTAAAGGAACAATCTAACTAATCTTTTGCGGTCATTGACAAGTTTAATGATATTTACTTTTAAACTGACGCATTAAATCAGCTTTAACATGACATGTGGATCATAGACCTAAGATTATGTTTAATTTCTCCATAATGCGTTTAAATTTTATTGTTACTCGCGCTTATCACTCACAACGACTTTTATTCAATTAAGAATAACCGCAAAGAGATAATATTTTTAATATAAAACTTCTGTAATATGATAGTTGACTCCATACTCGTATATATTATATCATGTGAACGATACACCCTGATTGGTACTACGTATATCAGAAAGTTCTTCTATTGTCATATCTAATGACACTAACTCTTGCTAGCTGAAATCTAGTGAATACAGTGCATGTTTTTATTAAAATCTAATTTAGATCCAGTATTTATATATTGTTCAGTGCAATTCATTTTTGTATGTCTTGATTCAAAAGAGTACAAAATGTTTTCATACTATCCGAACGTTGTGCTCAATTCAGCGAATTGCACGGACACCGGACTATTATCGACTGATTGCGGCTCTGTCTGGGGTTGATTGAAAGCAAAGTTATCCTGAGACGAGATTTTTCCGAAAAACAATGGTTGCATTTTCAAAAATTTGAAGAAACCAATAAAGTACTGTTTATATTTCATTTCCTGTTGCATTTGCCTTGCAATATGGAAGAAAGAGTGGATACATTAGACAACGCTTCTACAACAGAGTTACAAGACTGTTCCTATTGAAAAGTTGACTAAATTATTCTTAAATTCCAGTATAAAATCTGGAATGGAAATTCATCCAGTATCTAGACCTCAGATACAGTATAGTTGGAATCATTAGTCAAACACTCATACCCAATAAGTATGTATACGTTCTCTGACTATTGAGTATCACGTGAGTAATAACCCACTGCCGAACGGCTTTACACATTACTTCAGGCATAACTAAGTTTTAATTGAACCCCTTAGATTTGGACTTGGACTAATTTGTTATAGTACAGCATAATAGGATCGAAAATAATTTCATTCAAATTGATAACAATTCATATCTAGAAAAAAAATGTATCACGTGATGTAAGCAGTCGATTTGTGGATTTCATGTCTGCCTATTTGTTGAAAAAGCTACGCACGCTTTTTATCAACAAAAAATTATCGGCTTTTTGTTTATGGTAAGCTTTGGAAGTAGTAGACAATTGATACACATAAATCTTTTTTCTGACGTTTAAAAGTAGCCAGTATGCATAGACCACCGTATCAAGTTTATTTTATTTAGGGGTATTGGCCAATTTTTGTTTTCAGTCACATAAGCAAAATTGCTATATATATCAGTTTATAAAGGAATTAAAACAATTAAGAGATAATTTGCTTTCTGGACAGATGACTACATTTTATGATATTGGCTTTTTTGTATTACGGGTGGCGATTATCTTATAATTTTATTGGGTTTAAATTATTTCTTTGGTACATGATCTTAGTCAGTTTTTAATCAACTAGCCCAATGACCTAGACAAATTGGGGTAATTCCTTTTTACAGCTGATAAATGGTATTAACCACTAATCCTAACTGCGGAACGTAGACTTTTTTTTAATATTTATATTCGTTATCGGATTTTCTTTAAAACAAAGTCAACACAAAATATTGATTTAATAAAAACACAAAGTGGAAGGGCACAAAATGTAAAAGCACTGACAGATCATTTTGCTAGCGTTAAAGACTGCTGCATCCTCTATCGACATGTAACAAAATCGTACGATACTTAAACATTTTATTTGAGGAGTTTTTTTTTAAATATAATACCATAGCAACAACATGAAATTGGTTAATAATTCAAACCGATTTTTGTAGATCTGAAAAACTATGTGTGGACGAGTAGAACATTTTTGTTTTTGGCTTTGAGCACCTACTTAAGTTACATTTAAAATCCGTGCACACCTTCGTTTTCTTAACGTGCGGCTCGCAGTTGTTCAATACGCACATGTGCATTTTTTTCGCACGACCCAACTTCACTAGCTCTTACTGTGCATTTGGCATGCTTGCCCATTTTATGGTAATTTGCCACTTTTCCCTGGACAGAATTCTTATTAATCTATTTATCAAAGCAGCTGACATCAGTGCTTTTTGATATGTGTTATTTTACACTTTTAATGTTCTTGCTGTGAAAATAAGGAATAGAACATTTTATGCTAAACTAAGCTGACCCGTCCAGCTCAGTTTAGCATAACATTTCATGAAACAGAAACTAAAAACTGTAAAATATTTTTTAGTAAGTCTTTTGCTCATGGAACTATGTCAAGTATTTTCATGTGCAGCTCAGGCCCATTAAACACACTTACTGGTTTGTATTAAGACTGTATTCTAAATAGAAGTACCTGTTGCATCTCTTTCCTGATGTTCTGACATAAGAAGTCTCTTCGCTTCAACAGAAGCTGAATTTGTAGCAAGTAGGGAAGTTCTGAATTCGCGTGGTATCACAAAGGACTTCATTATTAAATAAAGATGTCGAATTTTTAGGAATATTCTCGAAGAAAACATATATAAAAACATAGGGGCGGGCTACAGTCCGCTTGGGCGAACTGTTGGATACCCTATTCTTATTCCTATCCCTCATAAGTGGGCGTGACAAAAGTCTAAGTATGGTTGAATTGTTAAGAACGCTGTACATATTCTGTTATATATAACATTTAAAAGATTTTATCAAATAAAAACGAAGCTTTTGTAAAAAAAACGTTCCCTAGCTCAAACTTTGAGCATAGAGGACCCCTAAAGAGTATATATTATAAATTTCAGCTCCTTAGCTCAAACTTTGGATTTTCAAAAAAAGTTTTTTTTTGTAAATTGTGGGCGTCAGTAGGCGGATTTTGAAAATATTTACACATGAGCATAAAGGGCCCCCTAGAGAGTATATATTATAAATTTCAGCTCCCTAGCTCAAACTTTGGATTTTCAAAAAAAAGTTTTTTTAAATTGTGGGCGTGTCAGTAGGCGGATTTTGAAAATATTTACACATGAGCTTAATGGGCCCCTAGAGAGTATATATTATAAATTTCAGCTCCCTAGCTCAAATTTTGGTTTTTCAATAAAATTGTTTTATATTTTTGTGGGCGTGTCAGTAGGCGGATTTTGAAAATTTTGTATCCCGAGCAGTTTTAATAGTCATAGATCATATATAAAAAATTTCAGCTTTCTAGCTCAAAATTCGATTTTTTCCAAAATTTTGTTTCTTTGAGTTTGTGGGCGTCTGTGGACGGATTTCAAAAATTCGATTATTTCGGGACCCTAGAGAGTATATGGTTAAAATTTCAGCTCTCTAGGCCCAGTTTAAAGGCCTAATTTTTGCCGACGGACGGACATGGCTAGGTCGATGTTGATCATAAATTTAGTAACTTTTAGGGGTCTACGGGCAATATTAAGGTATGTTACAAACTATGCGTCAAAATTAATATACCCTTAGAATAGGGTATAACTAGTTCTTTAAACAGATTTTAGGCTGAAAGGCAACAATTATATGGTTATTGTTAAGTTCAGAACGTCCGCATAAGGACCAATAATCTAGAATAAGTATCCCGTTAATTTAAAGTTAAATTTTTATCAACTTTGCTTAGAATTTAAGTCGATATAAGCTAACCAATAATAAAAAAATAATTTAAAAGTTGAAAAAAATCACAAGTGTCAGTTATTGCTAACAGCGACTCTAACCTAACCTAAAACATTATATACTGCCTTACAGTAGCTTTTCCAATTCAATGACAGTATACTCTTTTTTTTAAATTCCATTTATACGTACCCACTCACCGGTGATCGGGTTTTCTCTTTAGCTGATGAAAGCTAAGGAGATACAACTTAATCACATCTCTCTAGCGAGAGTAGCATTATTATTCACAATATACTCGTACTTAAACAAACATTTTAATTATATCATCTTTGGGCGAATCAAGTCTTGTTTTCATATAAATCTTGCAAATGCAATAACACGAATATTTTAAAACGACAGCTTGCTTTCAATGGCGTCATATTAATCGGCTGACATCGGCACTAATATACACGTACGTCAATATATGGACATGGAAGCCCCGGAATAATGGATTACTGTTTCTGTTTATATTTATTTAAGATAAATATGTTTATTTAGAGTTTGTAATGCATATAATTATTTTTGTAAATAATTCTTAAAATAAACTTGTCTTAAAACGACCAGTATATAAATTATTTTTTATAGCAATCATTTTGTTTCTTTATTACTTTTATGGTTAATGCATTTACCTTGACTTAGTGGGTCTTTTTTTTCATTTCTACAAAATGTTCAGTTTCTTGACTTGACATATTTTAAATACAAAAGAATCTCGTTTGTTCACTTTTATTACCCTCTCTGTATATACATTTGCTTTTGAGTGGATTTTCGGTTTGCTCTGAGTGCAATCGATGAAAACGAACAAACGCTAAAATAAAAAAATGACGACACAAAATCGTGTATGTATGTTGGACTGTATTGGATGTGTTCTTATGTGGTAAAAGAATCCTTGAACTTCTAGGCAATCGAATTCATTATGAATGTATTTATAATCGTCATCAGCCCGAATGATTATATGTATGTCTTTTTTTGTGTGTTTAAAATCGGATTTCATTAGAAGATATCAGTCCGAAATAAATTTAAATCATAAACTAATTTCAAAGAAAAGATTTGATAATGTAGTATGTAAAGGCTGATTTGAACTTGAAATAATTTAATGTGAAGCAACATAGGGTGGTGGCGGGAGTGAGAACTTTTGTTTATGAACAGCGTTTAAAAATTAAGATAAATTACATGAATATTTTTTTTAATTGCTTTTTATTTGCCAATAAATAAGATGAGCTTGCGAATTCGTTCGAATTCATGGACTTACTCCACTGTATTCTCGAAAAGCAATTTGTGGGAACTGTTTTTTAAGTTTTGAATATCAGTTTTTGTTTTTATTCAGGTAGGAACGATTTTCTAAACAGTCAAATACGAGAACTTATCACAGGATGTGGCATAACAAAAACTAAATTGCCTCCTTCCTTAACGGCGAGGCTATGATCAGAATTAAAGTGATCATAAACCTTACCCTAAACTGCATCCCTAATGGTCCGCATGTGGGGTTTAATAATTGGACCTCAATAAATATCGGCAAATCTTCCACTTTTGGATCTCTTGGTAACTTAGGACAATTTAATGTGATCCAGGAGTTTTAAGCAATACCAGATTTGTTTTACTATTAAAACAATTGCATTCTCATATTATTAATTTATTTTTTGATCTTCCTTTTACTACACCGCTGATATCCAGTTGTACCAACCAAAGTATTTGCATTTACCCTTGCGAAACCGTTTCAAGATGTTAAAGGTGTTGCTATATTCGCCCGAATGATAAATTTACTTGTGATTTTTCGGACTCTTAGATGTTTGTAAGACATTCGAAAGAGTGAAGCATTAAAAAAGCACTTTAGGTGTTACTGGGGCCAGGCGTGATTGAACCTGAGACCCCTAGCTCAGTAGTCCTTCATATAAATAAAACACTGCGACTACATAAATTAAGCCGGTTGTAAAAAACCCATTATTATGTCTTGCGACTGCAGGAGCTATAGAGACGTCGAATAGATAGAAAAACCAATTAGTTGTGATATAATTTGATAATAAAATAATATAAAAGAAAATAAAACTCTCTTTTTATTATAACTTCGCTCAGATAGAATCTATTCGTCACCTACTATGTGAATGCCCTGTCCTTAGAACAAACAGATTCAAGATCCTTGGCAGCTACTTCTTTGAGGAGCTGGAGGATCTGACCGATATTGAGCTGAGGAAACTCCTGAGATTTACATATAGATCCGGGTGGTTCTAATACAGCGGACCACTGAGCTGTGTAACAGCGGCATACTTTTTATTTCTTTGCAGCTTCTCAACATTTTGGAAATCCCAACAATGTGCACAATGGACCCAAACTGATGGTCTAAGTGAGCCGTGACATCAGTCACAAGGGCATCCATTTACCTACCATGTCTTTGCGATAAATTTCTTATAAAAAAATCATCATAACAATATAAGTTTGTATATAGACAGTCCCCTAACAACTCGCCTACACAAGGTCTTTTGCCACTTGCACTTTTTGAGAGCGTTTTTACTGCAATATACAATTTGTAGTCATCTTGATAGAAAGGCAAACAAAAATTTTATAAAATGTTTTTGGGTGATATGAATGTTGATATGATTTCTATAGAATAGAGAAACCTTGCCATATATTTCTCTTATGATTCAATTTAGGTCAAACGAGAAAATGCGATTTTAACAAATGTAATCGTCTGGCAGCACTATCTCAAATATATTTATTAATGATATATGAAAAGTAAAGTCAGTAAGAAATTCATTTATTTAACATGTTCTTATTACATTTCACAAGTAAGAATAAATTTTAAAGCTATGGCTTAGCCGTCAGCTTGGTTAGCAAAATGCTTATACATGTACATTTGTAACTTAAACAATATAGTTATTTTTTTTTTTTTTGTTAATAAACTTAATCAATCATACTCTGCTATTAATAGCGGCCTGTATTTGTAGATGGATTTAATATAATAAAATAACTTTTTCCAATCACACTCGTTCAGAATTTGTATTCTCTCCTGCATGGTAAGGAATTTTTTTCCGAAGTATGCTAGTCTTTGTATTGTTTGTGAAGCTTCCATTATATGGGCTGCCATTTAAACCAATCAACTCACATCTTGCTTTGAAAATAAGAGATATTTCACTATAGTTGAGTGAGTCATTGAAATAGTTCTTATCCTTTAGATTTAAGTTCAAGTGAGAATACAATACTCTGCTATCTGATTCACGAGCTTTCTCTATAAATCGCACACGAATAGCATCTTCATTTTTATTTATTATTCGATAAAGTTGGTTCTTTAAGTTGTCCAGGTTGTTTAGATCGAATGAAATAGTTTCTCCACACTCGTTTCCAATTCTTAACCATCTTGACGCCCACCAGTCCTTGTTTCTTAATTCATAAGATAGCATTTTTTTGGTTATTCGGGAGTCTGGATACGAACCTAATTTAATGATGTAATCCGCTTGCGATTTGAGAGTGCTTGTAAAAAGCATTGGAAGACCCGTTTCCAAATAGAATGTGTAGTTCGGGGATTTCATTGGTAAGTTGAATAATTTTTTTAAGAAGTTCCTGTGAAATTTCTCGATTACTTCGTACTCGTCTGATCCCCAAACTTGAGAGGCGTAACAAAGAGTTGATTTAACAACTGAATCGAATATTTTGTATTTCGATGAAAGGAGAATCCGTTTGTTTGCAAAAACATTTTTCCATGATAGATTCACTAAGCTTTGGGAAGACTTGACTTTATCCGTTAGATGATTACCAAATTCTAAGGTTGGGTTCAGTTTCACTCCTAAATATTTGAGTTCCTTCACAATCTCTAATCGGTTTCCATTGTAAAACCATCTATTTCCACTTTGCACTCGTGGTGAACGGGAAAAGACCATCATTTTAGATTTTTCGGTGTTGATGGTTAGTCCCCATTTTTTGCAGTAGCTGGCTAGACGATTTATCATCAATTGGAGATTTTCAGGAGATTCAGAGAGTAGAACAAGATCGTCGGCATATAACTAGACATTGACCACGATATTAGCAATTCGTACTCCACCAGGTAAATCTTTTTCTATGTCGTTTATAAATAGAGAAAACAATAAGGCACTAAGAGGACATCTTTGCTTTACACCAGTCTGGGTTTTAAACCATTCTGAGAAATCCTTTCCATCCCAGACTGCTGCACTTGTTTCGGCATACATTTTTTTAATGGTCTTAAGAAATTTTGTAGAGATACCCAACTGAGACAGTTTATAGAAGAGTGCGCTTCGGCTAACATTTTCTTGTTTCTGGCTTGAAAGGCTCTTATAATCGAAGATAATGTGAATATTTGGTCAACGGTTGAAAAGTTTTTTCTGAATCCAGCTTGACGCTCTGTCAGAATATTTTTTTCATCTACCCATTTTTCTAATCGTCCTACAAGTATGCCACAAAATATCTTGGCTGACACATTCATGAATGAGATTCCCCTGTAGTTTTCTACGTTTTCCAGCGAACCCTTTTTGTGGATGGGGAATATTACAGACTTCTTAAACGATGAAGGGATGTCTGCACTCGAGAACACACTGTTGAAGAGAACTTTCAAATAGTTGATTAAGGTTGGACTAGCATTTTTGTAGAATTCGTACGGAATCCCATCTTCGCCTGGCGCCTTTCCATTTTTGGATTTCATGATAACAGCATTAATTTCGTCAGTTGTTACCTTACCATCTAGGGAGTCGTCGAAAATGAGCGGGTCTGCATACGAGAAAAAAAGGTTTGAGTTATCCAGTATGTTTAAAATATATGGATAGATCATCAGCAGATACTCCTGTACATATTTGATTAACTGTACCATTAATCTCCCTTGCTATTCTCCAGAAGTCCTTCGAAGACTTTGTTTGACTAAGTAAGAGAGCTTGCCGATTATCGAAATCAGTTTTCTTAGCTAGGCATAGATTTTTGTAGTAGGTACTCACTTGGTTATACCACTTTTTAACATCAGGGTCATTACAAGTTCCCCAGACACGCAAAAGGGCAAATGATTTCTTCCTAGCATTTATGCATTCTCTATCAAACCATTTTGTTTGAGTGGTGATATTTGAAATATTGTTCGATGCAGCACTTCTTATACAACAAGTTATTTGATTTGCAAGTGTTTCTGTTTCTTCAGGTATCAAATTATTTGCTGAGAGCAAGCGGTCTAATAACCGGTGGTAGGTATTTGTTTTTCCAGATTTACATTTAAGTCTAGATAGCAGGGGCAGGTTTTTGTGATGGGAGGGTGTTTTACCATCAACTTCAACCACGATTGGCATGTGATCCGAAAAAGTTTTGCATTGTACCTCAAATTTTTTAATTTTCCCAGTCCAGTCGTTGTTTACAGCACAAAAATCAATAACTGAATTGCCTTGCCCTCCTAATGATCTATGATAAAATACCTGATGTTTTTTTTTGACAAATCAAATTTTATGAAAGTTCAGTGATTATTATACTGTCAGTTTTCTTTAATGAAACTTTCACGAAAATATTTATTTCTGTAAGAGCGAGTAAATTTGTAAATTTGTTTTTATCAAAATTTATATTAACCAGAATTCGTATTAATCAATGAATAAAATATAATAAAATAAATATTAAGTATTGACATTTCATAAAGGGAATAATACTTAGTTTTTCCAAACGATTTGTGTTTGTGAACCTATATTTTTGCCACAAAAGGAAGGGGCCTACGCTAAATTTTAAAAAGCTTCTGATGAGAGTTGATACTCTTGGATGATTGCCAGACTTTGGCAAGAGATGAGGCAGTGAGAAAAACGCTAGATATTCCTGGGTGGGATTTGAATCTCGAACCACTCACTTATCAGTCTAACACTCACCAATGAGCCCACAAAAAGTGAACCAAAGACGATATCATTTATATCTAAAGAGTTACTGTAGGTTTATGAGAATGCTTGGTTCCTTAACTTTGAAAAGGGATGGCAATTTGACAAGTTAATATTTTTTTTGCAAATAAAATCGATACAAATCTTTATATCACGTTTTTTATGCAGTTTACTGATACACTTCAATCTGGGTTGGCACTTATTGGAATAAACAAAATTGTATTGCTTTCATATATCCTCATATATCCTCAAGTACGTTCTTTAAAAGATTTTAAAAGCGCGGCACAAATATTAACATCATATGACCACTTGTATCACGATACATTTCCTGATATTGAAATTTAATCGCATGACCTAGTTTTTCGTTTAAGTATCCCTACTTATTTATCGGGATGTCCATCATGCCCATGATTGTGTTATAAGTTATCGCGATAAGAGGAGTCTAAGCTCTCTCTATAAATATAAGTGGTCATTTTTACTTTATATAACTCATTTCTTTTTTACAAGTATACCATTTTAAACGCAGTCAAGAATTATTTTTCTTCTTAGTTTTTAACTTTACTCACCTTTAGGACTCTTTGGAATAAAGTCTAACGTCCTGTCCTTACACCGGAGATCCTCGCCAGTACCATCAATCCAGACGTACGTCGATTGGACGATATTTTCATCCAATGGCAGGTCAATGTAACGTTTCAATATATGTTTGTTAATATGGGCATTGGGTGAATCCTCCAACATCTTGGCCATCTACAAGTAACCAAGAAAGAAGAAACCCTTAGAAACAAAAGCGAACAACAATAAAACAGCGAAATTCCTGCTAAATATTTTGCATTCGCCATTTGTATATCATAAGTTTGTAGGAACACATTTTAAACATTCTTTATTTTTTTTTGTACGAAAATTCACACTCTCACTATTTGATTTAAATGAACCGTAGACAAATTAGAAAAAACAAAAGGAATTCAAACACAATGCAAAAAGGTAATTTGCGATATATTTTGTCACATTTAAAATGGATTTTCAGAACTAACCGATTGACTGACCTTTACTTTTCTTTGTTTGGAATAAAAATATCACTGATCGTGAAAAACGACAAACATTAAATAAATGGAGAAATGAAATAAAATTTATATTCACAGCGAGCAACTAAATCGCAACTAGCTAAGAGCGAGCTGTTCCAGCCCCATTTATAACAACAACAGACTCGTACTGGCGTTCTCACACTTGACACACACTACAATCTACGTTACTTGCATGCCTTGCGATCGTGAGCACGCCGGCACAGGGGTGGGGAGGATATATTAATTCAGAGCAGATACAGTATCTTACACACATTAATGTGTCATCCGCACCACCCGCCGCAATGTGGGAAGATTTTTGCAAATTTTGAGCAGGCTTGCTTATGAAAACAATTGCACATAGATTTGAGTATTATTATTGAAATTGAGCTTACATTTTTATTAAACGAAAATTAAGTTTGAATTTAAGTATATTTATCCTCTTCGACGGAGGGACTATTGCTGCTAGATACGAATTCGTTTGCTCGTAATTGGTTTGCGTGCATTTGTATTAAGTATATTTATGTATCAATTTAATGAAATGGGGGATAGTTCATGTACTTAATTACATTATATTAAATTCAAAAAGCCGATTATGATTGGTGGTCAGTAGGGAGGTGTTTTCCAGTGACCTTTTATAATGACACTTGTTGTGGGTAACATCGCCTGGGACTCAATTGAATGATTATCTTATGATTTAATAATTTAATGCATAATTTAAGTTTGCTCGCAATTGTTCTATTTATTTATTTTTCGAAAAATTTCAACGACCTAACCTTGATTGGAAATGACTGTTAATTTGGGAAAACTTTCATTTTGTATCCAAGTGGGTATATTCATTTTAATGTCCCCCAGTCTAGCATGAGATTAACGTAAATGTTGTAGTCACGAGATTCCTAAATACCTTGTGGAAAATATATTATTTTATTTCGTGCAGTTAAAGAAGTCTCAATTTTGGTCAGGAATTACTGGCCAAATTCCAATTATCATAATATTGGAGTAAACAAATTTAAAATTAAAATGAAATTCTTTTTAAACTGTCACATTATGTTTTTAGGAGATGATTTTGGTTATGCCGATAATGGCAAACAAATTAAAGTTGAAATTACAAGAATAATATTGCATTATTCAAATACCGTTGACTATTTGAAACTAAATATGGCCGATCTTAGCCGACCAATCTGTTTGTCTGTTTGCTGAATGGGGCCGAGCCAATGTGGTCTACGTGTTTTAGCTTTTTCGAATACAACCACATCTTGGTATAGCTCAGTTGTAACTTGTCCTTCATTTCAAAGGAGCCTTATATCAACTCTCCCTTCCTGCTAATCGTCCAGTGCTCGGCGTAATAAATCGGAACTGACAGGATTAAAGTTCTGTTAAGCATGTTTTGAACAAATTTATTTCACCAAACCGAAGTATCGGTTTCAAGGAGTTATTCTTCGTCGGATCTTTGTCGTGATGTTTACTCCAAGGAAGACAAACTCCTTAGCTACCTCGAAGTTATTGCTATTAACAGTGACGTGTTGTCCTAGGCAAAGGACAGTTGCTTCTTTTTTCAATTAATAGTATAAACTTGGTTGTCCTCATTGAATTCAATACCAACCAATTTCGCCTGTTCTTCAATCGGCAAAAAAGCCTCTACTGCGGGAGGCTGGGTACGGTTGATGATGTCGATATCGTCCGCATACCACAGTTTTTGGAGGGATACATTGAAGATAGTGCCTTCTGTGTCAACTGCTGTGAGCATGATTTTCTCCAGAACAAGATATAAGAAGTCATATGAAAGCGCATCTCTTTGCCGAAATCCGGTGCAAATTTTTAATAATTCTGAAGAGCTGCTACCAAACTGCATAATATACTGCGTGTTTTCAAGTGTCACGCGATGCAGCTGGATCAGTTTTGAACTGATCCCATATTCGGTCATCGTAGGCTTTAAAGTCGATGAAAAGGTGGTTAGTCTTAATTTGAAATTCGTTGGTATATTTCACGACTTGTCTCAATATGTGAAAATTTGGTCCATTTTAGCTTTGCTAGGCCGGATGACTCACTAGTGCGTGCCGATTAGTGTGTTGTAGAATGGCTTTAGACGTTCACACATTGCGTTGGATAGGATCTTATATGCGACATTAAGTAGGGATATACCTGGATAGTTCTTACAAGCTACATACTCGTATATGATTGCCTTTCTTCATACAGTTATTGGGCATGCTTTCTTCCGCTTATATTTGGTTGATTTTGTACAACTGCCCGTCCAAAATATCAATTCCACATCGCTCCGACTTATCGCTGATAAAATATAAGAAACTGCAGTCTTGATATTCCTAAGCTTTTATATAGCTTAATGAACCTCTTCTATATGGGTGATGGAATCGGTTCTTCTTTGACAGGATGTGGGTTCTCTTCAATAAAATTTGTCTCTAAAGGAACAAATTTAAGAACTACCTTTAATAACTCACTTAGTTGGAATGGCCACATCAACAGCGTGGTAAGAAAAATATATGCTGCACTTCGTTACTTCAAGGTAACTCTGTAAATTAAGTGATACGCACCGCTACTTCGGACTGCTAACTCGAAAACGGCTTGAATGAATTCCACGAAATTTCTAATTCATTGTAGCGGGAATATGACATTGTTCTTAAGAATATATTGTACAATTTGCAGAGATATGATATACTATACCTTACTAGTGAAATATTATGTAACTATATATGTTTTGAAGAATTATTTTTAAAACTACATTAGAAGGAAAAGCTACTATGAAAACCTTCTTATCATTTTAAGATCCTAGAATTGTAGGCTGGAGAGAACGGGAGACGGGAAAACGCAGAAGACATCCTGATTTCATCAGATAACATTTACAAACTATTGCGGCAATAATTGAAAGTAACAATTAGTGAATAAACGAAAAATTAAAAGACTATAAAGTAAACAAATAATTTATTCAACAGAAATATAAATTAACAAATGAATAAATAAATACGTACACGTAAAAGTTAAATTAAGAAATAAATAAGTTAACAAATAAATAAAGAAACAAATAATATATACATAAATAAATAATTGAATAAATAATTAAATAAATAGATAAATAAAAAAATAATTAGATTAGAAAATAAATAAATAAATTATCACATATATTCCAAATTAGGATGTTGTCGGAAGAAATTGAGGCTTACGACTAATGAACGGATAAAGCGTCTTTATTGTTATGTTTACCTTCCTTATTATTTGCTGTATATGTAGCCCCAACGTCAAGGTTTCAACAAGATGTATGTATCCCTAGCAGTGGCGTGGCGTCCATATAACACGATTCGTACCGTCTTCCCTTTTAAAAATCCACCAAAAGTAAGCACTATCTGCCAAATAAATATATGAAAAATGAAACCCGTCATGTATTTTAATTATAAAATAAAATCTACACACTCACACATAAGCTATCGAATAAGTTTAATATTTTCATTCTACCTCTCGTCTGTATCTTCATACCTCATTCAAGAATCAAGATTCAACCACATTTCACAATCCAAACAACAAACAAACGAAGAGTCACAAAAATACTCTTAGTAAAAAGTTTTCAACTACCGCTGCTCTCTATAATAGAATAAAAAATATTTTTCCGTCTTATTTACTTGTTTTATATCCCTTTCTTCTACAAGCATTGCGGTTCCGATCCTCTTTGTTCAACACCCGCTTTTATATTCAAAGAAAAAGACGCTACATTTCGTCTTATAAACCAAATCTCACGCTGAATACTTGGAATTGTTTCATTTCATTCTCCCTTTTGCGATTAGCATTGCGTTTCAATCGGAAGATATCAACATGTTGCAGGAATGCAGGTGCTACGTTTGACTCGTTTTTTTTTTTGCAACATTGTGTCTAATAACACGGTGTTCTTTGACTTATTTCTTTTTTCTTATGACATAATATCTGAATGTGTTATGTGGGTTGATTCTTGATTTTGAATTTGATGTTGATATTGATATGCGTGTTGATGTAAGAAGTTGAGCTTTCATTTTTCTCTCTTGTGGTAGTTAATGCTTCGATGTTTTTACAAATTTATTGTTATACTTTTGTCTTATGAAATAAAATATGGTAGAATATTATGGCAATTTGTCAGCAGAGTAAATTCAGCATATCGCTTAAGAGAAGTTCATGTCAAATAAAATACCGACACTTGTTTTTTTTTAAGCAGGAATTCAAATTTTAATTTAGAATCAGTTGGAATTTATTGACAGACTGCGTTGCACAAGTGCAATAACTTGAAAAAATCTAGTGTTTTGTAAAGCCAATTTGATAAAATCTTAAATTAAAATAGTGAAAAGTTAGATGTGAAAGTGAAAGTGAAGGTTAATGTGTAATTTTTTAGTTTCTTTTATTACCAACTTACTGATAAAAACATTTTAGCTTCTTAATTTTAGTGCAGTTTTAAATTTTTTTTTTGGAAATGTCTTTGATTAGTGTAGATTGCTGTTTAACTGATTTCCTCCTGGAGGATTCAAATAGTTTTAGTAAGCTATCTTTTCTTGATAAAAAAAAAAGTTATAGACGTAGGGCGCTCTATGCCTTTTATAAATATTAATTACCAAAGGAGAGATGGTTTTGTGACACATTTTAATGTTTCCTTATACCAAAAATATAAGTGGCTAACTGGGAGTTGCAAGCTTAATAAAATGTTTTGTTTTCCTTCTCTTCTTTTTTCAAACTCCGCCAGTGTTTGGAGCCGAACGGGTTTCACTGATATAAATAATTTAGTTAATTCTTCGAAAAAACATATTAAGACAGAAAAACATATTCGTTGTTGTTTATCCCTACACGAATTCGGCACGAATCGCATTGAAACTTCTTTAGGAAATTCTTTCGTTGTTCATAATAAAAAAGTAGATAAAAATCGGAAACTAATGGAACGTTTTATTGACACGGTCATTTTATTAGGCAGACAGGAGTTAGCATTTCGCGGTCATTATGAAAGGTCTAGTTCAGATAATCGTGGCAATTATGTCGAAGCGGTTTATTTTTTATCTAAATATGACACTTTATTGGAATCCCATTTAGAGCAGTGTTCAAGTACACACAATCCAATTTTTTCAGGTTTATCCAACGATATTCAAAACGATTTGATACATAGTATCGCGGCGGTTATTAAATCCGAAATTAAAACGGAAATCAAGGATGCTCGGTTCGTGTCGATTATGATCGACGAAACACCAGATTTGAGTCATAGGGAACAACTGAGTGCCATATTTCGGTACTTGTCAGAGGATGGTATACAAGAAAGATTTCTTGGATTTTTTGACGTTAGCGCAAGTCGTAATGCAAATGAGTTATCCAATCATATATTTAAAATTCTTGAAACATACGACTGCAAGGAAAAGTTAATAGGACAATCCTACGATGGTGCCGCAGTTATGTCCGGCGAGGGGGGTGGTGTTCAAAAGAATGTCCTTGATGAATGCCCGATGGCAAATTTTATTCCTTGTTATGCACATGTTTTAAATTTAGTACTATCCCGATCTCTAGAAAACATAGCAGAACTTAAACTATTTTTTGGCTATACTAATAGCATCGTTCGATTTTTTAATAAATCCACAAAGCGGTCCAATCTTTTAAAACAAATTTCCAATCGACGCATGCCAGGAGTATCGGAAACTCGATGGCATTATCATTCAAGAATAATAAACGTAATCTTTAACTGTAGAATAGATATAATTGAAACTTTTAGTAAAATAATTAATGACTCTAGGGAATGTGATACTGACACACTTTCGATGGCAGAAAGTTTATTAAATAAATTAGAGAGCAAGGAATTCTGTTTTTTGCTTCATACCCTTTCTGAAATATTTGCAAAGACCGATGTATTATTTAATTTAATTCAAAAAAAAACAAACAGACGTTAGTTATGCCAAGCAAGAAATCGAACGTTTTGAGTCATGGATAAGCTCTGACTTTTTAAATATGTTTGAAGTTATTTATGACAGCGTAAATGATTGCATCGAACCTCCACGTAAACGCAGGTTGCTTGACTTCGATTTGAAGACGAATTATTAGCGCCTTTTTGTTGAAATTAAAGACAATATAGTTAGCCAAATAAATGCCAGATATAAATCATTTAGTAATCTTACATTTTTGGATTTACTAAATAATTTGAAGTATGACACTTTTTCTCGTTCCAGTCCAGATGTAAAAATATCTTCCCTAATTAAGTTTTTTCCTAGAATTTTTGACTTCACGGCATTAAAAAATGAACTTAATGTTTTATATTCTTCGTCGTCACTTCGGCAGTTTGAGGTTCTCGACCTTCACAACCATTTGAATAGTGAAGCATTGAAAGAAGTGTTCCCTCAAGTCTTAAACTTAAGTAGTTTACTTTTAACACTTCCCATTTCCGTCGCCTCCGTTGAGAGGTCTTTTTCTGCTTTAAAAAGAATTCATACTTATTTAAGAAACTCACAGGGCGAGGATAGGCTCTCTGATTTAGCCCTCATATCGATAGAAAGAAGACTTCTTCTTAAAATTAAAAATAGACCAAACTTCTATGAAAGGGTATTGGCAGAGTTTATCAAAAAAGATCGTCGAATAGCATTAGAATACAAATAATTATAAAGAACTAATATTTTAACAAAACTTTTCACTTTTTTTTTTTAAGTGTGTGAATTTTAGCTGTTTTTAATTTTGATTTATTTTTATTGCTGACATTATTATTTGTATCGTTTTTATATTTTAACAAATATAAAGAATTATCTATATATTTGAATTTTCTTATTTTAAAATTACTATCCACATTATGCTGAATTTTTTAAAGTTATTGTATCATGCGTCTGTCAAGACCGGCTTCTTTTGAAGCCACTTTTGTTATGCTTTAAGCTCATTGTTGATTGAAATATTAATGTCTTGAAGTATAAAAAATGTGGCTAGAATATTTTTGCTAAGTCAATGTGGAATGCATATTATGTAGATACAATATCCCCATTAAAAATTATTTTATTTCAGGTTTTAAAGATTTTTATTTTTATAGGTGACTAAATTTTTCAACGTCTTCCCTTTTAAAATTATCCACGCCACGCCACTGATCCCTAGATACTTTCCACTCTGTTTCCACTTTTTTTTATAATTTTCTTACGCTAAAGCTTTTTTTCTATAAATGAACAGTACCCTTATTGTGCTACGAACACAGCGCAAGCATTTTCGAACAGCAAGCAGCACCTAGCAATGCTTTATTTCATTGCATGCTTTTCGGTGCTACTTACCTTAGAAAGAATAGAGTGATAGGAAAGAAGTGTTTTGGTGCAGTTGTATGTTTTTTTCGACGGGTGTTGTCTAAGTTGCTTAGGGAGATCAAGTTTTACGTATATTCGAAATAAAGTATTGGATTTGTCCGGGATTTGATCGCACGACCTTCCAATCACTAAGCGAATACACTACTACTGCACCGTTGCCACCCTGTTTCTATTCTGTCTGGAATACCATTAATTTGCAGTCTGTTGCTTGGTAAGAGACAGGCTTTTCTTTTTCTGATGAAGTCTTCAAAGCATTTATTTTTATTTTCCAATTATTTTAACAAATTTGAACTGCATTCAAGGCAGATTGCAAATTGGTTTCAATGTCGGAACCGATTGCATCTGATGAAAAAATACAATAATCGTCTCGAAACATAGCAGTTTCGCAATTACTAAGTTGTGGAAAGTCAGCGGTGTAGATGATGAATAATATAGGACCCATCACTGAACCTTGGGTTTATTGAAAGTTATTAACAGAAACCTTTAAAGCAAGCCCAGTAAAAAAAGACTCAATCATTTTGATTAGGTAGATCGGGAAGTTAAAACTGAGAAGTTTGTGCAGTAAACCATTGTGCCATACGGCGTCAAACGATTTCTCAAAATCAAGTAAAACCATACTTCTTCCTGCGTAATTCGATGAACCTGCTGAATCGTATTGTGATGAGTTCCGGTGGAAAGATTTTATGAGAATTTACATGGGCTAGCAATTGTATTTTATAATTGTTTCAAAGCATTTCTCCAGCAACTTAGCAAACATATCGATCTATAGCTACAAGCCATTCTTTATTAGGTACAACGTTTTCCTTTGCATCTAGTGGACTTGAATACAGAATATCCATAGAACGCTAAACTGCGGAATTTGTTTTATTGTTGGTAGAAATGTTGTTATAGGATGATTTACAAAAAAACACGCGATCTAATGCATTTGCTTTTACTCGTGGGTATAATAGAATTCCCCTCCGTGCATGTAGGAATGTAACCGTTTTTCTTTTTAATTACCTTAATGATGTTGCAGAAATGCCACATTTGTTAGAGATTTATCAAATAAGTATCTCGACAAGTTAATAAGTTTATAACTGTTCAATTTGCATATTTTATCAAATTTTCGTTGGTGCTACGAAATCACATTGGATTAATGATGTTTGAAAATACTGTGCGTGGGAACTACACCCATAAAACATTGACTTTTTGACCTAAACAAAGTATGTATGTGAAGAGTATTTTTAAAGATAAAATGTTAATTACCATTGCTATTAGCGTTTGTTTTATACTCGTATATACATATGTATGCCAATCAATAACACTGTAACAATGTTCCAAAAAAAAACATCAAACAATTAATTTTAATTAAAGTGAAAAAAAACTCTGGTAATTTACAGTAAGCAGATGAATTCAAAAAGTCATCTGGTTTCCTCTGCATAATTCGTGAAATATTTGATGCGCATTTGTAACCGAAGATCAGTAGATTTCTGCGTCACAAAATTCGTCTGCTCAATATAATTGATCAAACCGGAATGACTAGATATAACATAAAGGTACCTTCCTATTCGACGAAATTTATTTCGCAAATATCACTTCGCATTTCTTGAAATAAATATGGGTTGTCTCGGAAAAGTTATTTCGAAAATATTAATTTAATCTTTAGTTATCTCGCGAAGTTATAACTCGCATATGATTCGGCGGCAATTTTTGCTGTTTTGAAAATAATAATTTTTCTAGCAGTCAATTCTCCATTTAAGTCCTACGTAATTGAATTATTTGCTTCATTTGCAAAAATACAAAATAAAATCCTCACACCAGTGATTTTTGTTTTCAAAATCTGAGTATGAAAATTTGTTCTTAGTATCATAATCATCCTTCTTTGAGATATTGCCGTTTTGCTAAAGTACCGCTATTCGAGTCTTTTTGGCAAATTATGCATGATATTTTTCTATATTTTGCCCACGCCCTTAGTAAAAGAACACTAAACAAAATAAAAACCGTTGTTGATCACATAAAAGATTATGAAAATTTAAGAAACTGTTCTTCTTCTTCCTTAATGGCGGTGAGGCTATGATCAGGATTAAAGGGATCATAACCCTCCTATTTAACTGCATCCCTACTGGTCCGCCTGGTCGAGCTCAGAAAATACCGGCAAGCCTCCCAAATTTGAATCGCTACGTCACTGAGGCCAATCAAACGCTGGTGTTCATTCCCCTCGAAAACTTCCACACATACATCAAGTACTCGTTGCAGGGACGTTTGATCCTCTCCTCTCCTGGTGTACATCGACTTTGATTGCGAACTCTTCGGTGACACGAGAGGGGCATGTTACTATTGTCCTTACTCGCTCATACATGCCCATGATTAACTGTACGTAGGTTTCTGGAACTCCTAGTTGTCTTAGCGTCACCTATAACAGATCCCTTACTTGTCTATCAAAGTCCTATTCAAAATCAACCAATACCATATGCAAATCCTTTAAGGAATCATGATGTTTTTCCATAAAGATACTTATACTTTGGATTGCATCTGTGGTTGATTTACCTGCGACAAGCCCGCACTGGTCTTCAGATAGGCGCAGGGACATAAGTCCCAACTTTTTATTTTGGGCCTTATGTCTCACTCAAGTGGGACATAACTCCCAAAATTGATTTGGTACTTATGTCTCACTTAAGTGGGTAAAGTAGTAACAGTATGCTGTAACTAAGTTTTCACTCACTTCATGCAATAGTTTTTAATACTGAAGCTTACATTACCTTAAAAGACATTGTATCTTACTGTGTAAGTTAAATCAATATAAATAAATAAATATGAAATATGAAAAATATGAAATAACTCCCAAAAATAAAAGTTGGGACTTATGTCTCACCAAATGATGTGAAAGTGAAATAAGGCGTAATTTGGCGTTATTTCACTTCTTTCCATTGGTGCTGTTTTCAACAATTTTCCCTTGCACCTACTCCAAATCAAACAGTGACCCCAAGCAGGGGGTAGCAGGGGGACAGCATGCTCCCCCATATGCATTGTAGTGTTTATGGGAATAGCTGCGAAATCGCAAGTAAATTCCATAAACATTAGTATGCCTATGGGGGGGGGGGCATGCTGCCTGTCTTTCGTCCCGCCGAAACAAAAATTTCTGTCAAGAGGGGGCGGGTTGAATAAAATAATATTTCAAAAATCTAAGTATGCAGAATTGGTAACTGTAATATATGGGGAAAGTAGGTCACTCCACTTCGCACAAGAAAGCGTTTGGAGAAGCTAGGTTTTAGGCCCTGTATATTTATATAAAATATTTAAATATTAGACAGCATGTATATTGTTTTGAAAATTTTTCATCCCGTTTTTGAGATATTTCCATATTTGCAAAATACCCTTATGCGACTTTTTTAAGAAAAACTCAGTCTGTCATATTCTTACTCTCACCCCCGTCTTCTTCGACTACTTACCTTGCCGTGGTGGAGATGCTTAGTAAGACCCCGTCGATACCGGAGAGCGATTGCAGTAGGGCTTCCCATGCTGTAAGGTCTCCGGAGGAGGGCTCCGAAGCTAAAGAGTAGTCAACCCAATTCTAGTGGTGGAGCGAGCGTAATGTAAACCGTGCCCAGGGACGAAAGGTTAAGGGTTTTATCAACCGATAACGAGCTCCTTCAGGTGCCCTGGCAGGGCCTGTCGTATTCAGCCTTACCCCAGTAGAACCGGCAATGCTGGGGTGGACCTTTTTCTCACCGGCTTACATGTGGGACTCAAATCTAACAATGAACAAAAATCAAACAAAAACAAAACAAAAAAACGAAAAACAAGCAACAAAGCCTAGTGACATCTTCTAAAGCTGGCTTACGAACAGAAGACCTAGCAAAACAGGACGGGACTGACGACCGACAGAACTATAGAGTCAAACACTGCTCGGAGTCCGTGAATTACTCGGACTCAGAGACAGCATCCGTCAAAACATTGCACTCTGATGCGGAGGGTTCGACAAGCGCCGAAACGGCCAGCTGCAGTCGGAAGCCCGCACGTAAAAGAGGTGGACCCAGTTCCAACAAGCATAAATTGACCCGTTTAGCCAGGTTCCAGCTGAACCGCATCCTCGGAAAACAGGAAGATACATGGGACCACAAAGATAGGGACACGGTACGGTGGGCTAGAGACATGCTGGCGGAGAAGTCCGATCATCCTGAGACAGGGGGTCGTCCTCCTCCAGCCGCACATGGCTTAAGCGAAACCATGTTAGCGTTGGGCACCGAAAAAATGGAAGCGACTCCTGAACACGGGAGACCTACCAAACCGTCCAAACGTCCTAGATCACAGGACGATACCTCCAAAATCCCTAAGAAGGCAAAGAGCGCTGAATCAGCGCACAGACGAGATTCTCCGGCTTATAAAGAGACAAAATCGCGATCTTCCAACAGAGAATTGGAGGATCATAAAGCCCGATGAACCGGAAGAGAGGGGAAGACTCATATCCTTCCTCCTCAACCAGGAATCAGTTGAGCTCCTTAATAAAAAGGGGTTCAAAATATTCTACGGTACGGACACTCTGGTCCTAAAAATCCATGAGAAGGACGAGAGACTACTCGCAGGCATGGTATCCTCGCTAAGTAGTCTTGGCTTAGAGGCTGCGCCCGAAAGTTCTTCTCTTTAAACAGACACGGCTGGAAGCAAAGTAGATGAACAACCCTCTACATCGGGGGCTGCTTCATCACAAGATCTGCTCCCTCAAGAGCAAAACAGTGGAGAACCATCCCCTGAATCAGAGGACGGGAACACCACAATTATAGAGACGCCTGTACTAGCCAGCGATGATGCTCCGACTAGTGCAGATTAACCTTCACCACTCCAAAATACTCGTACCTTCGGCTAATCTACTTCTCCGCCTGGAAAAAGGTGGGGGAGATATCGCCCTTATTCAGGAGCCATGGGTCACAAACAGCGACCGCATATCTGGACTCAGGGCAAAAAACTATTCCTTGTTCTATGCAAGAAATTCAGGTAAACCCAGAACTTGCATCCTAGCAAAGAATACTATTAAAGCTTTCCTTCTTCCGAATTACAGCGACCCTGACTTCACTTGCGTGGGGTTAGATCGAGCCGGAAAGGGACCGCTGTGGATATCGTCAGCGTACCTCCCATATATGACGACACGGGAGAGGTTCCATCAAATACGATACGCAGGACGGCACAGACAGCGGCTGCTAGTAACACCCCACTGGTGGTAGCTGCTGACGCAAACGCGCACCACACCATATGGGGCAGCAGTGACATTAATAAAAGGGGTGAGTTACTCTTTGTATATAATATTGAAACTAACCTCGTAGTGTGTAACATGGGGTCTGAACCCACTTTTATAAACAGAATCAGGCAGGAAGTCATTGACCTGACACTGACCACCTGTTCACCTGATATAGTTATGGAAAATTGGAAAGTATCTAGTGAAGTCTCATTCTCGGACAACCGCTACATACATTTCAATCTAAAATTTGAGACCCCCCCCCCAACGAAAGTGTTTAGGAACCCAAAAAACACAAATTGGCAGGTCTATAATTCTTTACTCAAAAAGAAACTAGACAGCCTCCAAATAAGACAGCCTAATTCAGCGGAAGAATTAGATGAAATGGTGAACGCAGTAACGTCTGCAATGAACAAGGCCAAATAATAAGGCCTGCCCCACCAGCAGACACAAAGAAGGAGGTAAACCCCCGTGGTGGACCTCCACGATAGCTTCTCTGCGCAGAGATAGCAGGAGTAAGTTTAACAGTCTTCAAGAAACCCTGCTGACTGGGATAGTTATAAAGACAGTCTAAAAAACTACAAAAAGGAAGTTAAGAGAGCACAGCGAGAGTCGTGGAAATCTTTCTGTGAGAACATAGAAAAAACAAGCGACTCCAGTCGGCTGCGTAAGATCCTTTCAAAATCTCCACAAATACCTAGCCTCATACAAAGCCAAGCAGGAGTGTGGACCTCAACCAGCGAGGAGACCTTAGGCCTACTACTGGATACCCACTTCCCAGGCAACAAAGTAGAGGTAAATCAACCTACACAGCACCATCACAGGGTCCAAATGTTTCCGGAGCATATTGCTGACAATCGCAAACTAGCGTGGGCGATTAACAGCTTCCTTCCATATAAATCACCTGGACTAGATGGAATCACACCCATAGAGCTACAGAAGAGTATCGAGACTCTCACACCCTGGCTACTGGTGATTTTCAACAGCTGCCTAAAACTCAGCTTCACGCCCACAGTTTGGAAAAAGGTAAAAGTGGTCTTTATACCAAAATGCGGTAAAGCTTCACACTGTTCTCCAAAAGACTTCAGAGCTATCAGTCTAACTTCATTCCTCCTGAAAACGTGGGAAAGACTTGTAGATTACTACATACGCTCAAACCTGGAAAACAATTCCCTTTCGAGGTGTCAACACGCCTACCGAAAAGGTTTTTCAGTAGAAACAGCACTTCATTCGCTAGTCAGCACTATCGAAAAATCGCTGTATCACAAAGAATACACGATGGTATCCTTTCTGGATATAGAAGGGGCTTTCAACAATGTCAATACAGAAGCCGTCACGAACGCACTCCTCAGACTAAACGTGGATAACTGCCTCTGCACCTGGATAAAGAACATGCTAGACAGCAGGCTGATCCAGGCGGAGCTTGGCAGCTGTCTGATCAGGAGGTTAGTGTACAGGGGCACAACACAAGGAGGAGTGCTCTATGGATCTTAGTAGTCAACGAGATCATCTCCAACCTAGAGGAGGACGGATGCAAAGTGACGGCCTACGCGGACGACATTGCCATGGCCATAACGGGGAAATTCCCCCACACGATCAGAGACCAACTGGAATCGGCTCTCAGGAAATTATCCTCCTGTTCCATTAAGGTCGGGCTCAATGTTAACCCATCCAAAACCGAACTGGTTTTATTTACAAGGAAAATTAAGGTTCAGGAGATAACGCCACCTACGCTCAACAACGAACCAGTAAAATTTTCCAGCCAAGCTAAATACCTGGGAACTATCCTAGATAGCAAACTCATTTGGAAACCAAACATCCAAGACCGCATAAGGAAGGTTACGATTGCCATTTACACCTGTAAAAAGGCCTTAGGCTCCAGATGGGGTCTACAGCCTAAGATAACTCACTGGCTGTACACGGCAGTCGTCAGGCCTATCCTCACTTACGGTATCATAGCATGGTGGCCTG
This sequence comes from Portevinia maculata, assembly GCA_949715645.1. Taxonomy (NCBI): domain Eukaryota; kingdom Metazoa; phylum Arthropoda; class Insecta; order Diptera; family Syrphidae; genus Portevinia; species Portevinia maculata. Next base: position 210,122,671 of record OX454525.1, on the reverse strand, counting down.
CAATATCGAAGCAATGCCACGCAAGCGCCCTAGAACGAATCCAGAGGGCAGCCTGTATATGCATCATAGGAGCCTTAAGATCCACACCGACGGCAGCCTTAACGACTATTTTAAGCCTCCTCCCCATTGATATCTATGGGAAGCTGGTGGCCACTAAGGCGGCCCTGAGATTAAGAGAATCCAATTCGTGGCAAAGTTCACACATCGGGCACAGTAACATCCTAACTGCCCACAAGATTCCCAACAATACGGATTACCTAATCCCAACACTAGATTTCAGTAATAAATACAAGACGGCCATCGCAGACCGAGCCAGCTGGGAAGACGGTCGTATTGTTAACAATAACGCCATAGAAATATACACCGACGGGTCAAAGACAGCCGACGGCACGGGGGCGGGCGTGTTTTCAGACAACCCTGCGCTCAACGTCGTACTACGACTGCCTGACCACTGTAGTGTATTTCAGGCAGAAGTCACGGCTATCCGCGAAGCAGCACGCAGACTCTCTATGAGTCCGATAGATGGAAAAACTATCGTGATCTACATAGACAGTCAGGCAGCGATTAAGGCCTTACAATCACCAACAATAAGATCCAAGTTGGTAAAACAATGCCGCGAATCTCTTAACGAGATCTCGGTCAGATGTAACTCTTCCCTGTGCTGGGTACCCGGTCACAGTGATATTCCAGGCAACTGCAAGGCGGACGAGTTAGCCAGACGGGGTTCCGCACAAGAACTCTCCGACAACAGAGAGCCACCGGCGGTACCCATTCAGACACTGAAACTCAAACTTCTAGATAATGCGTTAATAGAAGCAAACAACAGGTGGAATAGCATCAGTACATGTGTGTCCTCAAAGCAATTTTGGACCAAATACGATGCGAAGAGAACATCCAAACTTCTCTCAATCAGCAGGAAATATATCAGCTCTGTAATCGGAGCAATCACCGGCCACTGCCTTTTAGGCAGATATGCCATCAGATTGGGAGCTCCCTCAAACGACTTCTGCAGAAGTTGTAGAGACGTCGAAGAGGAAGAAACCACCACCCATCTCCTGTGCAACTGCCCCGCACTAGCCAATTCAAGGAAACAAATTCTCGGCAACTATTTCCTCGATGATCTAAGTGATTTCAGTGAGACAGATATTGGCTGTATCAGCAAATTCGTCACTAGGTCCAAATGGTTAAACTGAACTGGAGGACGGATTGGACGATGACTTGTGCCCCTCCCGCTCCCCTCCCGCAGATCACCCCAAACCGATTCCCCTGCAAAAGAAAAGAGATCCCACTGAAGTTAGATTGTATCAGTCACTTCAGTCAGAACTCCACTCCGAGGGCGAGACAGTAACCCGGCGGATCGACTGAAACGGTCTCCCCCGGCCTTGCTGCCTTCCTACTATGCAGACATAACGGGAACGTACTGCAACAGTCGCCACAAGCCGCACCCCTCCCACGATGCGTGCAGCAGGGTTGGAACACCTTCAGTCACGCCCTCTAGCACAGTTTTGTAACCAACTACTTGACTGTGCAGCCGGTACACCCCGACTCCCCCCCCCCCCCCCAAAAAATGTAATAGCTTGCTCGGGATTGACTGTATCGGTCTCCCTGGCACGGTATTGCCTGCAAAGAGAGTGAAGAGCAGTTTAAGGTTCGATTGTAACAGTCATCTCAAAAGATACTTCCCTCCCCCGGTGATCAGGAGGCAATAGCCTCCCTCCGTGGCGCAGAATTTGAGATCGACCTGTGATTTGATTACATCAATCACCGCATATCGATCGCAACCTTTGGTTCGGATGTCGGGCGAAAGTCGCCTCTGCACTAGTCACTCTAACACAGGCTGCACACCCTGAATTCTTCAGGAGTATCTTCCCCCCTAAAAACCACTACCTCACAGGAGGCAATCACAGGGAACCCAGTAGGCCGAGCGACGACCGGCAGAACACCCCCCCCCCCTTTTGTGGTATCACAACGGGCCGAAACTGCGGCCTAAGTGTGCCTGGGAGCACGCCCTCGCAGCCACCTTACCTAACCTAACCTACTCTCACCCCTGATCAATATCATAAGGACCATTTTCAAGAAAATCATAAAAGTATGGTAGTTACCGTTAGCCCAAAACTTGTCCCCAGGTGACGGATGGGGGAACGCCATACGTTTTACCACATATGGTAAAAATATGCATCTGCCTCCGCAGACCAAGAGCTTGCGGGTGGCATTGGTGCGATCGTAGTGTATTCACTAACTGATTGGCAGGTCGTGAGTTCGAATCCCGGCCAAGGCCATGATTTTTAATTGAATGCACATAAATAGAGATCTCCCTAAGCAATTTAGGCGCCACCGTGGAGAAAAAAAAATACTACGCACCAAAACTTCTTTCCTATCCTCCTATTCTTTCGAATACTAAGTAGCATCTAAAATCATGCAATACAATACTTCATTGTTAGGTGCTGCTTACTGTTCAACAAAAAATGCATGCTGTGTTTAGCACTATAAGGGTACTGTACAGTGTACACATACAGAAAAAACAAAGCCCATTTAGAGTAAGCAAATTATAAAAAAAAAAAAAAATAAATAGGGACGGGCTACAGTCCGCTTGGGCGAACTGTTGGATACTCTATTTTTATTCCTATCCCTAATAAGTGGGCGTGACAAAAATCTAAGTATAGCTGAATTGTTAATAACGCTCTAAATATTTTGTTATATAACATTTAAAGGATTTAATCGAAAGAAACGAAGCGTTTGAAAAAAAAAACGTTCCCTAGCTCAAACATTGGTTTTTCAATAAAATTGGTTTATTTAATTGTGGGCGTGTCAGTAGACGGATTTAAAAAATATTTAAAAATAAGTATAAAGGGCACCTAGAGAGTCTATATTATAAATTTCAGCTCCCTAGCTCAAACTTTGGTTTTTCAATAAAATTGTTTTATTTAATTGTGGGCGTGTAAGAAGGCGGATTTAAAAAATATTTCAACATAAGTATAAAGGGCACTTAGAGAGTCTCCCGAGCAGTTTTAGGAGTCAAAGATCATATATAACCTGATTCTGAACTTTGGTCGCGTCTGGCACCGACTTGGCTGCGTGCAAAACGTCTTGGACTGATATTTTCATCCTCAAGAGGGCATGTGCTACACTGCAAGTCATTAGATTAGAAGCAGGCATTTTTTTAAAGTAAAATCGATATTTCTCCCGTTACATGATGGATTAGAAAAAAACGACTATGGTAGATAAGAGACTGTTTTGTTAACAGCAAAATATGAAATGTATGTATAGGAGAGGTTTATCTAACGGTTGTTGGAATACAAATTGTATATTGAGTAAAGAATACGCGGAAATAAATCGGGTCATTAGATTAGAAGCACTGAACAAATCAACGTTTTTTGTGAAGTGAATATATTTTTTGTCGGTTTAAACGGTACATATTATAAAGTAATTGCTCTTGATTGAGTGTTAATACAAATTAGAAGGAAAAAATGTTTAAGAGTGAAGGAAAGAGCAAGAAAAAATGTTTATTGCTCTGAAGGTCTTTTATGCCGTACTATAGCTCGAAAAATAAAGCGATGTGATCATTGTGTCAGCAATTATTTAAAAAACCCTTCGTCTTACACAAAAAATTATAAGGGAAACACTTCTTCTGCCTTAACACTTCGCGAAATGCGAAGTATCGGTAGAATAGCGTCAAATTCAGCTTTATCGGCAGCTGAAATTAGAGTGAAAGCTAATGTTAAGGCCAGCTAATCCACTGTTACCGCACCTTTCGCCGAGCTAAATACTTAAAGCGCCTGAAACTTAAGAAAAAACCACCACTTAATGACGCAAGAAAGAGACAACGCTTATGTTTCGCGAATGAAATTGAACCCCAGACCATAACGCCTCCTTCTCTGCTATGGTGACGGTTCAAAAACCGCTCCTTTCCTCAGGTCATGGAAATAATAATTATAACCATCCGGCCCATCTAGGTTAAACTTGTTTTCATCGAACTAATGGTGCCAAGCCCCGAGGCTTAACCAGCAACCGAACCGGGCACAACTCAGAAGAAGAATGCATACTTCGCCCAGAGACGTCGAATTGCCGCCATTGTCAAACCTATTGAAAGCAAAGAAAATAGAGCGAATAAGATCAAGTTCTTGCTGAAAGAGCAGCTCTAGCCAGGACCCCAAGTATCGCGAAAAAATGCAGATCAACGGACAACTCTGCTAAAGATCAATTAACAAAAAAACATAAGCCGCACTCAGAGCCAACTAAAAACTCAAGTGCTGGATAGTCGCTTGCTGAGTCTAAAAACTCAGGCCGTGATCAAAAGACAGGTAAGAGTTTATCTACAACACAAACTGAAAGGACTTAAGCCCAGGAATACCAATCTTGTACAGCAGGACTATCCTACAAAGATACTGCAGCCCAATGTAAGGTTGCCATCCTGCATCCTGAAGAGACGCTGACGGATCAACAAATAAAGCTGATAAAGAAAAGTCTGTTGGTAAAGCTTAAGGTAAGGTAAAAAACGGTCCCTCTTTAAAATTGTTTGATTTATCAGCCATGACGCAGAAACCACAAATTGGATCAAGCCATGGCAAAACTGCAGCTTAATTGTAATTCTGGGCTATAAAATATCCAAATTATACACCTGTCTAGTTTTCCTCCCGGACGAGGATCTCACACCCAAGGAAGTTTTCCGTAGTAAGGAAACCAGATAGAATTCTGATGTGTCCACGAGAGGTTGGCGAATGCTGATAGTTGAAAATGAGAAAGTTGGGCGAACACAATAATTGCTTTCTCGGTAGATGAGAAATCAGAAGACAAGCTCAATAACATTTTTCACAAATTCTTGCCAGAATATAATGTCTAAAAATCAACCAGATGAGAAAACCATCTTCTTACTTTCTTTTCTTACTTACTCATATGCAAAGTAGCGCTGCGAAGAGACAATCAACGAAATGCTCTGTTTCAAAAAAATCGGACGATGTAAATAACATTGCTCCTCCGTCTGAAAAAGTTGGAAGTCCTTGAGTAGTTTCTTACAAAATTAATCGTGGGATTAAGCTGCATCCAAATTAATCTACAGCACGCAAAATCCGCTTCGGCAGTTTTAAGTCATAGATTGAATAAGGATCAGAGCTGTTGTATGACTCATGTTATGTTTTTTTTTTTTTATAATGTGCTTACGCTAAAGGGATTTTTTCTGTTGTACCCTTATAGTGCGTAACACAGCGTAAGCATTTGGGTTTAACAGCAATCAACACTTTCGCATTTCATTGCATGCTTTTCGGTGCTACTTACTATTAGAAAGAATAGAGAGTTAGGAAAGAAGTGTTTTCTCCACGGGTGGTGTCTAAAATGCTTAGGGAGATTACGATTTCATGTATTCGATATAAAGTAATGGACTTGGCCGGGATTCGAACGCACGACCTTCCATTCAGTAAGCGAATACACTACTACTGCACCTGTTACCACCCGCGCTGTGGGTAGACCAGCATCCTGCATTCGTAACAAAAACAATATTAAAAACATAGGGTCGCGCTTCAGTCCGCTTGGGCGAACTGTTGGATACCCTATTCTTATTCCTATCCCTCATGAGTGGGCGTGACAAAAGTCTAAGTATGGTTGAATTGTTAAGAATGCTCTACATAATTTTGTTATATAACATTTAAAGGATTTTATCAAACAAAAACGAAGCTTTTGTAAAAAAAACGCTTCCTAGCTCAAACTTTGGTTTTTCAATAAAATTATTTTATTTAATGGGCGTGTCAGTAAGCAGATTGAAAAAAAATGAACACATGAGCAGAGAGTATATATTATAAAGAGAGAGAGTATATATTATAAATTTCAGCTCCCTAGCTCAAACTTTGGAATTTTAAAAAAAGTTTTTTTTGTAAATTGTGGGCGTGTCAGTAGGCGAATTTTGAAAAAATGTACATGAGCTTAAAGGGCCCCTAGAGAGTATATATTATAAATTTCAGTTCCCTAGCTCAACTTTTGGTTTTTCAATAAAATTGTTTTATTTAATTATGGGCGTGTCATTGGGCGGATTTTGAAAATTTTATCTCCCGAGCAGTTTTAGGAGTCATAGATAATATATAAAAAATTTCAGCTTTCTAGCTCAAAATTCGATTTTTTCGAAAATTTTGTTTTTTTTGAGTTTGTGGGCGTGTCTGTAGGCTGATTTCAAAAATTCGTGAACTTGATTATATCGGGACCCTAGAGAGTATATGGTTAAAATTTCAGCTCTCTAGGCCCAGTTTAAAACCTATTTTTTGCCGACGGACGGACAGACGGACATGGATAGATCGACATTACTATCGATGCTGATCATAAATATAGTAAATTTTAGGGGTCTACGGGCAATATTAAGTTATGTTACAAACTATGCGTCAAAATTAATATACCCTTAGACCCCTGACAGACATGTGGTACAGATACCATGGTATAATCAATACCATGAGACACACTGAACTACGTAGTATAGCTTGACAGTTGTCATGTTCTAGCAGACATAAGTGTCATTCTTGGAATCATGGATATTTTGAGCTTAATCACATCAAATAATTATAAAATAATTTACATGAAAAGAAAAAAGAAAATGTATTTTATTGTTACATTCAGGCTAGGATTCGAAAAGATAAAACGTAATTCTATTTAATTAATCTTTATTAGTTCTCTTTCTATGTAATTCTTGATTATTATTCTAATAATTCACTTATTTAATTCAACAATTCACTTTCACAATTAATCACTTTAAATACACAATCACTTTTCTCTTACTCAATACTTATACTTTTTCTCTCTACTTTTCACTACTGTCATCTATCGCACTTCTTTATCGCGGTTCACAACTAGAATGTCTTGGGTGCTCCTGCGACATCTATTTATATCTCCTAGTGACACCTCTCGAAATTTCCAGATTCGTTGAGTTTAGAAGGTTCGAGAACAACATAACTATGTATGTACTAGTTATTCCACAGCTACTCAAACTGCTATTCAAATGCTGCCAAAATCGGTAATATGGCTACTTTCTCCTAGATGGCGCTGCAACTTGACTAATTGATGCCCAATGACACAGTTTGAGCAAACATGCAACATTATGTTAGCAATGAGGGCAAAATTGAAAATGATGAGATATAGCTATTTAGCTCTTTGTGCAAATCAAAATTTAAAATCACGTTTAATTTGGAGCCAGGTAAGTTGCAAACATAAATATTTATTGAATTATAATTCTTATGTTTTGTTTGTACAGGTGGAAAATTCGCACTTTTGGGAAATAGAAGTTCCAGCCTTTTCCGATGAGAAATTTAAACTCTTTCAGAGTTGATAGGGAAACCTTTCAATACCTAGTCAACAGTTTGAAGTGTTTAGAAAAACAGGATACATGCTGGAGACTTGCTATACCACTGGAAAAAAGAATCGCTGCAGCTCTGTACGCATTGGCTTCTTCGGCATAGTATACACCGTGGCCAGTTTGTTCGGAATTGGAAGAACAACTCTGGGAGAGTTAGTGCTAGAAGTTTGCAGATAAGTGTGCAACAAGCTTCAATCCATAGCTTTTGATGCTTATCCGCCGACACAAGAAAAAGTTCGTGAAATAGTTGACGGTTTCGAAAAATTAGGTTTTCCGCAATGCTACGGCGCAGTGGATGGTTGTCACATCGAAGTCAACCCACCAAAAGCAGAAGCCGTCGATTATTATAACTTTTAGGGTTGGCGTACGTTATTGCTTTTGTAGCCGCCCATAAACTCGTTGATTTTTGAGAAATACTCCCACTCTGACGGTGATCCTCCCGAGGGTTCAATTTTTTGTTTTTCTGATCTGAAAATATAAATCATTTATAGATATTTGTAGCACCAATAGAAGGTGATCATAATGTACCTGTATTTCTTGGCCAAGTTGTTTATTCTTGTCCGCAACTCTGGTTCACTAAGTATAAGCCCGTTCTCTGCAAGCCCTGCGCAATTTTTTTTGTATACATCGGAATTTTGTATATTCCCCCTTAAACCGTCTATATATTCTCTCCAAATTTCTATAATTTTAGAGATTTGCTCGCTGCCAAGAATCTTTCTTTTTTTTGAACTGCTTGACATTTTGAATTCACAAATAAATAAACAAAAAAAACTTCAAAGTGACAAGTAGTTTAAGTAAAACTATTCTCCACCTTATGAGAATGGCGCTGTTTTCGCTAGGGAGCTGCGTATACCACACATGTGGTTCATCTCCATAACATGGTATCTATACCACATGTGTGTCATAAGCATTAGAATAGGGTATAATTATTAAAATTCCAGAGTACGCCAACAAGGATCTGGCAGCAGCCGCCGTTGAACTTCCTACTGATAGGGGTATGGCAGAAGCATTCATATGCTCAGCATACCTACTTCCTCCCACTTAAAGGACTTGTGGAATACTGTGGCGGATAACGAACTCAGCTCATCATCGGATGTGAATCAATTGTTCACCAAGGCATATGGTGTATGGGAGCTCAAACAACAACAACAGAGGTGAGTCGCTCTTAGAATTTATTAATTTCAATAACCTTGAAATCATGAATCCTAGACCTAACTCTGAACCCCATTTATAAAAAAACTAAATAAAAAAACTGTCGAGTATCGACAGAAACCTTACTGTCACATTATCGCCATAACTTTTTCTACCTTAATCTAGGCAATACTCTCCAAGAACCAATCAGACAATCAAGATCCACAGACTGGGACTCGCACAGATTCACACTCATGGAAAACTAGGCTAGCTGTAACAGAGATATTGACAGCCCAGAGCTTGCCTTTGATAATAAAATGCTGCTCGTCAGAAATGCGTACCACCAGTCTTGCCAAGAAAACCCCCCATTAGGCAACAGAATAACGCCCTGGAGGTTTAACAAACTCGCCAAGTTGAGAAAAGAGACTAGGAAACTTAAAGGAATGGAGAGTATGATAGGTACAATTAAAGCCTCACCAAATGCAATCTTAAGATAAAAAAATGTGTAAGCCCCGCTGCACTCACGGTATAGTTGATGTCTAAACATGTAGGCACAGTTGCGCGTTAGCTACCTAATTTGTTATCTAGCTAACGTCATAACTAAGTAACTAACGTAGTTAAATTAGCTGCGCTAAAAATGCAATCGATTTGGTAGTTAGCTATCATAATGACAACTAATTTTTGCTATTAGCTATTAGTTGCAGGTTGTGTAACTAAGCTCGTTAGGTTGCCAAAGTTAGTTGCGGATGACAACTAAAAGTTGGTTAGTTTTTAGCTGTAGCTTTTTAGCTGCCTAGGTAATAACTAATAACTAAATCAAAATTTTTTATTTTGCTATAATGGTGGTAATTTATTGGGATTTATTATGCATATTGCGTTTAAAATAAAAATTGATTGAATGTCCCTTTTATTTTACATCAGGTTATTTTACAAAGCGGTCCTTGGAGCGACAATAATTAAACCCAAAAAGGATATGTTCCCAAAATGTCTTTAGAAACGGCACGGTATATATGAGTTCAATGTTATTTTAATGAGGGGTGCTAGGAACAACAAACATTTTTTTAAAATATCATTTTTTCGACTTTTATGGACCTTTTTGTTGTTCGAAAGACCTCTTAGTCAAAAAACATTGAACGCAGATATACCGTGCGGATTCTAATGACATTTTGGAAAAATATCCTGTTTTCGACTATTAAGGACCTTTCTTTGTTGCTGCAAGGACCTCTTAGTTAAATAACATTGAGCAGAGATATACCGTGTGGATTCTAATGGCATTTTGGAAAAATATCCTTTTTTCGACTTTTAAGGACCTTTTTTGTTGTTGCAAGGACCTCTTAGTCAAATAACATTGAACACAGATATACCGTGTGGATTCTAACGGCATTTTGGAAAAATATCCTTTCTTCGACTTTTAAGGACCTTTTTTGTTGTTGCAAGGACCTCTTAGTCAAAAAACATTGAACACAGATATACCGTGTGGACTCTAACGGCATTTTGGAAAAATATCCTTTCTTCGACTTTTAAGGACCTTTTTTGTTGTTGCAAGGACCTCTTAGTCAAATAACATTGAACACAGATATACCGGGTGGATTCGAACGGCATTTTGGAAAAATATCCTTTCTTCGACATTTAAGGACCTTTTTTGTTGTTGCAAGGACCTCTTAGTCAAATAACATTGAACACAGATATACCGGGTGGATTCTAACGGCATTTTGGAAAAACATCCTTTCTTCGACTTTTAAGGACCTTTTTTGTTGTTGCAAGGTCCTCTTAGTCAAATAACATTGAACACAATATAATGCGCGGTTTTTCAGGAGTTTTTGAAAAAAATGTTTTTTTCGGGCTGAAGGACCTTATTTGGTTCTCCAAGGACCATTCGGTAGGTAAATAACCTTATTACAACTAAAAGTGACATTTTTAAATCGGCCATCGGTTACCGAAGTACAAATCGATATTTTTCCTCTTACCTTCAACTGATGTACAACAAACTTCAAGACAAAACAAATCTACTTCCACACAACTTCCCGGTGTTTCGTAAGGACATAATAATCTCTAAAATTGGACATAATTAAAACTGGAAAATGTATAACGAAATAAATAAAATAAAATAAAACAACGACGCGCGGTTGTTCTCAAACGGTCACCCATCTACGTACTAACCGCCCCCAACGTCGTTTAATTGCGGTGATCTGGCGAGCAGCGCTTAACTTACGTAGTAATAAAATCTGAAGGTGACGGGAAAATCTGACGGTGACGCTCGATATTTCCAACTAGCCCCTACCGAGAAAAAATATATTTACACATCAACGAAAGCAAAAATGTTTACACATTAAAAGAGCTAAAAAAGAATCATTGAAAACGTTCTGCCAAGACCTATGTAAAACTAGTAGCGGGGCAACGGCAACGGAGTTATTGCAAGAGGACATAATCAAATAGGCTATACGGCTCTACTTCAAAAAAGTATTCCACTCATCATAAATATCCTCTTATAAAAAACGTTAGAGCGAGTTTGCATAGGGCTACATTCCAAAAAGTTGAAGATATAAAGTTGTTAGATATATCCCTAAAGTAGGCAATCACCCTCAGAACTGAATTAACCATATCGACCGATAAGTCTGGGGCCCTTCGCCTGAATCCCCTCCATAAAAATCAATATGCACATCAGCCAGGAAAATCAACCACCCACGCTCTTTGGAGCCTCACCTCCTCTCCTCCATGTGATCGATCGTAGTAAATCCTGGTCATACTTAGCAACGAAGGTTAGTATATTCAAGGATTTGTAGACGATGCAGATGCTATCATAATCAGAGGTAAATTTGAAGAACCAATCTGGTGCGAAAAAGGTGACTTAAATGCCAACCCCAGGAAAAGCACCAGTATCATTTACGAAAAGAAGAAAACTAAAAAATCCATCACTTTTTGCGAAACTATAGAGTTTTTAAGTGAAGTAAATAATTTGTCTGTAATCACTCACCTAAAACTCATATAGAACTCTCGTATTAAAAAGTCCATAGACAAAGCAACCATAGAGATCAAGAGTCTTAGCAGAAGAAGCGACCCAGAACAAAACGTGGCCACAGCTGAAATATTTAGGCACAGACCGGGAAGAACTTCATGATGATAGACAATGCAAGGATTTCGCTATAGACTTGCAAAAGTCTACTTGGGAAAATTTGTGATCAAGCCTTAGAACTGCACTGTTGATCTCTGTTCAATCATTATTACCTACCTAATAAAAAAATGTGTAAGTGTACTTACTCGTATAACGCGCGTGAGAAGTTACATTTACTTCTTTGGCGTGATGTTTATGTTAATACGTGTTCAAGCCCGGATACCAAGTAGGGAGATACGAACTATAATTGATAAAACTTAAATTTGGTGAAATTAACCTTGGTGAAATTGAAATTTTCGATTTTTGGCAGCAGGAGTTACAACCAAATATAATTGGCACTTCAGCTAACATCCGCTATGCGCTGGCAAAGGGTTTTAAATTGGGTGCAAATAAATATCCCATAGCAAAATGCTCGATGGGTAATTTATTGTTTTATCCAGTTTGGGGAGGTTTTTTCTTGTTGTTGTTTTTATTATGAATACGATACCCTCCATACACACCCATACCACAAATCGCCGCCATCATTTATTGTCTTTCTATTTTATTTTTATGCAGAAAACAGTATGAAATTCGCAACAAATTGAATGAATACATACAATACAATAGGTGCATACGGACTTTATTCAATCAATTCCATATACAATCCCGGTTGATATACAAACTTCATTGTATTTCGATTACGGAAGCAAAAATGGGTTTCGAAATCCGACAAACCGCGAAAGCGGAAAATCAAAAATTCGAAAAGCCGCCGAATAACGATGAACTAATTGGGTTCCGAAATCCAATAATGGCGAAGTAGGTTACGATATCCGATTGCTTCCGTTACAATGAACATTTTACCCTTAATGCGCTAAAAGTATAACTTCGAAAAAAGCCTATACAGGCCAAACTCAACAAATTGCAAAGACTAGCCTGTGTGTGTACCAATATTGGGTGTAGAGTTAGAGGTTCTATTGAAACTCCCTCCTCTACATCTCCAGTTACAGAAAGAAGCAATGCAAATATTAACACTCTCATGTCAATGCAATATATGAAAACAATCCCAAACTAATTCACTAAATGAGGTGGGTGTTGACTTGTGACGCGTGCGGTGCAGGTTCAATCCACATCGGAAACAATAACATACGCCACCCATTAATGGACAGAAATAAATGACACCTTGTTTTCTCCAGGCTCTACACCAAAAAGAGAATGTTTGCCTGGCAGTACAATGGACCGTTACCGAGTCTGCACTTCGCTATTAAAGCCACAAGTTTTAGATCAGCCTGGAAATAGTTGAGCCGCAAGAATTGAATTATCAGTGCATTTTTAAGATTTTTTATACGTGCCTAGCGTCGATTTAGTTGGCGTTTCGACGCGTTTCTAGAGAGTGGCAGGTTATTTTGTGGATGCCTAGTGTTCAGAACAGATTTAAGCGTTGATTCCCCGAACACGATTCTGACATCGTACTCTGGTAAGGATCCGTCCAGGAGGTCTTGAACTCTTACTTGGTACGAACTTCTGCCTCGTCAGTGTGCATATATTAGACTGATGTTGTAGGATGTGAATTGGATACCGATTACAGCCAGGCGATCACTTTTCAGTCTGAAATTAATGACTTTTGATCTTAGATTTCTTACAAGGAATCCGCATGTGCATTATTTTGTGACAGCTTAAATAATTTCGCACTATTATCGTTTTTGCATTCCTGATCAAATCCATCGTATCTCCTGTATCGTGTTTTTATATGCCTCATACCAACCGAGGGCAGATTCAAGTTTTTAATGAGCGGTGCACATATCCGAGGTTGGTGCCTGTTTAATAACTCCGTTTGTTCAACGTGATAGGGAGGTTACCCCGATGGCACAGCCCTCAAAGTTCCATAATTCCTTCTGGGATGAAAGTCAGTTGTCCACTTCGGCAATATGAGCACCCCCTTTGCCCCTTTAAGGGTCTTCGGAGGTAAAATAAACAAAATTCATTTGTAGGGCTAGCAAGGTTGATACCACATCAATGCTTACCCTGATCCTGCAACACTCAACCTTAGTGCGTTGGGCTACTGCTCGAGTTGCCTCAGGTTAAAATCATGTCGGGCACAGTACAACCATTGATATAACTGTCTATACCCTATTCTAATTTAACTCAAAGTATTAAATATTACTCAATGTTGGGCGGAGACACCTAAAAGTTACTATATTTGTGATCAACATCAAAAGTTATTTCGATATAATCATGTCCGTTTGTTGACAATTTTTAGGACCTAAAATTTGACATAGAAAAGTGAAAATTTTAAAATATACTCCGTAGGTGCTCAAATGGAAATATTAAGAAAAAATCCGCCTATTGAATAAATCAATGCAAATGAAAGTCCTATTCTTCAAAAAGTTTTTAGATAAATTCGTTCTTCACAATTCCTTCATACAATGTTTTTGCCACGATCACTTTGAAAAGGCGTTTTACTTACCAACAACAATGTTTTTCAACAAAAAACATGACATGAGTAACAAAATATGTAGAAAATATCTATCTTCACAATTCATCCATACTTGGGCTTTTGCCACACCCACTTCTTTGGAGACAGGATAGGAATAGGGTATAAACAAGTTCACCTAAGCTAACTGTAGCGGTGCCGTGACATAACCACAAGCGTCATAAGCCCAAATCTCGAAATTTGGTCTTATATCGCTTTGTGAAAGCGACATAAGGCCAAATTCTAGCATTTGGTATTATGTCACTTTCACAAAGCGTCATAAGACCAAATCCGGAAAGTGACATAAAGCCAAATTTTCGAATTTGGTCCCTTAACATTTTATAATAATTAAAGAACCGAACCTCGCTCCTACTCCAAATCAAACAGTGACCCCAAGCAGGCGGGTTGCAGCGGGGCAGCATGGCCCCCTATAGGCATTGCACTGTTTGTGGAATCTACTTGCGATTTCGCAACTAATCCCATAAAGAGTGCAATGCATATGGGGGGCATGCTGCCCCTCTGCAACCCCCCTGCTTGGGATCACTGTTTGATTTGGAGTAGGTGCAAGGGCAAATTGTTGAAAACAGCACCAATGGAAAGTGTCATAAAGCCAAATTGGCCTTATGACGCTTTTTCAAGGTGCCATAATACCGAATGCTAGAATTTGGCCTTATGACACTTGGGGTTATGTCACGGCACCGACTGTAGCTTTTTCTTGTTTTAATTTTATTTTATTTTTTTCAAGAACGTATCCAAAAAGAGAACGTGGCAAAAAACATTGTACGAGCAAAGTGATAGGAAGGACATTGTCCACATATTTTGTTTCAGCTATTTTTTTACGTTTCAAGGGTATATGTGTTAGAAGCAAAGGCAAAAACGCCCCCCGAAAAGTCGGCGTGGCAAACAAATATAACTTTCGAAGAATACTAGCTTGTTTTGCGTTAACTTTCTTGATAAAATGGTTTTAGTTAATAGTGATCCAAGTTACTCAGTTCAATGTCATATGTATTCGGTGATTTATCTTTTCTCTTTTACTAAAATCTGTATTTTTTAAATTCCTGGCCAATTTTCCCAAATATCAAAAATGTGAAATCTTGCAATTACGGTTTTTATTTCATATTATTGTTGCATAAGCAATTAAGCCTTACAATTTGTAGTATAAATAAGATAGACGATTTTAATAAAGGTCATTCGTAATCGAAAACTATTTCTGCTCTGTCTGCTGAAAGCACTTCTCAACAATGTGGCAGTTAAAAGTTAATAGTAGTATGTAATATTGCAGATTGTTCCCGAGTAAGTAACTAATAAATGCATTCATATAAAATGTGTATGGTCGTCAATACTTTAAATATTGGAATAAAATAAAATTTACAATTTAAGACTTAGTAGTTATTCCAAATGGTAACCGATCACGTAGTGCAATAATAATAATAGTTTATCACAAAGGTGCTTATTCATTTTAAATTTATGGGTGGGTATCTGAGAGAGGAGAGAAACATCACACAAAAACAAAAAATAGATTGATTTTTATTTCGTTAGATATAAATCGTTAGCTATAAATCTATGAAAGGCAATGCACCACACAATTTACAATAAAGAGATATGATATAAACGATAAGTACCTATGTCTTTCAACTGAAATATTATGAAGTTGTCACAATATTAATTTTTTTTCTTTTGTTCCCCTTAATTTTATTTAAAAAAAATGGTTCACTTTTTTGATAAAGTTTGCCGGTGAAGGACGCTCGAAGCAAATTGTTTGTACAGGCTTATCACCCGCTTCCAGTTCACCAGACCAAGCGCTCTGGCATCCGCGATGGCTTGGTCTTTAGGTACGCCCCGGTTCGACTTCAACGAATATTGGAAGGGCGGCCGTTTTCGTAAATGTACAATTTTCCAAGAACTGATTTCTTTCTCAGTCGCCTTTTACGACAAGCGCTTCCAGTGTTACCAACGATTTTCAGACATTCACCTACCAACCTGTTTATACCCTATTCTAAGGGTATATTAATTTTGACGCATAGTTTGTAACATACCTTAATATTGCCCGTAGACCCCTAAAAGTTACTATATTTATGATCAGCATCGATAGTAATGTCGATCTAGCCATGTCCGTCCGTCCGTCCGTCCATCTGTCGGCAAAAATTAGGCCTTTAAACTAGACCTAGAGAGGATCTCTAGGATCCCGAAATAATCAAGTTTACGAATTTTTGAAATCCGCCCACAGACACGCCCACAAACTCAAAAAAACAAAATTTTTAAAAAAAATCGAATTTTGAGCTAGAAAGCTGAAATTTTTTATATATGATCTATGACTCCTAAAACTGCTCGGGATAAAAAAATTTCAAAATCCGCCCACTGACACCCCCACAAATAAATAAAATAATTTTTTTATACTATTCTAAGGGTATATTAATTTTTGAAAATCCAAAGTTTAAGCTAGGGAGCTGAAATTTATAATATATACTCTCTATGGGCCCTTTATGCTCATGTGTAAATATTTTCAAAATCCGCCTACTGACCGCCCACAATTAATTTTTTTTTTTTTGAAAATTCAAAGTTTGAGCTAGGGAGCTGAAATTTATAATATATACTCTCTAGGGGCCCTTGTTTCTCATGTGTTAATTTTTTTTAAATCCGCCTACTGACACGCCCACAATTAAATAAAACAATTTTATTGAAACACCCAAGTTTGACCTAGGGAGCGTTTTTTTTTTGATAAAATCCTTTAAATGTTATATAGCAAAATATGTAGAGCGTTCTTAACAATTCAACCATACTTAGACTTTTGTCACGCCCACTTATAAGGGATAGGAATAAGAATAGGGTATCCAACAGTTCGCCCAAGCGGACTGTAGCCCGTCCGTATGTTTTTTATTTGGATTTAGCAATTTTTTTGTATTATCTGTAAAGTTCTTTACTTTTTAAAAAAGTGTATTCGGCAGAATACGGTAGAAAGAGCCGTTCTTTTATTTGTAAGTGCTGCAATGGCGATAAGCGAAAATAATAATATTTTACACATTTATCAAATAACTTACCCTTATACGGTACAAAATAAAGCTGAGCCTTCAAAATATATTTTCCACAAAAGAATAGCTCACCAACAAATTTTTACACTCTCACAAATGAAAAAAAAATGCATTTTATTTTGTAAAGGATTTGGTAGGTAGGTAGGTAGGTGTGGCGGTTTGATAAGACAAACCCAATTAGCACTGAGTGCCGTTTTGTTACCACAAACTCACGTAAACCTGGGTATTATCGATTGGTGGGGGAGGCTAAATCCAACCTGCGGAGTTCAGGAAAGTTATCAGTTCCTTGATACTTTTCTCAGAGACTTCCTCAAGTGTATTGAAGAAAGGGCTTCCCAATGTACGTAGTCTGGTCCTAGCTAAAGCCGGACAGGTACATAAAAAGTGAATTAGGGTTTCTTTTTCAGTTGTCACTTTGCAACTGCGGCAGTGTGTATTGTATGGGATGCCCAGCTTGGCCGCATGGTCACCTATAGGCCAGTGTCCCGTGAAGATCGCTGTAAGTCTTGCGATGTCTTTTCGGGTTCTACCAAGAAGGTCGGTTGTTTTTGCCTTGTTGTAGTTTGGCCACGTTTTTCTGGATATGACGCATGCAGTCAGCCTGCTCCATCTGAGGTTGGCTTTCTTAAGGTATTCTGCGGTGATGTTTGCCTTAACTGCTCCGAGCGGAATGTGGACTAGTTCTGCCAGAGAGTAGTGGAGAGCTGAGCCTTGCCTGGCCAGTTCGTCGGCATGTTCGTTTCCATAAACGTTACTGTGCCCTGGAACCCAGATCAGGGTAACCTTGAACTTATCAAGCAGGGCCAGCTCATTACGGCATTCTAGTACTAACTTAGAGGAAATAGTGACCGAAGCGATCGCTTTAATGGCAGCCTGGCTGTCAATAAGTATGGCGATCCTTTGCCTCGGTGTTATATTTGAGTGAAGTTTGATCTGGCGACAGGCTTCACGGATAGCCAGTAGCTCCGCCTGGAAGACGCTTGCAGTATCCGGAAGTCTGTATGATTTTGCGATGTTTAAGGATTCCGAAAAAACTCCCGCACCCACGCCGCAGTCCATTTTTGAACCGTCGGTGTAGATTGTTTGATCGAAATCCCTTGTCACTTCTCCATTTTGCCATTCCGATCTAGTAGGGATTTGAACGACGAAATGTTTTGTAAAAGACATTCTGGGAATGATGTAGTCTGTTGAAGGCGGAACTAGTTTTCTAGGTAGAGAGTCTAGAATACTACTGTGGCCGTAGGGTTTTGCAGTCCAGCAGCCAGACTCTCTGAGTCTGATCGCGCTGTGTGCTGTGATGTTTGTTATATGTAGGTCAAGAGGTAAAAGATGCAGTAAGACTGTGAGTCCGTCTGACGGTGTTGACCGTAGAGCTCCCGTTGTTCCTATGCATGCCGTTCTTTGTACCTTATTAAGTTTGGTAATATTGTACTTTTTCTTTAGAGCCGGCCACCATACTATTGACCCATACGTGAGGATTGATCGTACCACGGCTGTGTACATCCACAGGGTCAATTTTGGTTGCAGGCCCCACTTTTTTCCGAAGGTTCTGCTGCAGGCATAAAAGGCTATACATGACTTCTTTACCCGTTGTTCTATGTTTATTTTCCAGTTGAGTTTAGGATCTAGGATAACTTCTAAATACCTGGCACTGTTTGAAAGGGGTAGGGGTGTGCCGTTTAGGCGAGGAAGCGTAAAGTCAGGTATGTTGGTTTTGGTGGTGAAGAGCATCAGCACAGTTTTCCCCGGGTGGACTCCCAGACCGCACTTTTTTGCCCAAGTGCTAACTTTGCTTAGAGCATTCTCCATGATTTCACTAATCACGGAGGGAAACATTCCTGACACCAATATCACCATATCGTCCGCATACCCGACTACTTTGATTCCTACTCTGTCTAAACTTATGAGGATTTTGTTCATTACTAGGAGCCAGAGTAGGGGTGAGATGACTCCTCCTTGAGGTGTTCCCGTCCTGGCATATTTGGTTATATTGCTATTTCCTAAAGCTGCTTGAATGATTCTAGTGCTGAGCATGGAAACAATCCATTGACTAAGATGGATTGCTATTCCCAGCTCCCTCAGGGACTCTAGAATTGCTTCAGTGTGTACATTGTTGAAGGCTCCTTCTATGTCTAGGAAGGTAGCCAAGGTGTATTCTTTGTAGTGTAGGGATTTTTCTATCGTACGCACTACCTCGTGAAGAGCTGTTTCTGTAGATCTTCCCTTGAGGTAGGCGTGTTGAGATTTGGAGAGGAGTGAAGCTTCTATTGCCCCTCTCAGGTGGTTGTCTAGGAGACGTTCGAGCGTCTTCAGTACGAAGGAGGTCAAACTAATTGGTCTGAAATCTTTCGCAGTTTCATGACCGCGTCTACCCGCTTTTGGAATGAAAACAACTCGCACTCGTCTCCATGAATAGGGTACATGATTGTAGAGTATACAGTTCCTGTAAATCGATGTGAGCCATGGAATTGCCAGTTCCAGAGATTTCTGGAGCATGATGGGCAGAATGCCGTCCAGGCCAGGCGATTTAAAGGGAGCGAAGCTGTTTATTGCCCAGGAAATTTTTTCCTCGGCAATAATGGATGTTATATTTTCCCAGGCGTCGGGTTGTGTGCGTTGTGAGCTGGATGGCTCTGCACCGTAATCATTGCATCCGGGAAAATGGGTGTTTATTAATAGTTCTAGGGATTCTGCAGTTGACTCAGCCCATTCTCCGTCCTCCTTTCTCAGAAGAGATGGGTTGGAGTGTTCTTTGGACAATATTTTGCTGAGTCTTGCGGAGTCCTTGAGGGTTTCGTAAAGGATTTGACTAAGGACTTGTTTCTTATGTACCTATTTACTAAATTAAAGGTACAAATAAATTCATCTAGGTGAAATAATGGAATATTTCAGTAATCTTAACAGATTTTATCGGGGAAAAATATTGTGATTTGTGACACATTGATCGGATA
This sequence comes from Portevinia maculata, assembly GCA_949715645.1. Classification (NCBI taxonomy): domain Eukaryota; kingdom Metazoa; phylum Arthropoda; class Insecta; order Diptera; family Syrphidae; genus Portevinia; species Portevinia maculata. The sequence goes on along the minus strand of OX454525.1, from coordinate 210,102,672 downwards.
TATTCGATTGGTATTTCGCCATTTCAATCAGTGGATGAAAGGTTGTAGCTGTATCATTAATTTCATTACAAAGGTTAAAATGGAAAACTATAGGTAGGGTCGAGTGCGAAGAGTGCATAAATGAGAAAATGCATCGCCTGTTGTGAGTTACACACACTAAAACGTCACTTGGAACTCTGCTTTGCTTGCAGACGCACTTGGTTTTCTTTTGGTGTACTTTTTTGTAATTTTGTTAATTTGTTTGTTGCGATATCATTTCCATACCAAGCTCTTTATTGTACGTTTAGCGATTTCAGATATTAGTAAACAAATATCAAATACAACTATACTGTAGGTTAAGTGTTGAATACTTCAGAATTTTGGTAAGTTGGAAAATAAAGTTTTATGCTACAAAAGGGCGATTCATTTGACAAACTGTCAAATCCTCCTAATCTTTTCTTTGGAGAACAATTATTAATTTGTTGAAGATTGTTTATTAAATAATTATTATGTTAAGCAAATATACCAAATACAAATAAAAGGAAAAGATTCCTAATAAAGAAGCCCTCAAACAAGTTTTGATGGAAATTCGAATCAAAATTGAAACACACTTTTATATCGACTTAAACTTTCCGGGAAGAGGTTCAGCGATTAAAAGAGGAGGGGGTTAGAATTTACCTCCCGCCTTAAGGAGATCGAGTTTTAGGGAGGGAGTGCTGCGGTTAAAGTCAAAAACATTAAGGTTTGATTTAACCTACGGTACGGTGGGTCGGAAGATAGAAAAGTCGTGGGCAACGCAGACTACGAGGATTAGTGTTAAGGCAGAAAGAGCTGTAAGTAATAAGTTTAAGACGGTCGCGATAAGGAGGTAAGATCAGAGGATCGTTCCAAGAAAGACCACGAAAAGCAAATGGAAGAAAACGACGTTGAAAGCTTTCGATTCTGGATACATGAACTCGTTGAGAGGGACACCACGCTTGGCTAGCGTACTCTAGGAGGGGCCGAACAAAAGTGATGTATGGGGATCTGGTCACGTATGGGTCGCAGAATTCTTTTGACCATCTTTTAACGAAGCCAAGTGATGAGTTTCTTTTAGTAATAATCTCATCAATAACGGAAGCTTAATTTCCTGTCGCATAATATGCCAAGGTCGGAAATTGATTGAACGAGTGATAAAGGTTGATCGTTAAGTAAGTAAATTCGGGGAGGAGACTTGTTGCTCTTACGTGTGAAGGTTATAGACTGACATTTGGATGCATTAAGTTCTAGGTAGTTCTTAAGGCACCAGGTGGAAAAACTATTTAGATCTTTTTGAAGGAGCCTGGAGTCATGTTGTGAAGAAATGCTATTGAAAAATTTGGTGCCGTTAGCATAGAGAGAGATTGCTGAGTGTTAAATGATCCTTTCAAAATTGTTAATTGTTAGAATAAATAAAAGGTTACCTAAATTACTGCCTTGTGGAACACCAGAGCTGGCTAAGAAAGGTGCCGAAAGAACGAAATTAAAGCGAACACAATAAAAACTGTTTTCCAGGTATGAATTTATCCATTTTAGCAAAATGGGTTCAAAGCCAAGGGTAGACAATTTGAAAACTATTAATTTATGGGAAATCAACTTCCTTACCACTTTCAATGGCTGAGAGTATAGAGGATATGAATTCGACAAGTCGTCGATATACCTTTTAAAAAGCCGTGCTGGTTAGGGGAAATAAAAGACTTGCACTGAAAGCTTAAGGTTTCATACAAGATACTTTCAAAAAGTTTGGGTATATGTGAAAGTTTGGCTATGGGGCGGTAGTTTGTCACCTCGCTCTTTAATCCCTTTTTATATATTAGTGTTATGAAGGAAGGCTTCTATATCTGAGGAAATTCTTCTTGAGAAAGCGATAGCCGAAAGATATATGGGAGGGGGAGGGAAAGATTTGATTAACACTTTTTAAGAAATATGACTGGAAAGATGGTCTTCCGGGTTAATATTCACCAATAAGTTTTAGTAACTTATTTTCTATTACTGTATGATCAAAACCTTGAGATAAAGAAGGACCAATTGAGAAGTTTTGTAGATATTCGAAGTAGGGGGGACCCGGTACGAAGGAGTTGTCTTCGAAAGACTGCTTATAGATAGTAGCAAAAAAGTTAGCAATGGTAAGCGGATCGGTAGATAATATATTTTCATATGAAAGGGATGGGGGAAACTGTAAGGTTTTTTTAAGTTTTCAACGGTCGATAGCGCAAGAAGACTCAGGGACACAGAAGAGTTTATAGGGTCAGTTGTGAAAATGAGGTCTAACTGTCTACCCATATAGTTGGAGACCCCACTAACTTGACATAAACTTGAGTCTGTTATCCCATCCAAGAAGAGACATTCCTTGCAGTGGAGTTTGAAGCGATAAAAAAAGATTCTTCATCTGATAGAGTCCAGTGCAAATGCGGAAGATTGAAGTCACCGAATATAATGATATCATCAAGGGAATCAGATATCTTATTTATTTGGTCGATTGCTTCGATTGCGAGTTGGTAGGATTTGATAGATTGAGCCGGTAAGATGTAAAAACACATAACGTAAACGGATCTGCTGGGGAGTTTTATTTCTATAGAAACGAAGTCAAACTTAGAAGAATTGGAAACAGCAATTGAAGAGGAGTCAAGGTCTTTGTGGGTCGGGTAAGATCGTCGTCTCGATAAACATTAAAAGAAGGATGAAATATTTCCTGGTTCTTTATGTCGGGAATCATATTGGTTTCAGTCAGGCGGGTTTTAGATCCCAGTACTCTTACTTTCTGATAGTAAAAAGTGAGGGGAGCGTTATTACGGGAGAGCGTACGGGAGGATACGTCGGGGGCCGACTCAGGGGTATTTTTGAAAGAGTTGATGGATTTGAGTTAGGGCCGAAAATAATTTTTATAGTCATTGCGAGTTTTTTGTAGATGCGAAATGCGTCTGGAGTTAATATGGGATGCGTAAGCGGATAGGTCCTTAGCTACAGTGGTGGGGAAAATATTATAACTATCATGGTAACAGATAATAGTTTAATAATAAATAATTAATGTTAGGAAGATTGTAATAAAAGAAAGTGTTGAAAAACCGACCGAAATATTAAAATGCAAACCAAAACAAGCATGAAAGTGAACAAATTTGGATTGATACAACCATTGTTTTTTTGCTGTTCTTTTTGTGAATATAGGAGATCATTACAAGTAGATTCCATAAACAGTGCAATATGCACGAGCCCGTGGCTCACTGTTGGATTTGGAGTAGGTGAGAGGTTGGGTATACGCAAAGTTTCTTGAAATCAATGCGAAACATGGATATATTGTGTTCCGCCTCATCTAGTTACAGTCAACTAAAAAAATCCAGAGGCTTACACCATTAATCCAGTCGACTTTTCAACATTCTCTTTCATGTAACACTTTGCCTAACATTAACTATGTATGTAGGAAACAGAGTTTTAAAGAGAACAGTGCACTTGAAGTTCAATTAAAATTCATTTATTTTGGCAAATTATATGATTGAGTAATGAAGTATTAGAATTAGGATTAGAGGCCATTTGGGTAGGACATTTTTATAATTTTGAGTTTTAGGAGCCATAGCTTTATTGTAGCTGCACAAATGTAGGTACATCAAGTTGCTGAAGACTTGTATGCGCTACTAAATTGTCTTCCAAAATTTACAAAATATCTATTGTACCTATATTGGTGTAGAAAATATAGCGTTTAAAGTGGTTACACTTCCAAATTAGAGGTTACTTACTTTGATGGGCTATAACTTGAAATGGGGTGAGGATAGACCCCCTGTCATAGAATTTTTTGTTCGACTTCTGGAATCTCCCCTTTAAGGTATATAGCCTTTCGCCTATGTTTTCAGGAGATGTAGGATTATCAACTGGTTCAGAAAATGTTTGTGTCAGCATTACTTTATTAAAATTCTGATCTTCAATATTTTCGTCACTTTCATAACCGTCCTATGAATCCAAACCATCGATCTCGAATATTCCTATAAAATATGCAATCACAAGGGCGCGGAAAAAATATTGCCACTTTAAAACTTCTCTGAAAGAGCTCTGACAACTATATTGCCACCTATATAAACAAATACCGAAATTACCGTGATTGTTTTTTTTATTTGTAATCTTCTGTATTTAAATTATGGTTGGTCCCCGTATGAGCATAGAACCTAATGCATTAATTGTAATGGCAAACAGAGTTTTCGCCATTGGAGTTACATTGCGGTTTGTGCAAATATTTTTTTCAATTATTTTAGTTTATGAAGACTGCACTAAAAAAACAACTTTTAATTATTTCTTGCAATTTCGGCCATATCCAATCCAAAACATTTTCCACAGCTTGCTTCCTTAATCGAAAACGTCTGAAGAAACCATTATACCGTCCCAATAGTTGAAATGGTCCAATCTTTCATAAATATTATATTATCGCGTTTCAGCCAACTGCAATTGATTGTTATCTTCGTCGCTTTTGTCACGAATCTCAAGTGCCTTCCAAATGAACTGAATTTGTAAATAACCCAATATAGTTTATTTAATAGATATGAGATATATGCAAAGACGCAGGGGGTAAAAAAAATAAACTGACTACATATTTTACGTTACAGTATTTATTGTATTTTTATCATACAAAATGATATGTGTAGTTACGTTTTATGTCAATAGTAATACACAGTATCAAAACACAGTCTTTAGTTACAGCTGCAATAACCCTTAGTTAAAGTTATTTGAGAGTGAACAAACCGCTCCTTAGTCTAATATATGTATATATGTATAACTTTTCTAATCAATTCCAGAATTACCAATTTTGAAATATCTTATTGAATCCGATAAGCTTCAGTTGAATAATGAAGTAGTAAATTCGCTTTTTACGTAATCATTTCATTGAAAACAATATATACTCGTATATATTTTCTTTCTTTAAGTTATTGGTAAACGCTTGTTATCTCGACAATGTATTGTACAAAGTACCTACATTGTATATGTACATTGTTTCTTGAGTAGGTACTTGAATATTGTTCACAGTTTTTCATTGATATGATCAATCATATTAGCCTTAGCATGAACAGAGCCAGCAACAATGTATGTACTTACATTTATAGTTTTATTGAGCATATAAAATCTAGTTATAAATTATGAATGATCGAGATAAAATCTAGTTATATCTCGATCATTCATAATTGGTATTTAACCTGTAGATATGACTGCAAGTGGCATGAACTAGGAAACGGGCGTTCTCGTATTAAGCAGAAGCACGTTGAGCGGATAAATAAAAAAACACGTTCCTTTGTGTGGCGTGGATTAGACACTTTTACTGTATATTCGGAATACCTTTTTTGAAAATAAAAATGACTTTCCTTTTATTTTAAACTTTGATACATATTTGTGCTACAAATATGGATTTTTTTTTAAAAGGAAATCCAAATCCCAAAGCACTGAGACTCGGTAATGGTCCATTGTCCTACCAGGCAGAAATCCTCTTTTTGGTGTAGAGGTCATAGAAAACAAGATGTGATTCGTTTTTCTCCATTAATAGGTGGCTTATGTGGTCGATCCCCAGCTCTACAACGTTGCCACCCCTACAAATATGGATAGTCTCTGAAAAGTTTACAGAAAAGTTGTTTCAAAATTAGCCTCAAAAAGACTACCAGCTCGTCATCTGGGTGGGGCACTTTCGATATGAATTTTTCTACTGGGGTATGCAGAAGATATTAACATCATCGGCCGTTCTCAGCGTGCCGTGGTCGTGGTAGAAGCCTTTCCGGCGATTGAAGAACAGGCGAGATTGGTTAGTCTTGAAGTTAATAAGTACAAGACCAAGTTCATGCCGATGGCGAGTTTCTGATTTGTTTGAAATGTCTTCGAAAGCTTATTTAAGTAACAATGCGAAACAATACCTACTTAAAACATAGGGACGGGCTACATTCCGCTTGGGCGAACTGTTGGATACCCTATTCTTATTCCTATCCCTCATAAGTGGGCGTGACAAAAGTCTAAGTATAATTGAATTGTTAAGAACGCTCTACATATTGTGTTATATAACATTTAAAGGATTTTATCAAAAAAAAACGAAGCTTTTGTAAAAAAACGCTCCCTAGCTCAAACTTTGGTTTTTCAATAAAATTATTTTATTTAATTGTGGGCGTGTCAGTAAGCGGATTTAAAAAAAATTAACACATGAGCATAAAGGGCCTCTAGAGAGTATATAGGAGGACCGTGAATAACTGTGTACTGTGACAGTCAGGTTTTTTATCATTGCTGCTAAAAAAAAATTCGGTGGAAACTATTTAAATAAATATATGATAGTTTAAGCAAGTGAAAATAAACGGAAGGAATCATAAATAAATTGAATTTCATATTGATCCCTGTATCGGTGATGTTAAAAATAGAAAACAAAAATGAGTGCGACCGGTGTCGACTGTAGTCGACCGGTAAGACGGGGGATGATTGGCTGGTGTGTGGTGGTCTCTGTGGTGAATTTCATCATTTAAAATGCCTAAAATTGAAGCAATATGATTACGATTTGATAAACGAAAGACCAGATATTCATATTATGTGTATAAAATGCATAACTGAATTGAAATCATTTGAACGCATTATCGAAGGTTTAACGGAATCCGTTGGTACGTTAAAAAAATTAAGTGAAGAACAAAAATAACTGAAGTAACAACAATAAAATCATTTGCTGAAGTCGCAAAGTCTACGGTTATTGTGAAACCAAAAGCGAAGCAAAACATAAACAAAACCAAAAGCGATGTCAAAGTAAACATAAATCCTTCAGATCTGTCGATAAAAATTAATAATATCAATGAAAGAAGAGATGGATCGATTTCAATAGTGTGTTCGGATAAAGAATCAAGTGAAAAATTGAGTAAAGAAGTTAAAGATAAATTTAATGAAAATTATTATGTTGATAGTCCAAAGTTGTCAGTACCACAAATTCTAATAACTGGTATGAGTGAGATGTATGAGATGAGGGAGATAGAAGTTGCACTGAAAAGTCGAAACAACATTAAGGGAGAAGTGAAATGTGTGAAGTGTTACCGTGGTATAAAAAACCCAAACGTATTTAATACGAATCTGTATGTGCAAAGTGCGGTCAAAACCATGATGCAAAAAAATGTAGCTCAGATCATATAAAGTGTATAAACTGTACAAGGTCAAATGAAAAGTATGGACTAAAATTAGATTGTAATCATGATTGTAGAGATGCAGAATGTCCAGTCTACTTAAAGCAACTGGAAATCGAAAAAAAGATCGTCGTATTAGCCATCGAAGGATTTAAACTGTGTTTACCTTAATATTCAAGGGTTAACCGGCAATTATTGTGAATTAGAATCTACATTATATGGCAAAAACTTTGCTTTAGTGGCTCTATCAGAAACACACCTTACTGATGAAATCAAGACTCACGAAATTAATATTGAGAATTATGAGTTAATAAGATGTGATAGTAATTCAAGACACACACGAGGGGTTTGCGTCTATGTTAGAAAAGGAATTAGATTCGACCCTCCAGAAGTAAAGAGGTTTGATTATGAACATTGGTGGGTGTCTATTCATTTAACAACAAAAGGGTACCCGTTAACTTTTGTAGTTTTATATAACTCGCCAAGTGCTTCTAGTCGAGTGTTTTGAGATAGATTTGAAGAGTTACTAAATGACTTGAATGATAAGGCAAAAGACTTTATAGTGGTTGGTGATTTTAACATAAATTGGTTAGATACAAGCTTTACATATCAAAAAGAAGTTGCAAGAATCATTACTGAAAACACAGCTAAACAAATTATTGATAAATGTACAAGTATTACCCCGATCAGTGAAACACTTATATATTACGGCAGAAATGGACCCTAACTTAAAAATTACGGATCATGAAACAATTATAGTGAAACTAAAATCTAAAGGTAAGGAAATTAATAGATTGCAACAAAAGTCAGTGAAGTGTTTGAAGTACGATAGTCGTGCATTCATTAATAAAATAAATCAGTGTCAAATACAAAGCATATGTTTTCCGCTCGTCGATGTGCATTTTCTTGCGAATTTATTTTCAAGTGAACTATTAAGAATTGTAAATAGTTACGTCGAAACAAAAGTAATGAAAATAAATTCGGTAGAGTGGTTTAATAACAGATTACGGGAATTAAAAAAAGAAAAAATCATTTGTTACCATAGAGCTCGTCAAAATGGTGAGATAAGTGATTGGGAGTCATATAAACTATTGCGAAATCGTTATAAAAAAGAACTGGTAAGAAGCAAGGGAATCTTTGTGCAAAATAGAATTCTTATGCAATCAGATCAAAAAGGTATGTGGAGAACTTTAAAAAAATATGTGCTAGGATCTGAGAAAGTAGCTATTGAAGAGAATATCATTTTTAATGAAACAGCAATTGGTAATTCAAAACTGATTGCAGATAAGTTTAATGCTTTTTTGTCTACAGTGTTATGGACATAAACCGGTCAATTGAGGTTGTTCAGTATGTCAATCAAATAGATGAACTTACGTGCCGTTTTAAATTCAGTAGAGTGAACCCGTGTGATATATATGAAGTGCTACGTCAAATGAAACAAAAAAAAGATTTTAACCTTATGTGCCCTAAAATGTTTTTAGATGCTTTCGGAGTAGTAGGAAACGTGCTCACAGAGATTATTAATAAATCATTCGATTCGGGATGTTTTCCAAGCTCGTGGAAAGAATCGTTGGTTACACCAATACAGAAAGTGCAGGGCTCGAGAAGGTGTGAAGATTTTCGACCAGTAAACGCGTTACCGGTGTATGAAAAGATAATTGAGAAGATAGTCAAAAGTCAACTACAAAAATACATAGACACTAATAACATTATCATTGATAATCAATTCGGATTTAGAAGTCATCGTTCGTGCGAAATTGCTTTAAATTATGTGCTAATTAACTGGAAAGAAGACATATCAGCCGGATCTACTATTATAGCAGTATTCTTGGACCTTAAACGAGCTTTCGAAACTATTGACAGAGGAATATTAACTCAGAAATTGAAACACTACCGTATATGTGGCAATAAACTACAATGGTTCAGGTCATAACTAAGTCAGTGAACTCAAAGAACATCAGTTAACGGTAAACTTTCGGAAGTAAGATCAACGTTGTTGGGAGTTCCTCAAGGATCGATAATTGGACCCCTTTTGTTTTTAATCTACATTAACGATATATGGAGAGTACTAAGGTATTGCAAAATAGTTCTGTTTGCAGATGATGCCCTAATATATCACGTGGGTAAGGACATCGTCACGATGACTGAACAACTTCAAGAAGATCTAGACAGCGTTAACATTTGGTTCAAGGCAAACAAACTTAAGACGAATGTTCAAAAGACGAAGTCCATTATATTTAAAACACAGGGCAATATTAATTTTAAAATAGGAAACGAAAATATAGAGCAAGTAGATCAAATAAAGTACCTAGGTATTATCATAGATAGCAGTTTAAAGTTGGATAAACACGTTGATTATGTAGTTAAAAAAGTAGCGAAGAAAGTAAACTTTTTACGAAGAATCAAAAGTAAATTAGATTTTAACGCATCTATCAGAGTGTATAACGTTATAATCAAAAAACATTTTGAATATTGCTCTACAGTGCTTTTTTTATTAACTAATAGTAACATAATATAGATGCAAAAAATGCAAAACAAAGCAATGCGAATAATTTTAAATTGTAATCGTTACGCAAGTGTCGCTAATATGCTAAACCGTCTAAATTGGTTAAGTGTGAAACAACAATTGGTGTTAGATGTTCTTTTGTTTATCTACAAGATGAGAATAGGTGATTTGCCTAGTTATTTTAACGACCTAATTAGATATGTTGGTGAGGTACAGAATAATTTTTAATGCATACAAGCGCAATGTTAAAGAATTTATAAAAAATAACTTTTAAACGATATATTTGTAAATGTGTTATATAATAGCTTAATACTTTAAGTATGTTAAATAAATAAATGAAATGAAATATATATTATAAATTTCAATTTTGAAAATGTTAACACATGAGCATAAAGGGCCCCCTAGAGAGGGGAGATTATATTAATTTCCACACCCTATTTCAAACTTTGGATTTTCAAAAAAAGGTTTTTTTTAAATTGTGGGCGTGTCAGTAGGCGGATTTTGAAAATGTTTACACATGAGCATAAAAGGCCCCCTGGAGAGTATATATTATAAATTTCAACTCCCTAGCTCAAACTTTGGATTTTCAAAAAAAGTTTTTTTTTTAAATTGTGGGCGTGTCAGTAGGCGGATTTTGAAAATGTTTACACAAGACCCCCTAGAGAGTATATATTATAAATTTCAGCTCCCTAGCTCAAATTTTGGTTTTTCAATAAAATTGTTTTATTTAATTGTGGGCGTGTCAGTGGGCGGATTTTGAAAATTTTATCTCCCGAGCAGTTTTAGGAGTCATACATCATATATAAAAAATTTCAGCTTTCTAGCTCAAAATTCGATTTTTTTGAATAATTTGTTTTTTGAGTTTGTGGGCGTGTCTGTGGGCGGATTTCAAAAATGCTTAAACTTGATTATTTCGGGACCCTAGAGAGTATATGGTTAAAATTTCAGCTCTCTAGGTCCAGTTTAAAGGCCTAATTTTTGCCGACAGACGGACGGACGGACATGGCTAGATCGACATTACGAGTACTATCGATGCTGATTATAAATATAGTAACTTTTAGGGGTAATATTAAGGTATGTTACAAACTATGCGTTAAAATTAATATACCCTTAGAATAGGGTATAAAAAGCTTTCGAAGACCTGATACATAGTAGTTTTAACTTTTTTTTATAGGAACCAACCGTTGATACCGAAAACATGTTCAGGTTTTCTAATTTCTTATTTCAGCTTTAACTTATTTCATATCAAAATTGAAAATGGGGCTCTTTTGACTTGTTGCCCAATGCGCTTTCGTCGAAAGTACCCCATGATGTGATTCTGGAGAACAAATTATTTTTCACTAAACCTAAAAAGACAATTCAATAAATAACTTAAAAAGATTATAAACACAAGGTTTTGACACTGACAAGAAAACAATTTCCATTATAAACCGCTGAGTATTACTTACTGTGTATTGACTGAAACACATGTGCAGCACGGACGCACGCAGTAATGCATGCATCAATGCACACGACATCATTCGGTATGCTTTTTGCCTGGGCTAAATATATTTGAACCACCAATCAGACTAAGATGTTAAGTATTTCCATAGAATTTCACAGCACTAAACGTCAACCCGGAAAAGTTGTACCAAATTGTGCTGTTATACTATAATCGGTGGAAACAGAGACGGGTTAGGTTAGGTTAAAACAAGGGAAACAGAGACATCTTGCATCAATAATTGATATGCAGTAAGTAATGTATCATTTTACATACAAAATCATATTGCTGCTCGGCTCTTGCTACACATGTGTTTCAGCCATAAGAATGCGAAATTACACAAAATCAAAGAAAAAAATGAAAAACCAATCCCATCGCCACAACTGTTGAAGGAGAGCTATGGGGTTTCGTGTACGATCTGCAAGAAGAGATCGGCATTATTTCTTATCGAAGACTTTATTTAACAATCAACGGCCTTTCTTTAATTGCTAAAGTTAAAAGTCGAAAGTGCCTACACACTATGGCATGCAAAAAAAATAAAAGTAGCCGTCCGAAACGGATGTAATGTCCATCTCTTGCTAACAAACAGACATAATGTCCAATCTAAAATGGACATAGGGGATAGGGTGTACCGCGCATTATTAAACAGCGTGGTAAAAATACCAGGTGTCTCAATACGACGTTTGGGACACAGAAGATCATCCTTCGACACGAACAAGTGCGATGCTTGCTTGTCTTGCTGGGGCCAAGAAGGCTTATGCTCTAACAAGGAGACTGTTTCATAGCAGTCAACTTGACTCCAGAGTGAAGGTCATTTGCTACGTGGCCCTTATAAGGCCGATCATCGCTTATGGTTGTCCATTATGGTTTAATATAGCGCCTAGCTATATGGAAAAGATTCGGGTTTTGGAGAGACAATGTCTTAGGACCTGTCTCCGGTTGTTCCGAACGCCTGAATCCAATTATATAAAATACTATCCCAACAAGGTCCTATACGATGGGGCTCAGTTGAATAGGATTGACAATTTCCTCATTAAGGTCACTCGAAGGCACGTTGCAAGGGCGATGGCCAGCGACAATAGTCTGATATTTGGGGCTTACTACCCCAATGAAATGTACATAGAGAGTACGCTCCGGTCTGGCTTTATCCCGCCAGAGGCATTTATCCATATTGATTCAAAAGGGCTGGTACAGACGAGGGATGGTATCCCGGTCTTATACCATCGCTACCGCAGCGCGAGAGATAAGCGGCTCCTCCATGACGGGGACGTCGCCAATGCTCATGAGCTCCTCCGTTTTAGTACCGCAATATCGGAGAGGGATAGATTCGACACGGAAAAGCAATTCGCCGAATTTTGGTGGCTTGTTGAGGGGGGAGGGGTCAACATGCCCTCCCAGGACGGTGCGTTACTCTAGGTAACATCCTCTTAGCTTATAAGTTAGATTAAGTCAGCTAGGGCGGTTTTGGGAGAGGCCGGGCTCGCCAACGTGTGGTGGTGCTTCCGGGAGTTGACTGACGCTGTAAGGCTTCAGTCGGCTCACGGCGGCGCGTGTGCACGTTGACGACTGCCAGGCGCTCGGAAAGCAATTGGGATTTTGACCACTTATTGCGCCAGGCAACGAGTGCTCAGAATCCTAATTATAGTTAGAATACGTTAAGTAGTTTAAGTAAGTAGAATAGGTAGTTTGTAATTTGTTTTATATAAAATCTCAATAATGATACCGAGTTTTAGTAAATTTTCTCGAGGAATATATATGTAAGATTAGTTCGTAAAATAGTTCGTAGGCCGAAAGGCAATAATTCTAAGATATAGTTAAGTTTAGAGCGTTCGCATAAGGACCAATAAATAAGAATAAGTATCCTGTTAATTTTAAGTTAGGTTTAATCATTTTTGTCTAGTATGTAAGTAGATATTTATCAATGAATAAAAAAATGAATTTCAAAGTCAAAAAAAAAAGTCAAACAAGTGCGATGCATCTCGCCCATTGGCGACAACTGCATTAGCATGGTTTTCATCATTGAATACGGTAAATCCGTTATTCTCACATCGCCAATTCTCAAGTTCGGTGCGCAGATAGAAGTGGCTCAACAGCCCTATTCTCAATGTCGTGGTTACGTCGAAGAGGATTATTAAAGAAGCTTAAATAAGCTTTTAAAATTTGACGTTCGGTACGCCTTGAAATTGTAGGTCGCTTTCACTTCGCACAAGCAAATGGTTGGAGAAGCTAGGTTTCAGGCCCTATATGGACCTTTAATGAAAGCATTTATTTTTATTTTTTATTTTACTTATAATACACTACTGCATTCACACGTTTACAGGGATATTATCTCCGTGGACATTGTGTCTTTTGGAAGCAAGATATAATGCCCATGGACTCCACCACTAAACACATTCGATGGTAGACCTCCATAGCTGCGGTTGAGGAAAGGAAGTCAGATCAATGTTATTCCGATAGATAACGATCGCTTTTGATTTGATCGGGGAAAAGGTTGTTCGCCTGGCAGGATATTACGTAGATCTTCATTCATTTTTAATGCCAATTACATGATGAGTGCGTTCATCGGAAATTGGTGACAGAACGTGCACACTTACAAAGGCTGCAATGCAAAACTAAGGCAGCAAGGGAAGAATATCTATCCTGAAGAAGGGAGGAAAAGAAGATCCTGCGTAGAATTAAGAGGGCATACGCTTACGCAGTCCCCCAGCTCAAAGAGGTCCAAGAGTCTCGCGATCGAAACAAGATCCGGGGGTTTTACAAAAAGGCCAAACAACTAGCTGCTATCTTTAAGACCCGAACAAGCACAGAGAATAGTAGATTTGTTTCAACAGAATATCCAGCAGCTTTAAATGGGCATCATGTACAAGGTGGCGCAAAAGTCATCACCCAGTGGCGTTCACCAATCCGACTGAAAACTACATAGGATAGATGTCAAACGTCGTGGATCATTTAGAACATTGGCACCAGAATTGCCTAAGTCACACCCAAGGGCTGAAAACCCTATCGGAAGATGCTATAATTTTTGCAAATAGCGGCAAATGTCAATTTTACTTTGACATTTGTGAAGTAAACAGATGACAACTTTTGCGCCACCTTGTAGAAAGAGTGATAATGCAAGAAGAGCAACTTACTGTGTAAATGTCTGAAGCCGGTTTGCAACACACTCCTCGGCACGTATACCAGCGTCCGGCCCGGCACATCGACAATCATGCGACTTTTTTCATCTTATTTTGAAGCAGATAGTGTGCAGGCCATGCGTCAACACGGAAGGTACTATCTTCAACAGATCCGTCCAACTGGGGTATGCGGACGATATCGACATCATCGGCCGATCTCACAGTGCCGTGTTAGAGGCTTTCATGTTGGTTGAAGACATAGCAACATTGGTTGGCCTTGAAGTCAATGAGAACAAAACGAAGTACTTGCTTTAAACAAACAAACATCTGTTCACCGGCTAGGACAAACGTCAATGTTGATAGCAGCAACTTCAAGGTAGTAAGGGAGTTCACCTACCTCGGAGTAAACATCAACTCCACAAACGACACCATACTGGAGATCCGACGAAGAATTACCCCAGGAAACCGTTGCTACATCGGTTTAGCAAAACATATGGGTTCAAAAATCCTAACTCGGAAGACCAAGTGTAAGCTCTACAAAACACTGATACTGTCAGTTCTGCTTTATGGTGCCGAGTGCAGAACGATAAGCAGGAAAGATGAGTTGATTTGGATTCTTTCGAAAGAAAAATACTGCATTGTATATTTGGTTTTTCTAAACTGTTGCATTTAATTTTTTAGGACATCTCCCATTATTGCATTTTTTGAATGGACAAGGGTCAACGATAAGTCTTCGTTAAACCAGTGTTTTTGAAGATTGGATATCAATTTTGTATAATCGAATAGAAAACAAAACACTAATGGTGTACCCCTCCCGGAAGGGATATTCGAGTTATTATAAAATAATAATGCCCCTCTTTACAATAAGTAGGTTCATAATGAATACCAGTATTCCGCCTGTTGGAGTAACAGATTTAAGAGTTCCAATAGTAAAACCTCTGTTCAATAATGGAGAAGCTAAAGCTTTGCCTGAATGTCTTCTTATTCTTCCTTAATAGCGGTCAGGCTCTAATTAGGATGAAAGGGATCATAGCTCTCCCACTACTGCTGCCATGCGAAACAACTTCATCTCAGCTGCCGTAAATTTGCACTCATACTTTTTGTACGCTGTCCACAATTGGGAACCGTATGTGAGCGCCGGGCGCACAACTGAGGTGTAGAGCCTTCCACCATTTTTGGGCATGGCCCTTTTTGTATGTATTTGCAGCATGTATTCAAAACTGCCCTGCTGTAGCTGTTATCGACAGTTCTCCCCGGTATTGCTCTCGATACAATGTTGTAGTTGGTTAATGTGCAAATTCGAGCACTCCTGAATACATTTCTCAAAGAAAGCACCTAAAATGTATCTTAGGCATAGACTCTTCATCGGTTGAGATAAGCAATGTTTTGAACTGAACACTGTTATCATCCAGGATAAAAGTCCATAATTTGTGTTCAGAGACATCACGACTTCATCTTATCAATAAGGTCCTCTTATCTTCTTCTTTGTCTTCCTTAACGACGAAGCTATAATCATTCGTACGTAATATTCGTACAATAAAGGTTCGATTGATATTATGACACAAGAAAAACGTCTACAGCCACCTAACCGGCGTCGGCAACACTGTAACTGTGGCTGGTGGGCGCTGTACAACGATTATCAACGGTTTTTTGCTGCCGTAGATCGATGAACAGACGAAATTTCTAGATGCAAAATCTTTACTGGAATTATTTTGGAGCACTCAACCTTGAATATGCATCAACTTTGACGACCGGCGGCTACTTGACCAATATTATATTTGCGATTAAATGTTAACAAATTTAATTGTCCAAGGTAACATAATTTTGTTTATTTATATACAAAATTACTGTCTTAGGAAATCGAGGACAGTACACTTGCAGCCCCGTCTTTGTATGTACCTATATACAGCTGTATCGCTCTAATCGATTCTAAGAATTATCGGCGCCATTGAAGTCGATTTTCGACGTACCTTATCCTTTTTAAATAAAGTTTTACACTTTTAATTGAAGTTTAATAAAAATATTAGCAAAATAAAGATAAATTTAATAAATTCTCTATCTAGCCAATTGTGTGTATCTCATAAACTTATAACTAGCAACAAAGTTAGCACGGAAACAATTAGATTTGGGTAACGTCAATGTCACACCTTGTCTACTCTTACCTATTTATTGAACGACTCATTATCATTATTTATGAATGAAACTAGGTGTAAAGAATCTACCTTTCTAGGTTAGGTTAGGTTAGGTTAAAGTGGCTGCTAGCTGAAAGCCAACACAGTTAGACCAATGAGGTCCGTTGTGATGCCACATGGATCGGGAGTTTCGACCACTACTCGCTAATACCATTTGGAGCTCATAATGAAGCGCGGTAGACTTCTAACATCTGTGTTAGCTTAGTCACTGAGTTCATTGAGGACAAAGACTCCTAGGTAGAGATTTCTTTTATGGAAGAGTGCAGGACATGTGCAGAGGAGATGCGAAGTAGTCTCCTCCTCCTCTTCATCCCTGCAGCTTCTGCAGAAGTCATTTGACCTTTCTAAGAGTTTACTTATTAATGTATGAATCTCACATACTCGTAGATATAGCTACAAAATTGTGAAGTAATTCAATAAATTCCTCTCTAACCAAGGGCATGGAAGTCCCCAGTCCAGTTATTTAACGGCTAAGAGATGCAGGTCGGCAGAGGTTACCCCAACCGAAACCACCAGCGGATTGAAACCAACGCTGCCTCCTCTTCCAACAGCTCGAACAGGAATAAACGTAGGATGAAGGCTTCAAGCACTCCTACTGGTGGAACTGTGTGAGCACATTCTGCGTTCCCTTCCACTGATACACCTCTAACTGATGGAGGTGAAACAGTTCCTGCAACCAGCAATGCTTGCAGCACCAGTGGACAGAAATTGGCTGCCGCAGAAACACCTATATCAAAGAAAAATACGGTAATTATAGTTACTCAGATCAACTTTCAATATTCGAAGGCTGCTACTGCTCTCATCAGTAAGAAGCTGATTCAGATGTATACGCAAGTTTTCGTTCAAGACTTCACCTCATGGTTCACTTAACTACTCCATACAGCATCGTTTGCCCGATCCATAAGAAAGGAGAGCCTCTGAACTGCGCCAATTATAGAGGCATCAGTCTCCTGAATACTGCCTATAAGATCATGTCTGCTGTACTGTGTGAACGCCTGAAACCATTCGTCAACGACCTGATTGGTCCCTACCAGTGCGGTTTTAGGCCCGGTAAGTCCACCGCCGATCAGATATTCACACTACGGCAGATCCTGGAGAAAACCCAAGAAGTCCAAATCGATACCCACCCTCTTTTTATCGATTTGAAGGCCGCATATGACAGCATCTATAGAGACGAGCTATACAGAGCCATGTCTAGTTTTGGCATCCCTGCCAAACTTGTCAGATTGTGCAGAATGACGATGGAGAACGCCCGCTGCTCCATAAAGTTCGGAAACACTCTCACCGAGACCTTTGATGTCAAAAAAGAATTTAGGCAAGGTGATGCGCTGTCATGTGACTTCTTCAACATCATACTTGAGAAAATTGTGCGAAACTCGCAAGCCAACTCTAGAGGCACAATGTTCAAAAGTCTGTGCAACTACTTGCATATGCTGACGACATTGACATAATTGGCAGAACACAGCGAGCTGTCACTGGTGCGTTTGCAAGTATTAGCACAGAATCGGCAAAAATGGGTTTAGTGGTGAATGAGGGCAAAACCAAGTATATGCTGTCAACAAGAAGGGACACAGAACAGTAGAGGAAGACCTCGCCTTAGGTGGTGCGCGCTAGTGGAAGGGGATCTCAACCTACTTGGAGTGCGCAATTGAAAGTAGTTAGCCAAAGATCGTGCTAACTGGAGAAGCGTATTAATTGAGGCCCAGGTCCACCCCGGACTTTAGCGCCACCGCCACCTAAGTAAGTAAGTAACTTAACTACTCCATTAGTCCCTTTCTCTCACAAACCTTCGACTTTTCCGTGAACAAATAATTATTAATAACTTCACACTACTGCGAAAGTTACTGTAATTGGTCCGAAAATGAAAATCGTGATGGACAACACATTTTAAAATTTGATGGTCCACATAACCTGTATTTAATGAACGAAAACTAGGACAAGTGAGGGAAAACTGTCAAGTCAAATCAGAACCGAAAAGTATAGCTTCGAGTTATGTGTTCTTCTCTCTGCTATGAAATTTAAAAAAAAAATGATCCCGAGTGTTTTCTAGTGAAAATGCATTGCATGTGAATGAGCATTGCAAACATAAATATGCGAATATTTTTAATATCAAACTAAGAAATACGATATCGCCTGCAAAACAAATAATTGAGTTGATATCAGTACAATTTGGATTTTCAATCTGACCAGTTTTCGGAGCAAGATTTTTACTCGTGGAACACAAAATTCTATACTTTCTGATCTTTTCTGTAGTTTGCTGTGCAGCTCAGGTTTATTAAACACACTAAATATGTATATGTATGTGCGTGTATGTACGTAAGTACGTTAACGAACAATTTGTTCGTTCCAGTTTACATAGGTACCATAACTCGCATATAAAAAATGATATCGATTTCGTTCTGATACCAATCGACGCGCATTTACCTAAATATGATGTGAAAAAAATTGCTTTGAATTCAGTCCAGCGGTTTGTTTTGTTTAAAAAAAGACTGAACAAATATGCATTTTTAAATTTCTTAAGATAGATATCCAATCTTATTTGTCCTGGTGCCAATCCATTTACTTCAAAATTACGGATAATTTCATTGATTCTTTTTTTTTTATCAAAGAGCAACTAACAGTTTTATAACAGTAAAAGAGAACAATTAAATAATATTGATTGAGTTTTCGCGTGCTCTCTTTATTATTATTTACATTATTACTGAAAAATGCAAGCATATTTTCTATTTCAAACCTATTCATCCCTTTACTCTTAATACTTTATTCATATCATATTCATATAATGCTGGGAAGTTGATCACGTGAAGGTGAACCTACCACACTTGTTTGTTAAACATTTCTTGATTGTGAGGGGAATAGCAGTTTAGAATACATAGAGTTTCTTATCAATAATAAATTGCATTTAAAACATTCTATAGCATTTAAAGAAAAGATTGTCAATTGTTTAATTTAAAAATGATAAAAACTGATTTAATTGTCTGCAAAATGTGGGAATCGATGCAAGAGGAAACCTCATTAGCTATCGCGCAAATTAAGATAAGATTAGATGATTAGATATATCTTTATTAACATTTCTCTAAAAACTACAATGGTTTATATTCTGTCGATTTGGCAATCAATGAATAACGTATTTGAGAGAGTTATACTTATTAAGTAACTTGGTCTTTTAGATCAGCTAAATCGAAATTAATAATAGTAAGAATGACTTAGTGAAAAGGAATAATTTAAAAGTCCCTTCGACCGCTACATCCTGAATGGCATTTCAAGAAAAGGAAGTTATGTTGTGGCAATCTGCACCTAGTACCTACACACGCTTGCTCCATAAAAAAAGATTTTTCAAACCGAAGAATTTTTGTTCCCTACACGTTTATAGATATTTAAGTTTTTTTTTAATTTCATATTTACAAAAAAACCGCTTTTTCTACGTTTCACATTTTATTTCTTCGAAATATTTTTTTATTATTCCACACATGACAGTTAATGTGATACGATTAATAAATCTCATGGATATATCAATGCTGTCAAGAATTTTTGATGCATTTTTCGATAGCTTGATATAATTTATCCGTATAAAACTGAAATAACAATCAGACAAATGAATAAGAACACAGAAATCTGAGTATTGAGGCGACAGACGTCTAATTTTTGGGACTAGTTGATACTCGATTTTACTAGAACTGAGTAAAAAATCGAAATAGTATCCCCTTAGTACTCGGTGAAGAAATGACTTAATACTCAACATTCAGTACTACGAAGTCGTATATTACTACGATTAGAGCTTATAATCTGTCCAAAACTTCGGTGTTACAACATTAAATAAGTCCACGGAAACTAAGAATTCGGTATTTCTTAGATCTCACTATTAATAGCTGACTAGTTAGACATAAGCTGTTTTTGCAAAGAAGAATTTGACTCTCGTTAAACATTTTTGTTTTGGATTCTTAGCAACTTTTTCGTTTTCGCGGGACGGCAACAGCGCAGGTAGTGGTAATACGTTGATTTGTTGATTGGGAGATTATTTGTTGAAGTTCTTCCCTTTCCGGCTAGATTGAAATACATTGCTTAGATCTGAAAGCCAGAATATAATTGATAAGTAATGTAACAATGAGTAGAATACGAGCAAGTCAAATTAGTTTTATCATTCGTGGTTCCAGTCACCTTAATTTTTTGTTAGCCGCCTAATTCTACAGTCTTACCTCTGAGAAGAATTATTCATTTTCGCATTCGTGTGGACTAAGCATACCTATTGTTTATTCCGAGCAAGGTCGACCGAAGACTATCATTGCAGCGCACCGACAAACTGCGTTTCTCGTGAGTAGCGACTAAAGGAAGATGGGGAAATCACTTTCTATTCTTTTTAAAACTCAGGTTTCAAAGCTGTCCCGCAGGTGTGAATGCAATTTCGAATTTTCGTTCTTAAGACAGGTCAAACTACAAATCTATGTCTGGAGCATGCACCTGTCGTAATCGTAAAAAAGTGCCAGGCCTAAAAACTCCTAGATCGCTCAAGTAGTGCAACACCAACAGCATTTGATTGGCCTCAGTGATGAAGGACGAAGTGATCTGATACGGGAGGCTTTCCGCAATGCAATACGACTAAAGTTTTTAGAGAGGAGTGTTTTTTTGTCGTTCTTACGACAGGTCAAATTACAAATCCATATCTGGAGCATGCACCTGTCGTAATCGTAAAATAATGCCAGACCTAAAAACTTCTAGATCGCTCAAGTAGTGCAACATCAATTTGTGAACGTGCAAATTAAGTTCTTTTATATAGCACGGATATACGAAACACTGATATAAGAACAAATCGCTTATAAGAATGGCGTGTGAAATCACCAACACATTATTTCTTATATGCAGCTTGCATATAAAAACAACATATATATAAGCAAACAAATTTAGTGCATTCTAGACATTTCTTATATTCGTCGTGGACTCTAATATAATGTTTTTTATAATAAAAACCGGTTAAAAGTATACATTCATTGGGGAAAAATGCACTACATCACCCGACTTTAATCAATCCCTATAATCATATCCCTATCATTTCATTTGTGCGCGAACCATTATTTATGTTCCACTTCATCAAAAATATCGGATTAACCCTTAAAATCTAAACATGTGTTTTACTTTAAAATAATGAAAAATTCACCGATCTTATATCAGTTTTGCATTTAAAAAAACAAGTTACTAATTAGTTACACTGTCTCTTGTCTGTGTTCAACTACATTTACTTATCGACGTTGCCTAATATCTTGCATAGTTTGTGGTGGACAATTGTTATTGGAAACAGGTTGTTCAAGTTGTTTACATCAAGATATTCATCTGTATGCAATTTATGATTACGATATCGTTTAATATTTCAAATCAGCATCAAAGATATCACTGACAAGAAAAGCGGCAACTTACTCAACTTCTGATAGCATCATACACTCCCGCTCAGCTGAATAGGTTCAAATAATTCTGTTTTGTAATGTGTCTTCTCTCTCAGTCTATTACATATATATTTTATTGCATGCTTTGAACCTTCATTTGTTTGTACATAATATAGATGAAAAAAAACACTATTTGTGAAAGGGTAAATTAGAATTTAGTTGTTATTATTATATTCCCTAAAAGCACTGCATTTTTTTGGCTCATCAGATTTGGTTCAAGGGACTGACTTCAGTTTGTAATGTTTAGCGACAACGTGTCGACGTTATTTTTTTTCCTTTTTTAATTGAAAGAAACTTCCGCAGTATTTTTGTACAATGTATGTATTTTTGAACGATTTTGCAAAGGCTAAATAAAGGGGTATTGGGAATCTGCGCTAAAACAGCGCGAAATTGCTAAAAAAAATTGGTCGGAGCCAACATTTTGTATGGAAATAACATGAAAGGAGGTGTTCAATACGCGACAACAACAGCAGTTAGAAAACTTATCATCAGAACTGCTTCAAATTCTCAACGTTCGCTGCTAAAATCAGGGAAGAATGCGAAATTAATGCAAGTCTGGCAACTGTAAAACGGATTATTCGGCTGTCAAGCATTTGAAGATGTTAAAATTTAAAAAAAAATCACCTCGCAATGATGTGCGTTCAGATGCACGCCTTGGGTTTGCTCGAGACCATATGGCGCGGAAAAAGGAGTGTGCCATGTTTTCCGAAGAAAAAAAATCAACCTGTATGGACCGGAAGGCTACAACTACTACTTTCACGACCTTGCGAAAGGAGGAATGCGTGTTAAGTCTTCACCACACCTGTGCGAGTGGCGTAACGGTGTGGGGGGGGGGGGGGGGGGGCATATCGCACAATGGATCTTGTGAGCTGCAGTTTGTATCATCAAAAATTAACGCAAATGCATACAAAACTGTACTACAAAATGCGTTTCCACGTTACTCAAACCTTTTCGGACCAATTTCATTGATACACCAGCACGACAACGCTCCAGTTCATACAGCTAGGGTAGTGAAACAGTGGATAAACGACCAAAATGTAAAATTTCTTGACAACGTTTGGGGGCTGTTGTCGGGAAAAGTTTATGAAGGCGGAGGATAATTCGACGATTCTGCGACCCTTATTGAAGCCATTAAAAAAGCCTAGTCTACGATTTCGCTTAGGGATATTGGAAAATATTATAAGTCTTTGCCAAACCGAATGAATATATTTTGAACAAAGGAGGAAGTATAAAATACTAAATTAGCATTAAATATATACCTACTATAACCTTATATGTATTAACAAGAAACTAAGCTGTGAGTTTTTCTTTTTAATTTTAAGTTTTTGAACCTATGCAGTTGAACCAAAATATATCAGTGTTTTTGTTATGTTTTTAAAAAAAAGGTAATTAATGTGTTAGACACCGCATGCTTTTGTGTTTCATTAATAATTTATTAATTTATGCAAAAAAGTTTATTTCATTAAAATCGGTAGGTTGGTTGAAGAGATATTGCCATATTACTTTTTGGAAGTGTTGAACCTATTCAGTTGAGCAGGAGTGTATGAGCAAAAACAAGCTGATTTTGTTTTTATTTACAAGGTCATGTATTGTACGCAACCTCTGAAAAGTATGATTTAAATATAACTGAAATATGTATGTATATACAATAGTAAAAATATCATAACAGCTGCAAAAGCTGAAAATGATATGTAATCTCGATTAATAAAATAAACGGGTTGGGTCGAAATTCTGGCGAGGTCAAAATTCTGCTTTCAAAATTCTGCTTTTCAGATTTCTTTTTTTCAAAATTCTGCTTTACAAAATTCAGCTTTACAAAATTCCACCACTCACTTGTTATAGAAGAAGAGGTAAAAGTAGTTTTTTTATTGGTTTTAAGATTGTTCTCTTGGTTTAGACAAATATTCTGTAAGTATACCTTTGTGAGTGAACGTGTGCTTTGTTTAGTTTCTTAATGCTGTTGTTTTTTTTTTTTTTTTTGGTAATTGTAATTATGAAATAATTTGTTATTTTTGACTGTTTTTTTTTTGTGTGTTCTTGGTACCCAACTGTGTACCTTCTTTATAAGAAATATATTGTAGTTTGTTGACAAAGTTGAAAAATATTTGTTTTCTTTAAATTCGTAAATTAAAAAAAAAACAGAATTAACAGAATTCATTTGTTTAAAATATTGCCTGTCAGAATTTAAAAAAACAGAATTTTGAAAAGCAGAATTATGTAAGACAGAACAGAATTTTGAAAAGCTGAATTTTTGTGTTAAAAGTCAGAATTTTGCAAAGCAGAATTTCGACCCGCTCCCAAAATAAACACTATAAACGATCGTTAGGAGATTTAATAAGAAAATCCAATTAAGACCAAATCTGCAGAATAAAATAAACAAAACGTTCATAAGTAGATAGAGATTCAATGGCAAAAAACAATCATAAGAAAATGATATAGTCAGTTTTCTTCTAAAAATAAATAAATAATGGTACTTTACAACAACGGAAATTTTTGAAAAGTAATTTCGAAACACGTTCGTATTTAAGCTGGTAATACCAGTTGCTTAGAATTACTCAATATCATAACAAATAAAGCATAAAGCAATTCAGAAACGCTTCTAATAAAAGCTAGAAAGCTTGTTACTTTCATAACTTTATTTACAAAGAAACCAAATCGCATTCATTATCATAAAATGCAAATTTATTTTGCCGATATGTTTTGTGAATTCATTAAGTGCAACTGTCATTGTACCTGTAAGTATGAAGTCGTTAATAAACTCGAACACCATTATTTATATGGAAGTAATTGAAATAAACAAAATATTACGTCAGACAAAGCTAAAAAACTCAAATCAGAATCAGTGATAATCATGCATTTGACCTCAGTCGAATAACTTTTAATATAATTTGTTTATGTTTTTATTTATCATGTCATATAGTTCATGGCAGTTCATAAAGATGTCCTTCTGTTAACAATACTGTACGTGAACTTGTGTCATTACTTTTAGTGTTAATTTCAAACAAAACAATTTAAGAGTTAACACGGATTACCTTTTTTACCTACTTAGCTACCGTGTCACCATAGAGATCTGCAATTTATTTATTTATTATTCATTAATCTCCTTTCTTAAAAATAAAGCAATGGCAAACTATTAAATGGTAAATTTAAGGAGAATAGTTAGTGACAAATAAAGAACAATGGTAAACTATTAAATGGTAAATTGCATTGAATTAAAATTTATTTTGATTTAAAAGGCGGTTGGGTGTTGTATAAATATGGTAAGCATTGTTAGGCATCAACCTGGCGATACACAATAGCCGTAACTGAGACTAAACACCAATTGTGCTCATTTTACCTCCAAGTGGTAACCACCGGGTACTGGGCATGTCATATGTGACTTCAAAACTTATAAGCACGAGTGTTGAACAAGAAGAAAATAACAACACTATTATGTTCTCTCTGCAAGACTGGCTGATGAGTCTTAGAAGAGCCCCTCAGAAAGAGGACGTAGGGGAAGGTGGGGACCCTTCGTACGGTTTCCACATTTTATTTTTTTTATTTTTTATTTTTTCATGAATCAATCACCTGACAGCTTAAATTTATAGTCTAACTATATGAGATTCATATAAAAAAATGTCAGATGATTTCATCTGATGTTTTAACTATAATTATGATTTAAACTAAATCTGGAATATGTACGAATCTGCCCCAACAACGGGGCACCTATATACAGTGTTGGGGGTACCTTCGTACGCTGTGGGGTAGTTCCGTACGTGCGATTAAAACTACACATATAAAACAAAATTCTTTTATTAGCTATGAAACTAAACACAAAAATGAAGATTTAACTTCTATTAAACTAAAATAAAATACTTTTCTTATAGTCAACAAAAATTACATAGCTTTACTTACAAGCAAGACTTAAATGACTTTTCTTAAAATTAACGAAAATTAAATTACTTTCCTCTAACAATAAAACATAAAATTGCTTCAGTTTCTACGTAAATTAGTTGTCTTAAATATAGGTTCACATTTTTTAATCTTTTCTGCGGATTAGCACTGCAAAAAGTTGAAAAATTTACTGAAAAAGTGAAAAGTTTTGATGTTCTAGAAGGACAAACTGTACTTGGTGTGGACAACTGGAAGCAGCGTGCCCGGTATCGCAGAGAATGGAAGACTGCAGTGTCTCAGACAGAGACTCTTCACTGGTCGGTAAATCTCATTTAAAAAATATAGATACAATTCCATTACATTACACCAATTTAATTTATTTAAATCCAATAAAGTGCACGACTGTGTCGTACGAACTCTCTCACTGTTATAAGAATTGGTTTCGAATCACATTTTTTCATTAGCCATATTCTATACTCGTAAAATCAGGATAACAAATTATCGTCATATTGTAGATTATCACCCCTATAACGATTGTCAATTGACTATAAATTTACAGTTTACGATTTTGTGACTGAGCGATTCTGGTTGATTTTGTCAATTGCAGTTAGTTTTCGATTGGCAAGCATTTTACTGAAGCGCCCCAAAAAAACAGCGTTTGTCGTGAAGGGGAGCAATCGATTTTAGACAATTTTACCATTCATATGAGCCTAGCGACACATTTCCAGCGGATTTGTGTACATCAAATTCTTAAAGTACTCTTGCCAATGTTCGAGTGCGAAAGTGGATTGGTCCAATGGAAAATTCTACACACTTGAGTACAGGAGGAGATAAAGCACAATCTAAGAGCTTTGAGCTAGCTGCAAAATGAGCAGCAAGTAGAAGCAGAAAAAATGTTTACTACCAGTGGGACTTTGTACTCGTAGTATTTGTTGCCTCAGCTTTTGGTCGTAAGTGAATTTGACACGATTAATGACAGCTCGTTTGAACTTTTTTCGGTTTTCCTCATATGGGTTGGCCTAATACGGCCGAAAGCTTACCCCTTATGACCTGATAGCTTTTAGAGCTGTGTCAATCGTGATTGATTCGATCTTTTTGACCCGATCACAATAAAGTATTGGTGATTGCAATCACAATGCCCGAAGTCAATCGTTCATCGAGTCAATACGAGTACTTTTGTTCTGTTCTGACTAATTCATTTCTTTATTACTGATTTCTTATCTACTGAACCAATAAATGTGTTAATATATCAAAATATTTTTATTTATTTCGGCTTATTTCGTTTTACCAACATATATTTGTTCTACAAAAATATCGCTTCTGTGCAATAACCTCCATTTCCTAATTATTCAAAGGCGTTTTGGTATTTTTGAGTGTATTCACTCTTACAATCCATTCGAATGTATTTGTCTCTATCGAAACTAAATTGAACGAATGATTGGGGTTTTTGATTGTATCGAAATTGAATGGAGCAATACAATACTCCCATGTCCCATCTGTCATTGATTGATTGAATGATTGATTGAAATGACCGAATCATTTTTTCAACCAATACTTGAACGATTCGATCATTAAATTTGAACGATTGACACAGCTCTAATAGCTTTATTACCGCTGGAGTCAAAATAGGCGTTTACCTTCGGTTTGAAACCTTTTGTCGTCTTAGGAATAAGGTATTTCATTCTTAGATGAATTATTCTTTGTCTCAACATATACTTTGTAATGTTGATAATTTTAAGGATCTTGGGGTTTATTTCGATCTCAAACTGATTTTTGATAAGCATATCAATTTTATTGCTAATAAGTCTAATTCTATGCTGGGCTTCGTAAAAAGGTGGTCCAAAGAATTTAATGACCCATACGTTTCTATGTCATTGTACAATTGTTTTGTCTGTCCGATTCTAGAGTATGCCTCGCAAGTTTGGACACCGTTCTACAACATTGATTCAAATCGAATAGAGGCCATTCAACTTAAATTTATTAGATTTGCACTTAGAGGACTTCCATGGGATGATCCATTTAACCTTCCTCCTTACAGTAAAGGTATCAAGCTTCTTCAAATGCTACCCCTTCCTCAACGAAGGCTTAATAGCGATATCATTTTTTAGATGCACCTGACTTGCTGTCGTCTATTGGCTTTAATTTTCGTGGTGGTGCCCATAATTTACGTAGTGTTGATTTATTGTTTAGCCCCCATTATAGAACGAATCATGGGAGGCATGAGCCTATTAGTCGCATGAGTAGAATTTATAATCTAAATGATCATGTGATTGACTTGCATGTTAGTAAAATTAAGCCTAGAATTATTTGGCGTAATAATACCTTAATGTCTTAAATTATGCATGATTTGTGTCTGTGTGTATTTTATAGATACATAATTATTGCCTTTCTAATTGTTTTACTTTGTGTATGTCCTTACTAACACCTGTACTAAATGATGAGCCTGTGAGAGCACTTTTAGTGCCGGAAAATTACTGCTCGTGATAGTTGCTTGCTTTAAGCACTCCACGACACAGAGCTGATAGTGTATACAAAAAAAAATAATTAAGGAAAGTAAACAAACTTTCTTTATCTACGAAGACAGTCGAAGTCGATTTTTGATCAGTGGTTGCTTATTTTCCGGAGAAAATTTTCTGCGATTTTTGTATTCCTTTATTATCCACTGAATCTTTTTTACTAATGAACGTATTGTTTATTTTATTCTACAGACTTAGTTTTACGAGATCTCCTAACGATTGTCTGTAGTGTTTAGCGTTTTAATCGAGCTTACATTTCATTTTCAGCTTTTGCAACAGACTGATATAATAATTTTGCTATCGTACTCTATAAAATCAGGTCCATAGAAAACCGAAAAATAACGGCCCAGTCTAAGCCATCACACATCTCGGTCCAGACGCGAGATAAGAATTCTAAATGAAAGAATTTACATAAATGTAAATTTTGCTTTGCGATATTTTAGCTCCCATAAATAAATACATAGACTGCTCACTAAACAGAAAAAAGTGCAAGGCAGGGCCGTATAAAAACGTTCTCGCTTTTATAAGAATTGGTTTCTGTTGCGAAATATTGTATTCATTTATATTTGTATAGCCATAATTCAATAACACACTCACCGTCTCTTTCACTCAGAGCAAGTTTATATGTAATTAAGCACACACACATGTACACTTATTTCCTAAAGTGCAGTCTTAATAAATCTTTCAAACTGATCGGCTGTGTTTTACATGATCTGCTACAGTTTCGAATCATTTTTTTCATTAGGTAGCCATTTTTTGTTCTCGTAAAATCAGTAAAACAAGAATTGTAATTGTAACAATGTAGATTATTTGTAGATAGCTATATTTGATTTGTCTTTATTGCATTAAAAAATGCAGTTTGAATAGAAAAATATTTGTACATTCGTATATTCACTTTCAAACGCACCTGCTGAATATCTGTGTTGAAATCAACCTTTTTTGAGTATATTTATGCACATTTTTAAATGTAGTTAATTGTTTTTGATCCGCTTGTTTACTTAACGATATAGGTATATATATAGTATTATTATGTTTTTACAAATCCTTAGCAAAAATGTGTAATTCTATGAGTTAAAAAACATCTAGATATTTAATATTTATCCTTTCAGCAGAGGTCGGAAATGGGTAATAATAATACATTCGAATTTCAAAGGGGCACAACCTGCATAATTATGATTATTATTTATGTAAGTGATTTTATGAAATGAACAATTTCCTCGGATAAGTACCTGCACACCACTACTGCCGAAGAAATTAGGAAGGCGCTCAAATACTAAAAAAAAAAACAAAAATAGTTTGGCCGGACGAGATACCCTCTGAGTTCTGAAAAAAGATGGGAGAACTCGGGTCCAAACGGGTCATGATTTTCATCTCCAAACTGATGCGGAAGAGAGACCCTGCCACGTCGAATCAATCGGTTCTCGTTCTATCACCGCAATTAAACGACGTAGGGCGTGGTTAGTACTTAGATGGGGGACTACTTGGGAATACCGTGTGTTGTTGGCACCTCTTGCGAACGTCT
The DNA here is from genome assembly GCA_949715645.1 of Portevinia maculata. Lineage (NCBI taxonomy): Eukaryota > Metazoa > Arthropoda > Insecta > Diptera > Syrphidae > Portevinia > Portevinia maculata. The sequence continues at coordinate 210,072,923 of OX454525.1, read as the reverse complement.
GACAAACATAAAAGAGTATCAAATTGTCATGAGAAAGCTTCTCAAAATTTGCCGTTCGGATTCGGCGTAAAACTGTAGGTACCTTCCACTTCGAATGAAAGTGGTTGGAGAAGCTGGGTTCACGCCCTGTATGGGCCGTTAAGGCCTAATATGTATGTATATACATATGTCAACTGATGAGAGGCGATCCAATGCCTAACCAGTTGAGGCAAAGTTATTTCCTCCATTTGTACAAAGAAAAAGGCAATACGCGAGACTGCGATCACCGTTCAAACAAGCTCAGGTCGCACACCATAGAGACCATGAAGACCAGTGCGGGTTTGTCGCAGGTAAATCAGCCACAAACGCAATCCAAGGGATAACGATCATGATGGAAATGATGCAAAAAAAAATTCCGAATATTTGTGCTGTAATTCTCTGATCCACTCCGACCTATTCCAAACATTAACTTGAATGGAAGAATGATTCCCATATGCGAAAAGTTCAAATATGTGGTGTCTTTTATCAATAGCGAAGCAAGCTGTGATGACGGCATTAAACATTTCGTAAGCGTAGGGTGGATCAAGTGGCGGAAAAACTCAGCCATTTCCTGTGACCGACATATGTGTGGAAACTCAGCCATCTTCTGTGACATATGCCCCCTAAGCTGAAAGGAAAGTTGTACACCGCAGTTATGCGCCTGGTGCTCACATGCGGTTCACAGTGTTGGAGAGTGTACAAAAAGTTCGAGGCCAAATAAACGGCAGCTGAGATGAAGGGTAGGAGTAACAAAGATTGATCGAAAAAAGAAGTTCTTAGATCCAAGGAATCCTTCACGTCAAAGAACCTATCTGGAAGAAATGGATCACGACCGGCTCAGTTGGTACTGTCATGTTCAAATGAGAGATTCTACGAATCCTATCAAAAGGCAATATCAATCAACGTTTCCATACAATAGCGAGAAGAGACGCATTCCTATAAACTCCTGGATCACACGAACGCAGCAATATGAGTATTTGATTGGCCTTAGTGAGGAAGTGATTCAAGATCGGGAGGTCTGCCATTATTTTCTGAAGTAAGGAAGATGAACCCCACAGGCGGACCATTATAGGGATGCAGTTATGTGAGAGGGTTATGATTCCTTTAATCCTGATAATAGCCTCACGTTACTATTAAGGAAGGCGGGTAAGAAGTAATTTTATGAAAAATGTGTGCCCGAGACTGATACAAATTTTATGACGGCAAAAAATATACCTGATGGCATTCTTGTTTGAAATTTGTAGCACATAATAGATGTCACTTTTTTGATTTTGACGGGTATTAAAAATAGTTTTAAAAAAAAAACGCAATCAAAAACTCAGACCCCAAAAGACCTACAATTTTGAAATTAACTTGGAGGTAGTTTTACGGATAAAAACAAAAACAAAAGAAAAAAAACTACTAAAATAAAGTGCGACGCCCCTTCTTTTAAAAAAATTAAAATGTTTAGTGAATTTAAAAAAGTTTTCGAGTTTGACCATACCTACACGTATCAACTGGGTATTTTAGATTTACCTATAAAAGTTATAATTGCAAAAAGTAATGGAATCACACCAAAAACATTTTGATCGGTATACTTAACAAGTTGTCTATCGTTACCCACATTTATAAAGTTTATAGGAACTTGTCAAGAATACGATTCAAAATGCAATAAGTAAGGTTTTAAATAACGAAGTCCTTTCATAACTTATTAAAAAAGTGGTCTGGGTGCGACCCGAAAAGTCCATACGACTAACTTCCCACTGGGATCAATATGATTTATGCGATTAGTGGGAAATTTTGAAATGTTGTTAACCATAAGTTAAGAATTATTTAATATTAAAAAATGCTCTTTAATATTGTTCATGGAAATTAAATGTTGTTAATAACAGTAAAGTGTTATATACATACATATATTAATGCAACCATTGTTATGAACACGGAGACCTGTAAATTTATATTTATACGAAATAATGGAGCACAATGTAATAATGATTTGCTCAATAACAAATGACAATAAATAGTACAAATTAAGGCAAATTATTTTAGTTATTTATTTACTAACAAAAAACGGCTGCACCGATTTCGCTGGAAACTTAATCAGTTCTGAGTTACGTAATTACGCTTCGAATAAACCTGGTCGCATATCAATATCATCTTTGGTTCTTGAGATAATCGAGGCGAAAGATAATTTCGAACGAACATACGCACATACTTACATACACAAACAGAGACATCTCTATAAAAACGTTGGATTTGGATTCTGGTGACCTTGAAACGTGTAGATATGTCAAAATCCGCGATTCACAAAATCGGGCCCATTACAAGAACTTCCACTGGGAAGTTAAAAATAGTACAAATCATCAATTTCAAAATGCAGCTAGTTTGCCTTTATTTTTTTAGTTATTTATTTACAAACAAAAAACGGCTGGGCCGATTTCGCTGGAAACTTAATCAGTTCTGAGTTACGTTATTACGCTTCGAATAAACCCAGTTCCATGCCAATAGCATCATTGGTTCTGCAGATAATCGAGGCGAAAGATAATTCCGAACGCACGTACGCACATACGTACATACACACACCCAGACATCTCTATAAAAACGTTGGATTTGGATTCTGGTGACCTTGAAACGTGAAGATATGTTAAAATCCGCGATTCACAAAATCGACCCCATTACAAGAACTTCCACTGGGAAGTTAATAATTCCACGGTTTTTAAAATTTATGTTTTAAGTGTGAATTTAACTACAGCATACGGTATCTGATAAGAAAAATGCCTTTAAATAGTTGCCAGAGAATAAAACTTCAGTGTGTGTATAAAGGACAAAACAAGGAACTTTAATAAGAAAGTCAAAGCACAAAATATACTTGAAGAAAGTGATACATTTAAATACGATCTTCTTAATTGCTAAGTAAAATTCTGCTTAAATCTATTTCACATTTAAAGATCACATAAGGAACTATCACTTACCCACATTATATTTTTATAGTTTAATGATACACACAAAAAGTAAATGAATAAAAAGTATCCTCCAATTTTTGTTAAAAAAAAGTTTATCCAATTTTTCGCGTGTTCACGGCTATAAATCAAACAAATAACCACAGACACGCATAAACGTACAAACGAGTTCGGTTTCGCCGTTCTACGTACTACGGGAAACCTAAATAGCAGGTTCCTTATAAAGAATTCAAACACTTTTGACTGTTTGCTGAAGCTTTTAGTCATTTCAAAGTGTGGTTGCAATTAAAAAACAAACCCAATTAGAATGTCTAAAAAAAACCGGTCAAGACTACGCAGTTGGCAATATGATGCTAATGAGAAAAAGAAAATGAAAGAAAAGTTTCGGCTTATGCGTAAAGTCCAGGTAAGGTGAAAACTTGAATTGTGTAAAAGCGAGGGTAAGCTAATCATTAAAGGTGTGAATTTTTTACAAATAACTTTCGAAGGTTTTTATTGGAAAATCTTTATATTTTGTTTTAAAAATCGATTTTTTTAATGGGTGCTTAGTGTGTTCTTTGTAAGTCATTTATAAATATCTCCTTATAAGAGTTACTTTTAGGCGATAATTTGAAATTAAAGGCCATGAGCGAGTTCGAAAATTTGGCTTTGTTGTACGTTTAGATTAACAACTTGGCTTACCATTCAGATTGAAGTCTAAATATTTAAATTCATGGAGTGTGATTTAAATGACTTAAAAGTAACACTTAATTATCAGGTTTTATTAGACTGCACACGGTTGTACCAGAGTAAATTTTAATCATGGCATTAGCTTTTATATATACGAACATATGTACGCAAGTCCTGATAATAAGAAGGTCGGTAGGTTGGGAGATAAAGTGACGGCTTCGTGCCAGAAACACGCAATTAGCACCTAAACGGTGTGAGGATGGCAAAGCTTGTCTGCGATCATGAAGATAGACCAGTGACCCGTTCTTATGGCATCCAGTCTAGAGACGTCTGCACGTGTTTTATGAATTAGGTTTTGTGTTCAATGTTAAGATATGACGCAATGAAGTTAGATTTAGTTTTTGTGTCATAAATTTGGAAATGACTTTGAAAGAAAAAACCACTACCATTTGCCTTATATTAATTTCAATGATGATTCCACTGCAGGTGGTGTCGGGTACTTTGTTTTAAAGAATATGGTACTTAATGAAGTGAAAAGTGTTGACTTTGCAAGTGCTGGTTTCTATTGAAGTAAATCATATCGAATATGTGTTTATAGACTGCATATGTGTACAATAGACTGCAATACTTAAAAGTCAGTAAATTAATTATTTTCGGGAATTTCAACTTTAATTTAATAGACAGCGGCGACAGTCTCTAACTACCTGACCCTTTTGGCATCGCATGGTCTAGCATGTTTCATAAATGAACCTTCTTCTCATTGAGCACCTGCAAAAACTGCGTATTTGATTTGAAAATCTCTGATCACACAATGAAGGGTCTGTTGGTGAACAAGATTCTCAACAATGAAAATAGTAAAAATAACAAAAAGCCTCAAAATATATATAAGCCAAAAAATGATTTTGTAAAACTCAAAAAAAGCCTATGAGTTTTTAAGAGATGTCTACTCGAAAAGTGACGCTTCAGTACATTATACCTTATTTATGGATTCCATACGTAAACGGGTTGGGTTCGATATCCCGCTTTTTATAATCTCGATTCTTAAAATCCCGCTATTATAATCCCGCTTTTTATAATCCCGCTTTTTATAATCCCGCTTTTTTAAAATCCCGTCTTTTAAAATCCCGCCTCTTATAATCCCGTTTTTATAATTATTTATTATAAAAAATCGCGCGATTTTTAAAATAAAGCAACTACTTTTGATTGTAAAAGCGGGATAATAAGAAAATTAAAAAAATTAGGCAATGAGTGTTTTTTTGAAATGCATTTTTTTTTAACATTTATCATTTTTAGAGAAAGTAACAAAATAAGAAATAAATAATATCAAAATAAATTTTTAAGTAATAAATATGACAATCTTCAATAATTTAAAAAAAAAAATATAAAGTAATGTTATATGATATTCTGCAAAAGGGAACAAAAAAAACTTCAAACCATTAACAACATTTTTTATTTTATTAGTTCAAGTGTATTATAAGCAATGCAACGCAAAAACCCTGTTTTACTAATTTTTTTCTATTTCTCATTAATTTTTTTACAGCGCGTGACTTTCAGTTTTTTTATATAATGTTTCTTGTCCATTTCGTAATTTTTGTATTTCAGTTTGCACCACAATTGCTTCCTTTCTCAAATCTGCAATGAGTTTATATAAGCCAGCACTTTTTCGTCCAACCAAAAATTTCAGTCTGCGATGCCACGCTTCAGCATTATTTTGTTTTCTCGGGAATTGTTTTTCTGCGCTGTCATACACAGACCAAAAGTTAGGAGAGTACTGCACTTGTCTACTTCCATTACGAATGTTTTGTAAAAAAAACGGGATTAGCGGGATTTGGCGGGATTTTAAAAAGCGGGATTATAATAGATCGGGATTTTGAACAAGTGGGATTTTAAAAGACGGGATTTTAAAAAAACAGTATTTTAGTAGACGGGATTTTAAAACTTTTTTTTTGGGATTTTTGAAAAGCGGGATTCCGATACGCTCCCTACGTAAACACATAAGGGACTATACCTCCAATAGACTCAAGCCTTGGATCACTATAACTACAGCTAATTAACAAAATAACAAGGAACATAAGCTTAGAATTAGTTAAAAATAGTGTCACGGCTTCAATTTAAGCTACGTAGATAGTGCGAATAAAAGGAATCATTTTTGGATTGGTTCCAGTTTATTAATGTCTACAGTGTTAATAGGAGGCGAGGCGATACTACAGTACTCCAAAAAAAAACGAACTAGGAAATAGTTAACAGCGTTGGTATTATATGGATTATTTAATTCTTTTGACCTACGTTTCACACAACATAATATGCTGGTGCTCGTGGAGAAAACGTTGTCAATTTGAGGCTTAAAACTAAGACGAGAGTCAATAAGTATGCCCAGGTCTTTAGGAACATCCCGTCGTTCTAGGGTTTTTCTATCAATATTGTAATCCATGGCCATACACGTTTTCTTCCAGCAAAAGAAATAACATTACACTTGGCGTAATTAAGACATACCATTCATATTGGACCATATGACTAAATTATTAATATCGTGTTTCATTTTGAGCCCGCCATCAATGTTATATACTACATTAAATAACTTGAGATCGTCTCCAAATAAAAGATAAGTATGTTCCTACAGTAAACAAACAATTCCATCAATACATTTATAAAAATCAGAAAGAAAAGTTCCTTGAGGAACACCGGACGTAGCATTAATTGCACGAGTTACAACATCACAAAATTTGACATACTGTTTTCTCCCTGAAAGAAACGAAAGGATCCACTTTAATAAATTCCTACGGACACCAATTTTTTGTAATTTAAAAATGAGCAGTCTAATGGCAACTTTGTCAAAAGCTTTACTGAAATCGGTGCAGATTGCATCAACTTAGTTTCTATATTCCATTTCAATTAAAATGTAAGATGTGTAGTTACAAAGTTTGGTTGCACTGGAGCTCAATTTAAAAAATTCATCCTGTAGCTCGATAATAACCGATCTCAGCTCCGCATACAATTATCGGCAACAAGTTCTTTAAAAGCTTTGGGTATAGAAGTGATTATTAAAATGCCCCTATAATTTTGGAGACCTATCAATACTTTTAAATATCGCAGTCAGGAATGATTCGAGCTATAGCTCTAGTTGAACAAATCTAAAATAGAGAGTGCTATTCTCTCAGCTGTCTTTATAAGAAAGACAGGGAATATCATCAGGAACGAAACCTTGCTTGTCGTCTAATAGCTTCAATGTAAGGACCAATTCATCAAGGCTGATTGAAATGTTACTTAAATTTACCATGCTTCCATCAATATGACGAAAATCATCTTCACTAAAATAAATTGGCCTTGAATAAACTTATTTAAATAACGATGCAAATACTATATTTTAATTGTATCAGAATAAAGTTTATCCTTTAAGTGCATTCAAGTGGCAAAATGTTTTACATTCTTTTTGTAGTTTGTGAATTTCTAAAAATGGCAAGGATTCGATTATACTATTTTATCAGTTTAGTAAATAGGTCGTAGCAAGTTTTGTCATATTCTCGAAACATCTGGGGCCTAACTCTGTAATTCGATTCTAAAGTTAAATCGTTCTAATTCGGAAAATATGTAGTGTGTAATTCGAAAATCGGAAATTGAAATCCGAATTTCATTTATCTACATACATTTGCCTTTAAAATAAAATAAATTCAATTGTTAATATACTCGTACCTTATTTATTGCATTAAGTTATTTTGGATGTTGTTTCTTTTTGTTTTAGTAATATTTAAGTAGGCCGTTTGGTTCTGGGCCGTCATGGTAAGAAGCAACATTGTTTATACTGAATTCCGGCAGACGGCTATTTCTGCCATGCTCGTGTTCTCAAACACAAACTATTATACATATATTTCATGAAATAAAGAATCTACCTATAATCTAATCTAATCTAATCAATCTACTGAATTTGTCCTCCCTTTCTTGAGGTGAGGGGATAGTTTAGGAGGATCTTCAACATTGTACATTAAGCAAATGTTATGAAGAGCACAGCAAACATTTAAAATTTCAGTTACTTTCTCTGGGGCATAATGAAGTTCCGTCGCTGCAAGTAGGCAGCGAAATCTTGCTTTCAAAATACAAAACACCCGTTCTATTGTGAATCTAGCTTTACAAAATTTGAATTTTCCGGGGCATTCCATGGTTCGAGTGTATACCCGGAATCTCCTATAAAATACAACGCTAATATAATTTTGTTTCATTTTATAAATAAATATGGATACCAATAATCCAAGCTGATATGTCTCCGTTTTTTAAGTTGTTTTCAAGGTATTGAAGTTGATTGTAAAGATTCCAAACATGTGAGTCTCTGGATGCTCCACCGTATCGTCCATTAACAGCTCGAATAATCACCCGGTGATTACATATCTACAAGAAACAAAGCTCCATAAATTAATAAAAAGAAATCAAGAGCTCGATTTTAAAGTGAACTTACCACCATTGCATTTATGCTGCGCTTCAGTTTCCGATTGAAAAATAAATATTCATTGTTCCTATTCAATATATTCAAAAATATTCAATGGTCTAACCATTTGAATGTGTGTCCCATCCACGACTGCAACAATTCCCGGTATGCCAGATGTCACAAATATAAATGCATCTTTGAAAGACGATTTTTTATTACAAAACTAGAAATATTTAATATAAATAAATTATTCTCGTCATTAAATTTTGTTTGATATCACATTACCTTTTACTTGATAAACCCATTATGTTGGAATCGTCTCTTTTGAATTCTTTTTTCAGCACAAATTTCTTCATCAAGCCACAATACAACTAAATCCATATCCATAGTGAAATTCAATTATCAACGAATAAACTTAACTAATCAAAAACGAATTTTTTGACTTTTTGTTGAATTTAAAATGTCATTTTTGACAAAAAATACAGCCGAGTCTCGAAACATTTATTCGATCGTTGCAAAGGTTTCTTTCATTTTCTTTGGCTTCGAAACAACTTTCGAACAGTTTTTACTTTCGAATCGAATTACAGAGTTAGGCCACTGGTATAGCTTTTTAAAAATCCATTGAAACGTCTGAAAGCTAACATTGGTCTGAAAAATACAGAATACCTGTGCTGCGCGTTCTCTGATTCACTCCCACCTATTTCAGAACCTGGGATGACTGCATCAATTGCGAAAGCTTGGGGTGGATAAAGTGGTGCGAAAACTCAGCCATCTTATGTCACCGACAAATTTTCCCGAAGTTGAAAGAAATGCTCTAAACAGTGGTTGTGCAAGCAGCAACCTGTATCCCCAAATGGCTTTTTTCGTTTCAAAAATCATAAATTTTGAAAGTGATTTCCTAAGCTAGGAAGTTGATACATTTTAAGAAAAAATGCCTTACAGTGTGTTTAAGAAAAGGAATAAACAGAATGTTTTACTTTTAAGACGGTTTAAAATACTGTTAAACTTGTGAAAAAAATTATTGAGCTGATGACTGAAGTTATAACAGGGTGTCTTTATACCAACATGAGCACAACAGTGGAGGGTTAAATTAAACGAACCATTGTTTAATAGTACCCACATGTATTCAAACATGTTTTTTTTATTTTGTGGCACATCAGAGTATTCAATTGATTGGAATAAGATAGATTGACTTAAAAAGTCCCAACAATATTTGCTTTTACTAGTGGAATGCACAGAACAAAAGAAAAAATAAACATAATTACAAATAACCACCTATAACACAAAACACCGAACACACGACCCCACAAAACTAACGAGCAATGTAACAAAAAGAAGAACACTGTTAGAAGCAGATAGTACCACCTCTTCAAATTAATCTATCCCAATTTGCATAAATTGAAATATTGAAATTGTATAATCTAAAAAATATTTTTTAAAATTTGTGCGCTGTAAGAAAATGTATGTATGCCGTTGCAGGCCACCCACAAAATAGCGCTTGTTCTAAAAGGCGACTAAAGGGGAGAAATAAGGAGTACATCTATGCAATTTTATCATTAAGGTGAGTCTAGCGATACATTTCACTTCTTGCAACTGCCCCGCAAGTGTGCATGCAAATCTGTGGGCGGACACACTGGATAACGGGAAATCCAACAATAAATTAACAATGGAAGCACGGAAGTGCCGAAAACGCAACAAATTAGGCAATCCTGAAATTTCCGGATCCAAATGCAACAACAACAGAAGTACAACAAAGAAATATAGAAAGATTCGAACAAACAAAATATATGAGCGGCGAACCAGAAGAGAAATAAGAAAAAACATAGGGACGGGCTACAGTCCGCTTGGGCGAACTGTTGGATACCCTATTCTTATTCCTATCCCTCATAAGTGGGCGTGACAAAAGTCTAAGTATGGTTGAATTGTTAAGAACGCTCTACATCTTTTGTTATATAACATTTAAAGGATTTTATCGAAAAAACGAAGCTTTTGTAAAAAAACATTCCCTAGCTCAAACTTTGGTTTTCCAATAAAATTGTTTTATCTAATTGTGGGCGCGTCAGTAGGCGGATTTAACAAAAAAATACGCATGAGCATAAAGGGCCCCTAGAGAGTATATATTATATATTTCAGCTTCCTAGCTCAAACTTTGGATTTTCAAAAAAAAAAAAATTAAATTTTGGGCGTGTCAGTGGGCGGATTTTGACCCTTAGAATAGGGACGCTGCACTCACGGTATAGTTGATGTGTAAACATGAAGGCACAGTTGCGCGTTAGCTACCTAATTTGTTATCTAGCTAACGCCATAACTAAGTAACTAACGTAGTTAAATTAGCTGCGCTAAAAATGCAATCGATTGGTGGTTAGCTATCATAATGAAAACTAATTTTTGCTATTAGCTATTAGTTGCAGGTTGTGTAACTAAGCTCGTTAGGTTGCCAAAGTTAGTTGCGGATGACAACTAAAAGTTGGTTAGTTTTTAGTTGTAGCTTTTTAGCTGCCTAGGTAATAACTAATAACTTAATCAAATTTTTTTATTTTGCTATAATGGTGATAATTTATTGGGATTTATTATGCATATTGAGTTTAAAATAAAAATTGATTGAATGTCCCTTTTATTTTACATCAGGTTATTTTACAAAGAGGTCCTTGGAGCCACAATAATTAAACCCGAAAAAGGATATTTTCCCAAAATGTCTTTAGAAATGGCACGGTATATATGAACTCAATGTTATTTGAAGGAGGGGTGCTAGGAACAACAAACATTTTGGTAAAATATCCTTTTTTCTACTTTTAAGGACCTTTTTGTTGTTCCAAGGATCTGTAGTCAAATAACATTGAACACAATATACTGCGCGGTTTTTTAGGAGTTTTTGAAAAAAATGTTTTTTTTCGGGCTTGGACCTTATTTGGTTCTCCAAGGACCACTTGGTAAATAAAACTCACGTGGTATGAAAATCTAACGGTGACGTTCGATATTTCCAACTAGCCCCTACCGAGAAAAAATATATTTACACATCAACGAGAGCAAAGATTTTTACACATCAAAAAAACAACGACATGCGGTTGTTCTCAAACGGTCACCCACCTACGTACTAACCGCACCCAACGTCGTTTAATTGCGGTGATCTGGCGAGCACCGATTAACTCACGTGGTATGAAAATCTGATGGTGACGGGAAAATCTGACGGTGACGGGAAAATCTGACGGTGACGCGAAAATCTGACGATGACGGTGACGCTCGATATTTCCAACCAGCCACTACCGAGAAAAAAGATATTTACACATCAACGAGAGCAAAGGTGTTTACACATCAAAAAGAATGTTAGTAATGCCGATTATATGTAGATAGCTTTCTATATTTGATTTGTCTTAATGGCATATGTAAATGGGTAAGTAGTTGAAAAGAACACCTTGAAATTTTATTTTACACCTTTTAGCAGAGGCCGGAAATGGGTAGCTAGTCGTAATATTATACCTCATACTCAGTTTGAGTTAGAAATTTTAGCACGATTGCAATCTTTCTCTTTAGTATACTAAAGTATACGAGAAAGTTGAAAAACTGAATAGCTCTGATGTGGGTAGCTAGTGCCTTTTTTATTAGAGCTAATTTCCCTAATGCTTGAGCTTAAACGATAGGTGCATACTCCTTTTATTTGTTATTTGATCTTCCCTTTGCGATACCGATGATCTGTAGCGATTTCAACCCATGCATTGGCATGTATCCTTGCAGTACAGATTTGAAATGTTAAATTTGTCGCTAGGCTCACAAAAGTCTTAATTGCCTACATGTGATTATTTCCTTAGTCGCTTTTTGCGACAAGCGCTATTTATTGGGATGTGTGATAAGTCCGTGGTGATGACTACAAGATTCTGATTGCTGAAAATGATTGGTTCAATAATGACTTCAGCTCAAGTTTTAGTTCATGACTCCAAAGAATGCATTCTGCAATGATTGCATTTTTTTAGAGTCCTGGCACAAATGACCCATACTTTCTCCAATTTTCGACAAAATAATAACATTTAAAGTCTTACCTATTGACAAATTGATTTCTGGATTTTAATCCGAGAGCTATGATCTCTCTGAATAAATCAAAATTATAAAATCTCCGGCGTACAGCAACAAAACTCTTCTTATTTAAATAAATTGCATCGGTGGAGAAATGAAAAAGCAATCGTTTTATTTTTTGTATTACCTATTCGTTTTTAATAGATCTACACAATATTTAAAGCAAAGACAATCTGTTACGGACACCAGAAAACCGAATGACCCACCCAGTGCCATCAAAGTTCACCGTTTTCCGGAAACGGACCGATAGGACATTTCGCCGTCCAGTATACTCTGTGGGCATATCCTGTACCAAGTATACAAAAACTCAATATTAAATGGATGTTTTACTTAAATGGCATTATCATACCTCGCCACAAAATTTGCGAGCAAGTTCTTCTGGTTTTCCGGGGTCTTGTTCGAATATTTGTAAGTAATCCGAGTGGCACGTCACTTTTGATCCCAAATCAAATACTGCAAAATGATGGTAATTACTAAGTATTTATACAAAATTTAGATTTTTGTGATAAACTTAAATGAAAGATTACCTCTAAATTCCAAAAGGACTACTAAATTATTCGGTACTCTAATATTCCATCTACAATCGGAGCTATTTCTCACATTTCCCGGATAAAATGGGCTTGTAAAGATTCCAAAAACATTGTAAAAATCTCCACCGCAGCCTGGTCCTTTGTCACTTGCTAAAAAGTTGAAATCATAGTTGTTGAAAACGCCGCGATGTGAAAGGAGAAGTCGCAACTTGTTTGATTCCGTAAACACACTATTGGATGGTTCTACTGATCCGCAGATTTTACGAACCTTTTGCATAGACGTGTTACTAGTTCGTTCATCGAAAATCTAAAATATAAAATATGAAGTATTATAAAGCTTATATTCGTCTACTGATTGTTGGCTGAGTTGAAAAACCTCAATGAAATTAGATGCACATTCTTCCGCCTCGCCATAGAAGTACACGTAATTGAAATAGATGCTGATGGAATAATTTTGTGGAGCGTTTATATAAATGTTGCAATCGACATCGGTTCCAATTAAAATCCGCCCCTGTATGCTAGTGAAGTTCTTGAAGCATCCTAGATACAAAATAAAAAGACAAAAACATGAGAATGAGTATTGTTATTATTAAAAGTATATTATTTCGGATAAACCGCCCAGAGACAGGCAAAGAATATCACTGCAGCGGGCCCCTACAAACAGACATTGTACATCTTAAAGCTAGCCTGCAAGTGCAGATGCAAATCCGTGGGTTCATACGACGGGAGATAACCGGTGTCTTAAAAGGTCGATCGAACAATAATCAATAATAGGAGCCTGTACAGTGTACATGTCGATATATTCAAAAACAGCCAGTCCTAAAACCTCCTGGATCACATCAATGCAACAACACCAACATTTTATCAGTCTCAGTGATAAACTGATCCCAAGCCGGGCCGCTTGCCGATGTTTATTGAAGTCGAACAGGCGAACCCCATAACCGGACCAGTAGGATTGCATTAAGATTCTGATTATAACCTCCCGTAAAAGAAGGAAGAAGAAGATTATTTCGGATAAACCGTCTATATCAAAATGGTAATTTTTTCCCAGGAAGTATCAAATTAGAAACAAAATGAACAAACCAACAGCCCTCCCCCTAATCTCCCCTTCTCCCACGAACATGTCCAACGATACATGGGGACATTTAAATATATTTCTCGGTTTCACTGCGTTATGAAGTTATAACGGTTTTAAGATCTAGTTGTTAACATCTTCTTTTAGCTGTACTTTCCCCAAATTTGCATTAATTGCAAGTTGTCATTTAGACAAAAATGATCCACTACTAAAGTCTTAAAACATTTAAAAGGCATCGGAAAGCTTGTTTATGCATGGCTCAGCACTTTAAACGACCCCCTCCGCTGCACTGGATATTCTATTTCATCTGACACCCGTCGACATCTGCTAGCGCGGCTTTTCGCGTCAAAGCAGTCTTCTAGCGTACGGAGAAGGACATCGGCAACTCTGCTATTCTGAAGAACGTCAGAATCTACCGTTACTCGCAGTTTAGCAAAAATGTCCCCTTCACTTCTTTCTGGGAAGAAAGCGTTCTCTTGGCGTTCTCTTCAATCCATTTCTACACCGATGGATCAAAAACTAATGGCGGGATAGCTGGATGTGTTTTCTCAGATAGACTAAGTTTCAGACTCTCATTCCCTTTTTCAAATCACTGCGGTGTATTCCACGCGGAAATTACGGCGATAAAAGAAGTCCTCTCATGGCTAAAGAGAAATGTGATATCCGCTATCCACATATTCTCGGAAAGTAAAGCTGCGATAAAAATTGCAGGGAACTGTAGAGGTGATAAACTCACCAAACATGGAACAACACTGCCTATTCTACATGGAAAAAAAAATACTTTGGCATTCCACTTGCTACATGCTTATGCTAAAATTGGGAACCATCGGGAAAGTGAACCTTAGGTGGACAAATGGTACAACTTGTCTAGCGACAAAACAGATTTGGCCAAAGTTTTATCTGAATAATTGCGTGCGCAGTGGCGTAGAGGTAAGTGTGTTGGACTACTAATCTAAAGGTCCCCGGTTCAAATCCCGCTGGCCCAAGTAACATCTAGAGTTTTTGCCACTGCCCCACCTCTCGCGAAAGTCTGACAAACATCCAAGAGTATTACTTGTAATGAGAAGCTTCTCAAATGTTCCAATCGAACTCAGCTTAAAATTTTAGGTTCCTTCCACTTCGCACAAGCAAATGGTTGGAGAAGATAGGCTTAAAGACCTGTATGGCCCGAAAATCTCCAATATTAATTATTTTTTTAATCTTAAACCCTCTAAGTGGTCTCTTATTAGCGGAACGGGCAGATTTGAGTGGTCATTAATACATTAGGCCCTCCAACTTACCCGTTTTAGTACCGCAACAGCGAAGAGGAATAAATTCGAAACGCAAAAGCAATTCAGCTAATTTTGATAAACTAAATAAACTCCCAGGACGGTGCATTACTTTAAATAATATCCTCTAAGTTTATAAGTTTGATAAAGCTAGCTAGGGCGTTTATGGGAGAGGCCGGGCTCACCAACTTGTGGTGGTGCTTCCGGGAGGTGACTGAAGCTGTAAGGTAAGCGATGATTGGCCTATTAACGTCAAGTAGCATATGACCTTTACCCTAGTGGCAAGTTGATAAATAAGTCTCCTAATAAGAGCAAAACTCGCCTTTGCACTCGCAAGACAAGCATCTATATATACCTATACCGAAATACAGATACTGGTCGAGACAAAAAATCTAAATGGCTTATTTAAGAACATGTCGACATCATCAAAAACATAAATATATATTCACTTGATGTATTCTTTTCAACAACGCAATGGTCACATACCAAATCACAACTACAACTTAATTTCTTCTGAAGAACCGTGTTTTTGAGAACTTTTTTTCATAAAAAATGTATAACGTTATAATGTTTTGATAAGATCCCTTATTAGGGGCCCATAAACCCTGTGGACTTGTAAGGACAAATGATTAAATGATTTTGAACCTACCAGTCACCAACCGTTTCAAAAACATTTCCTATTCATCGAATTAATAAAAGCTGGATGGCTCACAACAACTCCTTATTTTCTTATAAGAATTCACCAACAATTCAACTAGTATGAGATTGTATTTTGTTTTCACTTGTTGCTTTGTGGAACAAACGAATAAATCATCAAATTTCCTATTTGTTATGTTATGTGGAAAAGTCTTGGAGAAATGGTCGTTACCTCTTTGTTTTGTGGGTCAGAAATTGATACTTATGGTAGAATTTTACTTGTTTCACAAGTCTTGTTGTATTGTGTGCCAGGTCCCAGGTGTCAAAAGTATTGTTTGCAGCTTCATCATGTAGCGTTTGACGTCGCAAAATTACTACCAAAGTTCGAGCTCAGGTTGTAGGTGATCAATATTTATTCACCAGGGAATTGAGTCGCCGCCTCGTTATACTGCGCAAACTTTACGTCGCACTCTATAAAAGTTTAAGCGTGAGTTTACTTAACGGCGGTGGGCGCAGTGGCGAAGAGGTTAGTGTGTTCGACAACTTATCTAAAGATCTCAGGTTCAAATCTCGGGGGACAAGTAACACCTTAACGTTTTTTCCACTGCATCACTTCTTCTGTCTGACCAACACCCAAGTGTATCAATTGTCAAAGAAATGCACCTATTGCCATTCTAATTGCAAATGAGGCACCATTTTCCATCATTTTGAACTGCATTCATCTTCACATTTAATGATAAAATATCAAAAATAAACCAAAACATAAAGTGAAATGATCAAAGAATTGTTACATTCAGTAACACAGCGATAACTGTTTAAATTGTGACAAAGAATGTGATAATCGTGTTCCGAGAAGGCAAATCAGACATACGTTTATTCCAATAAGCCCTTCATACGCCGTGTACGGTTATAACATAAAGAGTGCAATATCAATAAGTATTTTATTTATGATAATTCAAACAACTGAATATGTTTCCTTTCTATTTTAACAAATTGTTTGTAATTTCAAATCTTTAAAAATAAAAACATTGAAAAAATGTAAAAATGAAAGGCAAGTCACAGTCCATTTATACATAAGGACAGCTGAAATGATGTGGTTAGGCTAACGATACCTGCTACCGATGTCGTTATTTGTAATTGCTTTTTGGCCTAATGTTATTTGTAATCAGGGCACTGGGTTATTATCTTTGAGGTTAAGTCAAAGCAGTAGTCTGTGACGATAATTGAGACTTTGGATCATGTGGAAGCAAAACATTAAAGCTATCGCCGGCATACAGCCGCAAATTTTGGACAGGGCGATCAAAAATTGGAGCGATCTGGTGCATCATTGTTAACAATGTTCGCGGTGGACATTTGACCAATATATTGCTCCGAACATAATATTGTGCATTTTGCAGAATAAAGCAACTTAATTGATATTCAAACCGTTATTTTCTTTTTTGAATTAAAGTCTCACGTTTGGAAAAGGTGTTTGTCAAGTCAGGAACAGTCAAAGTATACTTCATATTTTCTAGCTCTGCTCCAAATGAAAAAAAGACACACAATGTTTGTGTCTGCCAATGTTACGGAGACATTTGTTGACAAAATTGCAGTTTCTTTAATTTTCTTTTCGAAAGACCGCTGTGAACAGCTTGCTTTCATTTAAAAATATAGATGCCACTAGTTACTCTGTGTGTACGATAATTACCTTTATGTAAAATTATTTGAATAATTTGTAAACTAATTTCTATACTATGTACAGTACATATTTGAATAAAGAAAAAAATTGAATTGAAAATTGAAATTGAATATGCGTTTGCAGGACCGTATCCTGTGACTGAAATGCAATTTTATTGTTCTCTTCCTGTCTGAACCTTATATGCGCATCAAAAAAAGTAATCGAACCGTTTGAATGTGCGATCTTAATACCTTATGCAAAACTCTGATTTGTGAATTGTGAATGCAAATTCGGAAATCTGAAGTTTGGCAGATGTTTGCTAGATGTAGGGCAGTACACAAAATAAAAAGCCTTTCATTTAGGACTTGACAACTTCTTTTTTAAATAAAATGCAAACTGCTTCAGATATCTCAATAAAATGTATTGGATTGAATTACTATCAAAACATTTATAAATGGATTTCGACTTCGTTCATACGAGTATGTTTACCACGGTAGATACGTTGAACTCAATTTTCGATGATTCGGCCGCATATTTCGACCGATACGGCCGCTATTTCTCATTCAATATTGATCTGAGCTCCTCTAACGTCGCCGGTTTGTTAGCATGGACCAATGATTTAATGTAGCCCCATAAAAAACGTCTGGGGGCGTTGAATCACACGATCCCGGCGGCCAATAGACGTTCAGTGAACTGAGACTTCAATAACTCGATTGTTGCACCCGCTGTATATCTTGTGACACCGTCTTGTTGGAACAGCATATAATATATATGTCCAATTAATGCAATTGCTCAAAGAAATAACGTTCCAACATGTCTCTGTAGCGAATACGTGACGGTTATTTTCATCGACGAAAAAAAACGGCCCAATGACGCCACCGCATCGGCATGATGTGCTGTTTCATGGAGCACATGAGGGTTCTAACCTGTCCAGTAACGTATATTTTGCTTCTGGACGAAACCGTTTAACCAAAAATGCGCTTCATCGCTGAAGATGATTTTGCGATGAAATTCTTCATTTTCTACCATCAAGTCCAGAGCCCAATTCGAGACCGTACGCCGCTTCATATAATCAAGTGTATTTAGTTCTTGAGTCAGCTTGATCTTGTAATGGTGCAGGCCAAGATCCTTACGCAAAATTCGCCATAATGTTGTCTTTGAGAGGCCCATTTCTTTTACCATGAAAAAGGGACAAGAATTACGGCCGAAAATTGGCGTTAACGCTTTTAATGTTGCGATCACCGACTCGGAATTTCAGTAGTAAATTTCCATTAGTTGTAAACGTTGTTCCTTTGTGTACTTCACCATAAAATGTTTATTTTACTAAATATTTGAACATTGACAGTTTAGTAATCGGCTTAAGGGTATGTTCACACTGAAAGTTTGAAGTTGTCAAGTCGCTAATGAAAGACCCTTTATATTCCTGGGATTCAAAAATTGAGTATTTCAAGTCACTAACAACTTATTATATTTATTTTTAAAAACACTCACCATTTGCGGAGGTTGCAATAATTTTGAATCCAGACTTCTCAATGGTGCTATCACTAAAGAATTTAATAAACACCTCTTGGTTGTTGGTATAATAGCCTTCAGGAGTACCCTGCCCACAAAATACATGTTCAGAGTTCATACTATCGAACATGTTTCCATAAGTTAAATCGGCATCACCGTTGAAGACAATGTCTGATCCGAAAATGTTTTCAACCACAGAATAAGGCTACATCAGAGAAAATCAATCATCTTTTAAAGGTACACCAATTGTTAAACGCAAACAATTACCATTCTGCTATAGATTTTCAGATAATCTGTCGCACATGTTCCATTTTCATTCGGTTCTTGAATGTCTAGCTTTTGAAAGTCCAAATGAATATTGTTGTCAGCCTTCAAGTGCCAGAAACAATTCATGTTTGGCTGATATCTATCTCCTGCCCCAGATGTGATGACTGTGCTCTGAAATAAAAATTGATTCAAAATAGAAAATTCATATATTATCAATAACCTTACCTCATTGCTCTTGATAAGACGCTCATGTGCACCACAAATCAGAGGGCTCATTCGAATTGTAGCGGAAAATCCAGCACTGGTGTCTGAGGAGTCCGACACAAAGCGCACGAACATACTCGACCTGGATGACATCACACGATTGGGCATTTCGTGACCACAGAACTTTCCGATTTCATCTGCAAATGGTCCGCCTCCGTCAAGTATTTGCACATAATCGCCTTCGCAATCGCGGGATTCTTCAATATGAAAAGTAGTGAACTCAAGTATCAATTGATTCCCAGGAGTTGTAGTGAACAGAAATCCACAATCTAAATTGTTGTCATATCCGGTCGCATAATCATCAAGTGTATATTTATCAGACAAGTCCTTCAGTTCGATGTCTTTGCCGCACTGCTTCACAATGAACACCAGCGCCGAAAATCCCAGCGAAGGTTCACTGCTGTCTGAAACACTTTGAATGATGCCCAAGTTCGATTTTATCCAAAGCGTGGGAAG
The DNA here is from genome assembly GCA_949715645.1 of Portevinia maculata. NCBI lineage: Eukaryota > Metazoa > Arthropoda > Insecta > Diptera > Syrphidae > Portevinia > Portevinia maculata. The sequence continues at coordinate 210,053,147 of OX454525.1, read as the reverse complement.
CTTTCCAGTTAAATCACCACACAACTTTGCTACTCTCTGATCTTCTGAAGTCACTTTTCCTGAGAAGACTTCAACGTAATCATAGTTGCATGCCATAGACCCTTCAAAGTGAAATTGCTCGAATTTTATAACGATTTTCATACCCACCGGGGCGGTTATATTCCAAACGCAGAAAGTGTTCGCCGGGTACATATTGTTAGTCATTTGTTTTGGCGTTGCGATAGCAGTGGTAGACGTTATAACACCACCACACATTTCATCACCAAACTGAAGGCGAAAACCCTTTTTACTGTAAGAGCCATCACTTTTGAAAATCAGCGTAATTGGGTGCGTTGAGCGAAATTCTCCTTTTCGGTTGATGCCACACAGAACTTCTGGTTCGGCTAAATAAATAGAAACTGTTAAGTTGTCAAACTCACAGTTGCCCGCCAGTGAATCTTCCAATGAAAAGTCATTCAGCTGTATCAGGACGTTTTTATTTGGGTCGGATGGAATTATAGTATAATTGCAGGTCAAGTTATTGTCATACGGAGATGGATAGCCTGGACTGGTTAATGTTTGCATGTCCCTGGTAGAATTAAATACACCACCGCAATTCCGTTCAAAGTTTGCAGTGAATCCGTCACCTATTCCTTTGTCATCCGAACGAAAAATGAAGCGCATCACGTTTGTTGTTGTGTTGACCGACACCGGGGGTTCACGACCACATATCCTTTGAATGTCATTCCATTCGTCTACACCCACTTCTTCCTGAATAAGTATATAGTCCTTGGTACAGTTGTAACTTGATTCAATAAAGAACCGCCCGCTAAATCTCAATCCAATGTGGAACTCACGGCTCGCTCGAATTACCCAAATGCATTCAACGTTATTTTGGTATTGCTTACGGAAGTCAATTAACCGGAATGGATATGACAGTTCACCGCCACAGCCTGAACCGACTGTCGTTGTCAGATTAAATGTCGACCCGAGTTCATAGTTTGAGGTGTGGTACTCGATGAGAAGGTCTTTCGTCGAAATGAGGTTACTCACTGTCATCTGGTTGCAAAATCTACCCAAGTGAGGCGCAAGTGTTGTAGTGTCACTGTATAAAATCAAATACTGCTCATCACACTTGAGCTTGAAGTCAACATTCAAAGTAATTTCGAAGTTTTCCATATCGCCCGGATTTGGTAGAACTCTCCAGGCACAATCCATTACACCATAGTTCGGCGTCAACGTATAAGGTTCCCTAAGTTGAAATTGGTTTCCTATAACGAACACGCCGCCACAGTTGTGCCGTGCGAACTTCAAATCCAGGGATGTGAGATTATTTCGAGGGTTGCTATATATGTCAAACAGTGCAGGATATGGTAATCTAACAGTGCTTTCGTTTCTGTTTCCACAAAACCAATATGTGCGAGTGGTCCCAAAAAGTCCCCAGTCCGCAGATTGGTCCCGAATCGATAGAGGTCCATTACGATGGCAGGAATATATATCACGCAGAATTTCAGTGTTTGTTTCGATTTTATCGACAGTCAGAGCCAAAGTCTCATTTTGATGAACGTTTAAATTGTAGCGGCAATGGATGGATACATTGTTTGGTGGCTGGAAATGAATGTCCCCCTGAATTCTATCAAAATTCTCATTACAATATTCACTCTGCTCTTCGGAGGAGAATCGTAACTTGAAACCCTGCTTCTGTGTGGCGGGGCCTTCGAAACTCAATACGGTCATCATATTGTCAGTAGAATATAGGGTTGATGGTGGACTTTGCCAAATTCGGGCAATAATAGATTTAAGCTCGAAATCATTTGCTAACAGCAAACGACTGGGTACACGATAGCGAACTTGATTCGTAAGATTTGCTAGGCTGTCGCTAACTAAGTTATATTCTACGAATTCGATTTTTATTTTCCGACCTTTTGGCACCTTAATCTTCCATACGCACCGGGTTGGGAAACGAATTGGGAAGAGATAACCTGGAGATTTTAAGACGCCAGATTCGGCTTCAATTGACCGGCCACATTGGTGACCAATTGCCAAATATGTCACTTTAAACGAGTATGCAGTTAATTCGTTGGTCATTAGTTTGTAACTTATTCGAACTTTGTTGGTCTCCATGTAATAAGTATCCATATTCGCTGCACCGCAGATAATAGTTGGTTCTGAAATAACTTCATCGTCGCTATAAATCGCTGTGATTTCCAAATGATTGACATCTGAGCAATTCTCGGACCATGGAAGATTAACATCATTTAAGGTAATATTGACAGCGTTGTTCTCGGGTAGTGAAATAATATAATCACAGGAAAAATCTGTCTTTAATGTTTTTACAATTAAGGCCTCGGGAGAGGGGATGGTTCCATTAAGTAAGCGGTAGGTACCACCACAAATGCCCAGCGACACGTTCACCTTGAACCCAATATGCGGTTCAGCGATATCCGTGAAGTATGTTAACCTGAGGATATTGCCACTTGAGTATTGAGTATTTGGAATGGAGTTGCCGCAAAAACGTCCAATGATAGGTGAAAGTTCAGTGCCGCCATCGTGCAATGCCACGTACTCCAAATCACAAAAATCGCTTCGTTTCAAATCCATTGGATCCATGAAGTCGACCGCTATAAGGCGGTCAATCGGCGCTCTGATATGCCACACGCACATGGTATGCGGATGGGGGATATTGGGATAGTTCTCAGAATTTATAACCACAGAAGAGTGTTCCTGATCCAAGTTAATATGAACCGAACACTCATTCAAAACTTCTTCGTATTTAAAGCTTATCCTTGGTCTTTCCATTAATAGTCGCTCAAAGTTGAGCTTGACATAAGCCTCGTTTGATGAAGTGATTGGAATATCTGGGAGATCACTATCACAGTATTTGCCGATTCCAAGATTTGGCGAGTGTTCAGAAATTCCGTTCTTCAGCAAGACATAACTCCGACAGGGTTCCGATGGATCTTTTCTTATTCCCAACTTTGATTCCAGAAAGGTAATCTTTATTCGACGTCCGGTTTTGACATGAATCTTATAAACGCAGTTAAATTTTAGTGTAGTGAGTCCATAGTTGTAGTTTGTTGCGTTAATAATACCAGATGCTTCGGTCAATGTCGATCCGCACCTAGAATAGGCTGTGGCGGAGAATCCAGTTTTATTAACACCAAAATCAGATAAGAACTCAATTTTTAGAAATCTTTCGCCTGAAACTTGATAAACTAAATCCGCTTTAATTTTACACTTTTTGTCCAGCTGCTTCCAATTGGTCATGTCGATACTGGAATAAATCACAATTCGGTCGGAGGCACAGGTTTTGTCGTCTTCTAGATCGATGCTTTGAAATGTCACAACTGCATGGGTCGAGAGATCTTCAGGTACAATAATCCAACTGCAATTTAAGTCTGACTCGTAACCGTTTGGAAAGCCAGGTGACTGAAATAAGAAGGCGCTTCTGCCAACTGAAATGGTCTTGTGGGCACACTTTGAAGATTCCTCAATTTGAGTTTTATTGTTTTCCATGAATTCTTTGCTGACCTTATACCAGCGGAATCTGAAAACACCTGTAGAAGCCTTCATAAACAACACATTTGTATCAGATCGGATGATGTTAGTTCCCGTGTGCTCGATACGCTCGGCTTGCTCATCGTAGCCGTTGTAGAACTGTGAGAACGAAAAAGAGGCTTAGAATTGATTTCTCTAAAAGAATGTGGGGTAAAAGTAGTGGCGATTGTTTGGGTCACTACTGATTTGGGACAGTAAAAAAAAGAGTTTGTAGAGTTGCCATCTTTCCGGGTTTTCCTGGACATGTACTCTATTTCGCCTATGCGGGGAACGCCCGGAATAGTTTGCCTAATTATACCCTATTCTAGGGGTATATTAATTTTGACGCATAGTTTGTAACATACCTTAATATTGCCTGTAGACCCCTAAAAGTTACTATATTTATGATCAGCATCGATATTACGATCTAGCCATGTCCGTCCGTCCGTCCGTCCGTCTGTTGTCAAAAATTAGGCCTTTAAACTAGGCCTAGAGAGCTAAAATTTTAACCAGAGTATATGGTGGCTAGGGTCCCGAAATAATCAATTTTACGAATTTTTGAAATCCGCCCACAGACACGCCCACAAACTCAAAAAACTAATTTTTCGACAAAATCGAATTTTGAGCTAGAAAGCTGAAATTATTTATATATGATCTATGACTCCTAAAACTGCTCGGGAGAAAAAAAATTCAAAATCCGCCCACTAACACGCCCACAATTAAATAAAACAATTTTATTGAAAAACCAAAATTTGAGCTAGGGAGCTGAAATTTATAATTTATACTCTCTAGGGGCCCTTTAAGCTCATGTGTAAATATTTTCAAAATCCGAATACTGACACGCCCACAATTTAAATTTTTTTTTTTGAAAATCCAAAGTTTGAGCTAGGGAGCCGAAATTTATAATATTTACTCTCTAGGGGGCCCTTTATGCTCATGTGTAAATATTTTCAAAATCCGCCTACTGACACAATTTAAAAAAAAAAAAAACTTTTTTGAAAATCCAAAGTTTAAGCTAGGGAGCTGAAATTTTTAATATATACTCTCTAGGGGCCCTTTATGCTCATGTATTATTTTTTTTTTAAATCCGCTTACTGACACGCCCACAATTAAATAAAATAATTTTATTGAAAAACCAAAGTTTGAGCTAGGGAGCGTTTTTTTTACAAAAGCTTCTTTTTTTTGATAAAATCCTTTAAATGGTATATAACAAAATATGTAGAGCGTTCTTAACAATTCAACCATACTTAGACTTTTGTCACGCCCACTTATGAGGGATATGAATAAGAATAGGGTATCCAGCAGTTCGCCCAAGCGGACTGTAGCCCGTCCCTATGTTTTTTTTCTGAATTTGTCGGGGTTTTCCATTTAACATCAATATTTGTCTCGTATTTTTCATTTATTGTCAATGACAAACGCGAGTCGAAAATAACTCCATCTCCAATCAAGATAAAAAAAACAAATAATTGAAAAATTGGAGATTCGAAATGAACAGAACTTTTGAAGGGTCCAGTGTCAAACAAATCCTAATGATAACTTTCTTCGCGCTTTTCGATAATGATTTTGACTTCTTACTTATTGATTCTGAATTCGGAAACAAATTGCGCATAAGTTTTGTTATTAACTAGCGGAACCGGGCAAACGTTGTTTCGTTGTCTGGCAGGCGATAATAATAATAATAATAATATTTGGTTAGGGTATATTACACTGCGTCCTATTGGTCTATTGTGTCCCCTTGCTTGTGCCTCGGAGAGGTGCATGCCCTCGTTCAGAGCCCTCTCTAGATACTTCTTTGTGAAGCGTGTCGAGGTATTGCTCTGATTTATCCTTGGCAGGTCGCATTCCTTAGAGCACTGCGTCCAGTCCAGTTTCTTTGATGAATCTGAGAATGAGCTGTGGGTCCATGGTATGTATGTCCTTGTCTGTTATTTGGTGCCTGCCCAAATATTTCATCCTTTTGTGGGTCAGTGCCCCACAGGATTCCAGTATATGGTCTGGAGTTTCGGCGGTTTCACTGCAGAATCTGCAGAGCCCGTCCTCCGATATGCCCATTTTCCTCAGGTGCTCCTTGAGTCTGCAGTGCCCCGTGAGGAGGCCTGTTAGGATTCTTAGGTTGTTTTTGTTAAGGCCGATACAAACTTTGAATCTCTTTTGGTTGTAATTTCCTAAGAGTTTCTTTGCTTGCCTCAGACCTTGGAGGTTGATAAAGGTTTTGGCCTTTGTTTCTTCCTCCAGTCTCCTGAACTCTTCGCGTATAGTGTGTTCTCCTATCCCGCAGAATGGTTCAGGTCCTATGAAGGGTTCCTCTGCCACTTTTCTTGCCAGAGAGTCCGCTGCCTCATTGCCCATAATGCCAACATGGCCAGGCACCCATCAGATGGAGATTATGTTATTCTTGCCTAGTCTATTCAGTCCTTGTAGGCATTCCCACACGAGTTTTGACTTGATAACGTAGGCGTCAAGAGCCTTTATAGCTGCTTGGCTGTCAGACATTATTGCTATGTTGCAATTCCTATAGTTTTTCTCGAGGTTGATTCGAACGCACCTGTCTATGGCACATATTTCTGCCTGGAAGATGCTGGTACATTTGCCCATGGATTCGTAGTGCTTAGTTCCCGGCCCAAACACTCCTGCACCAGTTCCCTCCTCAGTCCTCGCGCCGTCCGTATACCACTTTGTTGTGTGGTTGCTCAGTCCATAAGTTATGGATTCGTTGCTCCAGTTCTCCTTATTGCTGAGCTTTATCTGGAAATTCTTCTCGAAGTTGAATTTCCTGATGCTGTCGTCCCTAGGTATGCCAAGAAGTGGGAGTTTTTTGAGTAAGTCACCGTGTTCTTTCGAACCGATGCATTTCCCTCTCCCAATTCCCTCCTTTGCCATCCTAAGGATTGTTTTGTCTGCCTCGTTCATCACCATGATGTGTAGAGGGGTCAGTTCCAATAACACCTCCATGGCTGCGGTTGGGCAGCTACGCATTGCTCCGGTAATGCACAGGCACGCCAGTCTTTGCACTTTGCCGAGTGTCTCTCGTGTTGTGACTAGACTGGTTCGTTTCGCCCATGCTACCACTCCGTATGTGATCATTGGTCTCACGATTGCAGTGTACATCCATCGCAGGATGTTTGGGCTGCATCCCCATGCCTTCCCCGCTAGGCTCCTACATATCATGAGAGCGCGGGTGGCCTTCTTGGATATCTCCTCTGTATGTTTTCGCCATAGGAGTTTACTATCTAGATGGAGTCCTAGATATTTTACTTCTTTGACTGGTATCAGTGTCGTGCCTGGCAGGCGATATGTCAGCTTACTTTTTTGAATTAGGTGGCCCGCTTAGAATTACTATTCTTTTGCCTTAAAATTAATGTTTCAGTATTATACCTGTCTGTTCAAGGCTTGTTGAAGTGCCAATGTTGTTTTATATTGCGATCCTATATTTAGCTGCTAAGAGCAAGAAATTCAAAAATGTTTACATGACATTATTATAAAATAAATATTTATGTTTTATAATTTGTTTCGCTTGCTTCGAAACAATTCCGTCTTTTATGTAAGTATTCTTTTTCACATTTTGTTAATTTCTAACTACACTGTCAATCGCAAATAAACCCAGCCTAAAGATTAATCCAGAGTCTGTAAAGAACATACTCACAAAATTTTATCAAAATCCGTCGAGTGGTTCGTGAGTCTATAAAGCACACACAAAAAACAATGAGTCATTTTTTTAACCTATTCTAAGGGTTTGTTAATTTTGACTCATAGAGTAAGGTGGGGCACTTTCAACGGTGGGACACTTTTGACTTCAACGTTATAGAAAGGCGGTTAATTGGAAAAAAAAGTTTTCCATAACAAATCATGTCGATATCTTCTTGTAGATAGTACCTACACGAACTCCTACAGCTGTCTTTCAACAGTTGTGGCGGTGAGACCGGATTTTAATTTTTTCTTTCATTTAGTGTAATTGTTTTCTCGTCAATGTAAAACCTTTGTGTTCGAAAACGTTTTCGGAATGGTTCGTTCTTAAAAAAAAGTTTAAAACTACAAGGTGGCGCAAAAGTCATCATCCTATCGGAAGAAGCTATATGTTTTGCAAATGGCGGCAAATGTAAATTCTACTTTGACATTTGTGAAGTTAACTATACAGAAAAAACTTAAGACACCAATTAACATAATCCAAAAGCAGAACCAAAGTTTTTCATTCATAAAAAAAATTACAGCGAAAGAACATCGGGTGACAACTTTTGCGCCACCTGACAACTTTTGCGCCACCTTGTACTAACAGGTGTGATATCAACGATACAATACTCTCGAAGACATTTAAAGCAAATTAGAAGCTGTTGCTTTGCTAACCCTTCCTTTCCAGTTTTGTCCATAGTTCTCAGGGTCCTTAATATAGCTATAAACAACAGTTGGTCCTCTTCCAATCTTTACGGCTTTAAAACGCATAGATTTCCCTTTTTCCTGGTAAACTCGAATTTGGCCTATTTCCTCCTTAGGTAATAAATTGTTTTAACCATAGTTGTTGTTTCTATGACATTAAAAAATAAATAAATAAATATTAGGCATTAACGGCCCATAAAGGGCCTAAAACCTAGCTTCTCCAGCCACTTTCTTTGCGAAGTGGAAGGGACCTACAATTTTACGCCGAATCCGAACGGCAAATTTGAGAAGCTCTCATGACAATTGATACTCTTGGATGTTTGTCAGACGTTCGCAAGAGGTGGGGCAGTAAAAAAAAACTGAAGATGTTACTTGGCCCCGGCGGGAATTGAACCGGGAACCTTTCGATTAGTAACCATTGAGCCACACTGCGCCCGACGATTATGTATTATATTATTTATTATGATATTGTGTTTTGATTTAAGGTCCCGGTACTCTTAATGCCTTTATATTTGGTTTCAAATTTGATAACAGCTAGATTTAGTTACTGTTCGTAAAAGTGAAATGAAAAAAGGACTATAAAGTCATAAACTTGGGAAAACATCATAAGAATTGAATTTATCTACTCAATCCCAATTTGTTTAACATAAACATAATATAGCCTTCTTTCATATTGCATTTGGGTTTTCCAGATTATCGAAGGATTTAAAATAAGTCGTAAGAATAAATCAAGAAACTACCTGTTTGTAATCAAGTGAAAAGGAGTACTTGGTCTTGACTTTATTTACTTCAAGACCAACCAATTTCGACTATTCTTCACTAACCGTAAAAGCTTCTACGACGACTATGGCACGCTGGGAACGGCCAATGATGTCGATATCTTCCGCATACCACAGTTAAAAAGCCATGCCCAAAGTGCCCCACCAAGATGACGATTATACCTCATAATAGGGCACAATCATCTTTTTGAGTTGATTAAAAGAAAAGTCCTTTTAAAATTTTCTGTTGCAAAAATGTTAATCCAAATCTGCAGAAAATGTATCAAATGTACCCCATCCTACCCTACCCATAAGCCCCTAAAAGTTTCACTATTCGTGATCGGCAACGATAGTAATGTCGATATAGTCAGGCCTGTCCGTCCGTCGTCAAAAAGTAGACTCGAGCGAGACAGCTGAAATTTGAAACATACAAACTCTCTGGGGGCCCGAAATATTTAACTGTATAAATTTTTAAAATCAGCCCAATGACACGGCCACAATCTCAAAAAACAAACTTATCGAAAAAGCGAAATTTTAGCTTGAAAGTTGAAATTTGGAATATACATATTTTCTTTAGGGGGCCAAAATGCTCGTTTGTTAAAATTTTTAAAACCGCCCAATGACACGCTTTCAATTCGAATATATATAGGGGAAGGTTGTGTACCTTGGTCCGATTGTACCTTGGTCCGAGTGCCAATATCCAGAAAACTACAAAGCACACAAAAACCGGCCCTTCTGTGAAATGTTGATCTTCTGTTCATTTGTCTTCTCAGTTTCTTTTTGAAGGCACAGCTGCAACGAGTCGGCAGAAAAACAAACAAACATAGTTTTCAATGAAAAAAGTATTTTTTTTATCTCTTTTCTGAAGTTATGTAGTGCTTAGTTTTCTGTCTTTTTTCCGCTACTTTAATCGATTTCGGAAAGTGTATTAATAATCTTTTGGTAGGAACACATTGTCGTTCGTATGTGGTTTGAATACTACGTTAAAATCGAATTTGTTTGGCTAAAGTGGTGTAAGTGTACCTTGAACCTATCATAGCGCGTGTACCTTGGACCATTGGTTTGCCCTTTAATGAAAATTTTTAAATAATATTGAAGTGATAAATTTGTTTTTCTTTTATGTTGTTCCCTTAAAGTAAGTTTTTAAATAATATTGAAGTCCTTTGTTAAGTTTTTTTTAGTAGATAAGAGTTTTTTTTATTTAATACTATTATTTGAAATAATTTTTTTTTAATCAAGCCAAAAACTTTAAGATAATGGTTTGTTTTTTGCTGTTTTTTTTTGAAAAAAATTAAAAATGGTACCATTTTTACTTCTTATTGAAATAAATTAAAGTTTTCACCTTTAAACTAAAGAAAAACGTTTAATAATATTTTCGGTTCAAGGTACAATACTCCGTGGACCAAGGTACAACCACGTCTTGTACCTTGGACCGTTTGAGGTTAGCATATAAAAGTTAAGTTTTCTAAGGAATGGTAAGCAATATCCTTTTGGTAGTTTCGCCATATCATAGAAAAGACTTCAGGTAGTAACACAAAAAAAAAGAAAAACTAAAGAAAAAACGACACATAAAATATTGGCAAAAAACTGAACTCCGGACCGAGGTACACGACCTTCCCCTACTACCTAAAGATAGTGTTCATGTTTAAATATTTTAAAAATCTGCCCACTGACACGCAAAACAGTTTTATCGAGAAATCGAAACTTGAGCTGTAAAGCTGAAATTTAGATTATATACTTTCTAGGGGCCCTTAATGCCCATGTGTACATTTTTCAAAATCCGAGCACTTACTACCTTCTTGAGAAATCATTGTAAGTGAAAGTCCTTCGCATAGTATGTAGATAAAATCGCTTGAACAATTCTTTTATATAAATTTTTCAGCCATGCCTATGTTTAAGGGGCGTTTTTTACAAGAACTTTGTTTCTTCGATAAAATCCTTTAAATAATGTACAGACCTTCGTAACAAAATATTTAATTACGATTTCGATTCAAAGGGTCGTTGGATACATATGGCAAATATGAATTGTTGTTTGATATACCAACTACGTTTTTCAGCTGCTCACAATGCCTAAGAAAATGTGCTTGTAATGATGAATTAAAAAAAATAAACTTCCTTTTAAAAGCAAAATATGATTTGCATGTGCACTCCTCCATTTATGTAATATCTACAGCATGAACTAAGAACCTTATTTAAATTTTTTAGGCAGGATTTTGCTTTACCGGAACGGAATTTATTTATTTTTTCTAAACAAGCACAAAAGTGGAACAAATTTGGTGGCGCCCTCGTGTAGCGAGAGAAAGATATAATAATAGGCTTTTCATGGATAAAATTGGTGGATTTATGCAATAGTTGTTTTTGTTTTTAGACTTAAAACGAGTGAAAAAAATAGGTAGCTATAATTTGTTTTTCAGTCCTTAAGTGCAATGTAATCAGAACCTAATTACGCCAAAATTGATATGTTCTAAATAACTGTTATTGAAATACATAATTATAAGCTGTGCAACATAGAATTTTACAAAATTAGCATTGTATGATAAGGAAACCCCATACGACTCCCTCTGTACTCGAAATTTGTCAAAATTAGCTGTTCGTCCAATGACTTACATACATACTCAAATTTATATACTTCAAGTTGGGGTATGTAGCTCGCTTCATTCGAGACAGCCCGATGAAGAGCGACTAAATGACGAATACCGAGGACTTTCCAGCCCCTAATGTCAGTTCTGTTTTGACATTTGGGTAGTAAACACATGCGAAATACACGTTAATAAACAATGTTACGCTACACTGCTCCAGAACGCGGAATATTGGTGACTATTTATTTGAGCAATAATCGGTCGGTGACTTTGGCACAACGTGAATTTCGTCGCAGATTTCCTACCCGTCCAACGCCTACTGGTGAAACACTGCGACGTTTAGACGTTTATGGGTATCAGTCGACGGTCTTTACAGCGAATTTTGGTACAAGATTTGAAGATGTTTCCGTACAAAGTCCAGACGGTGCATCAGCTGTTAGCTGCTGACCGCCAATCGCGTCTAACATACGCTCAAGCCATCCTTAATCACCACCAAGAGGAAGATGATTTTTCATCAAAAATAATCATGAGTGATGAGGCCCATTTCCATCTTAGCGGGTACGTAAATAAGCAAAATTTACGCTTCTGGGGCACTGAAAATCCGCGTGTAACCCACGAAGAGCCATTACACCCGCTCAAAGTCACTGTATGGTGTGCTGTTTTCGCTGGAGGAGTCATCGGACCTTTTTTCTTCGAAGACGTCGCGGGCCAAACGGTTACTGTGAATGGTGAGCGCGAGCAATGATCAACGAGTTCTTTTTGCCGCAACTTGATGAATTGGGATTGGAAAACATGTGGTTCCAACAGGACGGTGCAACGGCACACACAGCACGTGCCACAACCGATATGCTGAAGGATGCATTTCCCGGGCGCCTAATCTCCCGTTTTGGCGATTTGCACTGGCCAGCAAGATCGCCTGATTTGACCGCTCCAGACTTCTTTTTGTGGGGCTTTTTGAAGTCGCGGGTTTATGTCAATAAGCCTCAGACTCTTGCAGCTCTTAAAGACAATATCCGTCAACAATGTGAGGACCTATCGCCGGAAGTTTTGGCCAAAGTGATGGAAAATTTCATAAAAAGGGCTCAAATGACAATCAACTGTGGCGGCGGCCATTTACATGACATCATATTCTCGACTTGATGTAAACAAAATTAAAAGACCAAATAAAAATAATCCACAAGAAGAATCAAAGTTTTTCATTTTTTTTTAAATTACAGCCAAAAAACATCGGAAGGTTATTTTTGCGCCACCTTGTATATAAATATGAAAAAATTTTGTACACAACATATGAAACAAAACAACGATCTCCTAAAAAAATTTAACAATGGAAATACAAGAATTAAAAGGAAAAACGCAAAAAATGCGACCCAATTCACTTAATGGAAACAAAAATTAATACAATGGAACAAAAAGTAGTTCGTTAGAAATGCTTAATCGATACGCAATATAGAACTTTGCAAAATTAAAGAGATCCCAAGCGAACAAACCAGTGAGCCGCAAAGCGCAGAAAGCGATCGGGCTGCATTGTCTTTGTTAACAGTCACCTGGCTCCTACAAATAAACATATACTCTGGATTTCCAAAAACAAAGCCAGATAATGCAACTGGAGATTTGAGTGGGAGACATCGGGCAAAATTGATAAAACTTTAATGTAATACAAATAAAAAAAAAAAAAAAACAAACAAAGATCATTCAAAACCATAATATGGAAATCGAGATTGATCTTAGGGTAAAGCATGGATTTACCGCCATCGATGTCGATTTTGTAAATGTAACATATTTTAATAGCAGATCATTGAGACAAAATTGGAAAAGTTTTCTAGCAGAGATCCCAAATATTTTATATTATGTAGATGTAATATGTTTGGTGGAAATCAATATAAAAGGAGATGAATTTAGTTTTTTTTTTTAAATAGAACGATTCAATTCTGAATTTGCAAATAGGAAAAAATGTAGAGGAGGAGTAATAGCAATGTTTGTTAAAAAGAACAACGTTTGTTTAAAGAGATGATGCCAATATCAATATCAATGACTTTTCTGACTGACAAGTTTAGAAGGTAACCTAACCTAACCTAACCTAACAGGTAATGATGGCATCGATGGGCTTAACCAACACAATTTTCCAATTTACACGGGATGATCTAAGCGCAGGAAAATCTTCGGTAATAGATCATGTATTTGTGACAATATAAAAGACTAATTGAAACTGATATTTGATTATTTTGCAACATTCTATGCAACGAGAATCGCCGAAAAGCCTGTTGTTTCCAAAAAAACGTTTTTGAAAATAAGTCGATAGAAAGTGAAACGATTGATTGGACATGCAAATTGACAACAACTGCTCTAGGAGAAAAATGTTGAGCATTTTTATAACAGCTTTGTGGAGAGAATGAATCAGATATATATGCACAGTCGACATTAGTACAAATACACCGCTATTAACTAGAGTGCAAGCATTTCCGAAACACGGTAAACAATACGAGTAATATCCAAATCGGCAAATCCAACTTCTATATAATTCAATTTACAAACGCCAAAAACGACCCCAGAATAACCTGCAATGTGAAAATCCAAGTTATGGGAAGATGAAAACGTACAATAGATGAGGTAATTGCTTATAATTTTCCGCCAGATAAAAGTTCAAATACTTTAGCTGAACAATTTGCCATCCAAAACTGTGCATCATTGCAACAAAAAAAATATGGAATCAACAAAATCGTATTGTTTCTTATTCTATGTACATTAAGGAAGCACAATATTCTGAAATTGAAATATTAAGAATATTGTGCTGTCTGAAGTGAAGTGGACATTCACATAATATGTGTTCAGCTGTTTCGTCTTCCTCCAAACATAGTCGGTACTCAAGAGAGTTTACTATTTTCATTTTGTTAAGGTGATATCGTAAACCTTGGTGACCAATAACATGACATACTAAGTTTTTGATAGGTCTTAGACCTGGTATAAGATACATTTTGTATGTGCAGCAGAAGGGTTCAGAACCTGCGAATGGTGTTTCTGAACCGTTTCTGCCCAATACATCGGCCTCTTCATTACCATCAAACTCTTCATGGCCCGGAACCCACCATAGTTTGGTCTTGTTTCTTAAGCCGAGTGTTTGAAGGGTATTGAAACAGTTTTATATGTACATATGAGCGAAGAAGAAAGGATTTTACTAGAACCCTTCGAGCTACTTTCTTATTTGCTCATAATTGGGGAACGTTTCCTAAGGGTTCGTTTGCATGCGAACTGTTTTTGTAGGGAAATAAAATACTATAAGAAAGTGGCTTTGAATGTAGACGACTGATATTATAGTTGGCTCCGCCAGTGTTCGCGATGGGCTCATTATAGCCTAGCGTTTTATGACAGCTTATATCATCACTAGCCTTAACTAACCTAAAGCTCAACCAACACGCCAGAGCACAAGGCACAGATCCATATTTGCTTTTATAATACTACGTGATTTACACACTACTTACCGTCATATAATTTTCATAAAGCTGCATGAAGTACTCGAATACCAGTATTATCAATTCTCCCCTGGGAACAGTTATTCTCCAACTGTGCTCTATCACGGAAGTAAACATGTTTGGATACTTTGGCGATTCAATTATGCCACCTATTCCACTGAGATCGGTATGGAGCGCTTAAAATAGAAAACATGCGATTCGCAAAGTTTTATAGAAGTCTCAGATGTTTTCAAGATATCCTCACCATAATTATACTCTGCAATAAATCCTCGGCGCACATAATTATTGTCACTGTTGAATTTGATCCATAGTGACTTCTCTGCTGTTAGCATTTCCGGTACGTCATCTCCACAAAAGACCCCAATTAGTCGACCTGCACTGCTACCTTCACGTACTTCCAGATAATCGGCATTACAGCCATCAGTTTTATCTATGTCCATGTTTCGAATTGTTAGACTTAACGAATTTCCATCGGTCGCTAGAATTTCCCAAATGCATTCGATGTTGACCGGATATGGTAAAGGGTACGATGGTGAAGCAAATGTGCCATGTAGAGAACTATATTGGCCACCACAATTATTGTCCATAATAGAATAGAAGCCCTCGAACTCATATATTAGTTTCGGATCTAACTTAATCGTTAAAGCGTGACCAAAAGAAGTAGACGCTGGTGGATGCTTAGAGCAAATTCGCTTTTTTGGCCGAATTCCATTTGTTTCTGCTAAGTCGCCGTCAAAAATCTAAATATTGCAACAGAAAATATCGTACGAAAAATGTCGAGGCATTCATTAATAAAATATATTTATAGTTCTTACCAACACACCATCACAATCATCATTAGTGATGTTTCCCAACGACAATAGTGACAATTGGGCATGTGTTGTGGTAAATGTGATATGCTTTGCTGTATCTTTGGCGGCTATAACCCACAAACACTCCAGCTGATCAGATCCCGTAAATCTTATGCGACCGGTATCGTTCTCAGATGTGATTTCGATACGTTTTCCACAGTTCTACAAGAGGGGCAATCAGTTTCATTTGAATATAGTCGTGTTTCTTTCTACTTTTCGTACTTACTTCCTTAAACGAAATTTTGAATCCTTTAAGTTCGTAATCCGTATCAGTGTCAAGAACCAACATTGCTGTATTTGAAGTTGTGCGAAAAACGTTAACAGACGGAATCTGATCACCACATAGGTTCTTCCAAGGATTATTCTCAACGATTTCCGCCCCATCGTATATTCTCAGACTATCAGATACACACTGATAACTGTCTTCAATATCGAGTTCATCTACAGTAATATTCATCGTGCTGTGCTCCGATACTTGAATTTCCCAAACACAGTGTAGATTCGGGAGGTAATTGTTTGGATAATTCGGTGAATGAATAGTTCCCTGAGGAAATTTATATTTCCCACCGCATTCTGTAAAAAAAAAACAATATAATATTTATGCAATTAGTGTCCTATTTCACCACTTTCCAACTTTTCAATTTATATTTGCCAATTCCGCTAATTTGCAAGGAGGAAATTGTTCTATTGAAAAGTTGACAAATTTACCTTTTTGCATAATTTGTTTAACCGAATACAAATTTGTAAAGCGACAAGAATGTTTTGCAAGGCTTTATCTGTTTGCAATGAATTATCCTTTTTCGTTTCACATATAAAATAAGCGTTCCACTTTGTATTTGAATCGCTCAACGAGCTCAGGATATTCTTCTTCGAACAGCCTATTAGTGCATCCATAAGTGCGCTTTTTGAACTCTTGCATGATGATGAGCAATGGATGATGAAATTAACTTATTTGGCCGTTGTATTCGATAAGCTTTACGTAATTTGCCAGTCTTTACAGGGAAGGACCACAACCAAATGTACAGTTAGAAACAAAATATCTTCATTTAAAACCAAACTTGGCTTCTGGATCGAATGTGTTGAAGAAAAAAATGTGGAAAGTTTTACTCTCTTAAACGGGTTTTAGAAGAAAATGTGTTGCACGTTACTTCAGATGTTAAAAGAAGCATACATCAAAATTTGATTAAAAATCTTTGGAAGAGTATGGACGACATCGACTGGGTACAGAATCCATTTGCAAATTATATTAAACCATCGACGCTAACTGTGCCAGAGTATAAAAGTCTGATCGACATAAAATGTTCATCCCTTCTTAAACAAAATATTGAATCAAAAGATTGTAATTTGAATATATTTTGGGTTGGACTGAAAGATGAATTGCAGGGTCGCAGAAAAAGCTCCTATGGTTCTCCTTCCATTTGTAACAACTTACCGATGCGAGGCTGTACTTTCGGCTTGCACTTACACGAAAAATAAATCCAGAAACAGACTGGATGCAGCTCCAGATCTTCGCATTCAGTTGTCGGACATAAAGCCTAATTTTAAAGATATTTAAATTAAATATGTAAAACAATTCATTCTTCACATTAAAGAATTTTTGTTGCAGAATAAATGTTTTATAAATTTATTTTTATATCATTTGCTCTTTTTTTTCTTGTTCAAGAAACAATGTTTTCTGCTATTATCAAAAAAATATGATAATTTAGGGATAATTGGGAACCTCTGCTCTAGACGCCCTTAATGCTCATGTCTAAATCTGTCTATAATCCACTCAGTGCTGCGCCCACTTTTCGAAAATAACCGTTTTATTGAAGAATCATTAGCAATGAATGTAGTTAAAGTCGCTTTGAATAATTCCTTTACATACAATTTCTTAAATGTCTACTTTTAAGGGACGGAAAAAAAACTTTGTTTTTCTAATAAAATCCTTTATGTTGTTTTGAATGAACAACCATATCTCTTACAATCGCTGCCACGTGAATTGGACGGCTGAAGTTACAGCGCTGTTTCACGTTTCGCCACAACCGATCATCAGACTCCTTCTTCCTATGGTGCTGGTCTGTCTTTTACTTCATTTTATACCGAAAATCCATTATTTCCACTGGGATTCGAACCTAGACTAGCGTCTTCTCAGGCAAGCGCTCATGCCCTGTGCCATTGAAATCACGAGTTTTCACTTCATCCAGTTTTTATTTTGATTTTCTTGGACAGGCCAACGTAAGTATATGATATTATGTTATTCATTCTGATTTTGTATACCCTATTCTAAGGGTATATTAATTTTGACTCATAGTTTGTAACAACCTTAATATTGCCCATAGACCCCTAAAAGTTACTATATTTATGATCAGCATCGATAGTAATGTCGATCTTGCCATGTCCGTCCGTCCGTCCGGCTGTCGGCAAAAATTAGGCCTTAAACTGGACCTAGAGAGCTGAAATTTTAGCCATATACTCTCTAGGGGCCCGAAATAATCAAGTTTACGAATTTTTATAATCCGCCCACAAATTCAAAAAAAAACCAATTAATCGAAAAAATCGAATTTTGAGCTAGAAAGATGAAATTTTTTATATATGTATGATCTTTGACTCCGAAAACTGCTCGGGGGATAAAATTTCTAAAATCCGTAGACTGACACTCCCACAATTAAATAAAACAATATTATTGAAAAATCAAAGTTTGTGCCCTTTATACTTATGTTTAATTATTTTTTAAATATAGGATAGGAATAAGAATAGGGTATCCAACAGTTCGCCCAATCGGACTGTAGCCCGCCGTCCCTATGTTTCTCTAATTTTATTCCACATTTTGATAAGCATAGTTGGACTGAAATGGGTGATAGAGAGGGTGAAAGACTTTTGACACTTTTTTTGTCAAGAATATTACAATTTAAATGGTTTTGACGGAAAACAAAAACCAAAAATCGGGAAAAACTGGGTGCTATCACATACAAAACCATTTGAAATGTAAAATCCTTTACTTAGATTTTTGTCACGCCCACTTTATGAGGGATAGGAATAGGAATAGGGTATCCAATATTTTGTCCAAGCGAACTGTTAGTCTGCGTTCAAATTTCCAACGTAGTTGAGTATGGAGAACATGGCGAAAGTTTGTTCTTTGTTTTACAAGAAATAAAGGGTTTTTCAATAAAAGCGCTACAAAAGTTTTTTTTAAATAAAACAAAAACGGTTTTGGATATCAATGAAATTCTTTATTTCTCGTTCGATGCCATTATGTATGGGACTCGATTTCTTTCTTTCAGACGCTGAACCCAATTTTCGACGGTTTTCAAGCATAAATCGGCCGATACTGCTGCAATTTCACGTTCGATATTCGTACGAAGTTCATCAATCGTCGCTGGCTTGTTGGCATAGACCATAAACTTGACGTAGCCCCACAGGAAATAGTCTAACGGCGTCTAACTTTTGTAGCGCTTTTATTGAAAAACCCTTTACTATTATATGTAAAACACCCCTACCTACCCCTATATAACGCTAATATTGTTTTATGTTTTCATTTTCAATTCCTTTCAATTAAGTTCTAACTCCTCCATAGATTTCTATGCCGGTCCCAAGCCCGGATAAAGGAGGAGGGTTTAGGGTAACGGGGGGAACTCCATCCTGTCCCTAGTAAAATCCTGACCCCTAGATGAAAAACTAGGCTAAAAAAGCAACAACAAAAAAACATGAACAACACAACAGAAAAGAAACAAATTCGAGTGGGGATATCCGCTCAAATGTCGGTAGAGACCGCGGCTACCGGCACGGGCTTGGCGCCTCCAGCTATTGGGGGCGATAAGTCGCCAGCGGCGCACACAAGCAACATGACAAACACGACAAACACGACATCACGAACGAAACGGAACAAGAAACGGAACAAGCAACGAGAACTGAACAAACTGACGCAACAGGCCACAAGACAGGACGAGACGAATACCACTCCGGCGCTAAGCGCTGATACGAGACCAAGCTCGGAGCTCAAGCTGGCGGATGCACTCAGCGTACTGGCCGATCCTGGCCGGCACAAGGATGCGACTGCTGGTAAGAGCGAACTATGTGGGGTGTCTGCTAAGAGGAGCTCGGACGCTACAAATGTGTCCTTGAGTCCCTCTGAGCGGGCTTCCCTGCAAAGATTTCACGCTGCTACTACTCCTGTGAATGACGCGGGGACGGAGAACCTGACGAAGCGAGCACGGGATTTCCTGTCCAGCACGTCCAGTGATGCTCCCCTCTGCAGCCCTTCCAGGAAGCGGGCGGCCCTAGGAAAAAGCTGAAGAAGCTCTCTCTTGAGGAATGCGAGAAGGCTCCTTCCGGCTGCTCCTCGGAGGATTCCGCGACTGATGAGCTCTGCGAATCGGTTAGCGTTGAAACCACCAAGGAATCAGGCTGTAGGAAGCGAAAGGAACGGAAGCGTGGTAAGAGGAAGAAGCAAGGAGGAATGGTTAAGGGGTCACCCAAGGTAGCTGGTACAGCATCCAAAGGCACAAAGAGGTCTTGCACTAGCAATGATGCAGGACCCCCCCTACCAAAGAAGAGCTACACGGACTCGGCCCTGTCTGGTTTGCGATTAGCGGTTATTTTCCCGGGTGATCACCTAAGGAAGTATACTGCGGAAAACATCTGCGTTCTGGACAAGGCCTGGAAGGACGCTGTGAGGGGGCGAGTCAAGGAAGGCAATAGCCCGGCGTTTGAGCGCATCATCAAGACTAATGGAGGCTTTGTCCTCTGCTCTAGTGATGAAGCCACGAATGCGTGGGTCAGAGCTGATCTTGCTCGGATTTTCCCTAAGCTTGACGGGAGTGACCTTGTCTGTCTTCACCCGTCAGAGCTAGTGGGATATACCAAGATGAAGGTCTTTGTCCCGGAAACTGATCTGTAGACTAAGAAAATCATCGAGCTTCTCAAGGGTCAAAACCCGGGTCTATCCACCGATAAGTGGAGGGTCTATCACTTCAACAAAATGAAGGATGGCCGTCTGTATACTTTTGGTGTTGATGACGATTCGGCGAAGATGCTTGGGAAGTGCTCTTACCGGCCTTTTTTCCTCACTGGTCGCCTGTTCTTCAGGCCAGAAAAGAGGGGAGAGAAGGGTGGAACTTCCAGTGGTAATTAGCTCTATGGCTAGCTCATCACTGGAGGTCCTTCAAATTAACTTGCAACATTCCAAGGCGGCTTCACCTACATTGTGTCGTCGTCTTGGAAAACTGAATACAGAGGTGTGCCTCATACAGGAACCTTATCTGTATAAGGGGGCGGTAAGTGGCATCTCGGGTGTACCAGGAGCAATTTTTGTAAAGCCTGGAATTGTTAATACTCGCACGTGCATCTTTGTAACAAAGGGCTTAGATGCTAGTCTTATGCCTGAGTTCAGTTCTCGAGACTGTACAGCTATTAAAATGTGTCTTAAGCGAGGAGGGTTGGCTACTGAGATTATTTTAGCCTCAGTGTACATCCCATTGGACTCACTGGCCCCACCTGCAACGGTGGAACTGGTAAGGCTTGTCGAGCATGCCCGACGAGATAACAAGCATTTGGTCGTTGGTATGGACGCGAACGCGCATCATCGCGTTTGGGGTAGTACTGACTCAAATAGCAGGGGTGAATCCCTACTAAAATTCTTTGCTGCCAGCCAGCTCGATATACTGAACACTGGTAATGAGCCAACCTTTGTCACTCGGCTGAGGCGGCAAGTTATTGATGTGACAGTAGCAACCGCTGCTGCATCTGGCATCGTTTCGGGCTGGAGGGTTTCAAGGGAAGAAACTGCATCTGACCATCGGTATGTTATCTTTAAGTTAAGTGCAGATTGACCGATCGGAAGCAAAATCAGGAATGTGCGACGCACTGACTGGGACGTCTATTCCACGGAGTTGCGGGGTCAGATAAGTTCCCTGCCTATCAGGATCCTTAGTAGCGACGACTTGGATAAGGCGACCGACACGCTACACAGCGGTATTATTACGGCCTTTCATACTGCTTGCCCGGAGGAGGAGGCTGGTGGTGCGAAACCAACCCGATGGTGGAACGCTAAGCTATCCCTTCTCAGGAAGTCTAACCTGGTAGCCGATTGGTCTTCTCATGCGGATGCGCAGAAGGAGTACAAGAGGCAAATTAAGAGCGCTAAGAAGGTATCTTGGCAGAGGTTCTGCGGAGAACTGAAGGATGTTAGCGCGGTTTCGAGATTGCAGAGATCCTCTCAGCTGATCCGGGAGCCAAGCTTGACGTCCTTCGGAAGCCCGACGGCACCTCGACCAACTCCAATGAGGAGGTACTTCAACTGCTAATGGACACCCACTTTCCTGGCTGCAAAGCCGTGGATAATTGCGTGTGGCCAAACAAAAGCAGAGCTACCACTGAGCAGTGGCGGGTCGCGGCGAGCATTGTTACGAGAGAGAGGGCGAGAGCCATTATCCTGACCTTTTCTCCTTTCAAGGCTCCTGGACCTGATGGCATCTATCCCATACTCTTGCAAAAGGGTATCGAGATTTTGCTCACACTGCTAACTAGAATCTACAGAGCCAGCGTGGCTCTGCGACATATTCCTTTGGCCTGGAGAAGAGCTAGGGCGGTTTTCATTCCCAAACCGGGAAAGGCCGCCTATGATCTTCCCAAAAGCTTCAGGACTATTAGCCTTTCATCATTTCTGTTAAAGGGCCTTGAAAAACTGATTGACGTACGGCTTAAGAGCATTCCAGCTTCGCTGGGTATTCATGATAGCCAACACGCCTATCAAAAAGGCAAGTCCACTGAGACGGCATTAACGGATCTGACGGCCAGAGTGCGTAGGGCGCTCGACCGCAAGAACTATGCTCTTGCTGTCTTCATGGATATTGAGGGTGCCTTTGACAATCCCACCTTTTGCAGAATTGAGTCTGCCTTAACACTGAAGGGCGTCGATTCTACAACTGTGGAATGGATCCTGGAAATGCTTAGGAGCAGAGAAGTTACAGCTGCTGTTGGCGGCTGCGTCAGAACTGTGCGCGCTGTTAAAGGCTTTGCGCAGGGCGGTGTACTTTCCACTACATTGTGGAACCTGTTGGTCGACTCCTTGTTGAGAAGACTTGATGGGGAAGGTCACCCTGTTATTGGGTACGCTGATGATGTGTGAATTATTGTCAGCGGCAGGTTTTTACCAACTCTTTGTGAGCGGATGGAAACAGCGCTCAATAGTGTTGGGAGTTGGTGCCGCGAGCAAGCTCTGTCAGTCAACCATGCGAAGACTGAGATGATGCTGTTCACGAGTAGAAGGGCTATACCTCAAGTGAGGTGGCCTTACTTCCAGGGCACTCAACTAAAGCTATCAAGCAAGGTTAAGTATCTGGGTATTGTGTTAGATCCAAAGCTTAACTTTTCTGAACATTTGGTGGCTAGGATTTCGAAGGCAACTAACATTCTCTGGCAGTGCCGTAGGATGTTCAGCAGAACCTGGGGACTTAGTCCCAGGCTGGTTCACTGGATTTACACGTGCATTGTTAGGCCATACCTTATGTATGGTGCGATTGTATGGTGGGCTAGAGCTCACATCCTCAAACTTCAACTGTCGAAGCTACAGCGCACCTTGCGTGCTTATGCATTACAGGTGCGATGAGAGGAACTCCCACTGCTGCTATGGAAGTGTTGCTCTGTTTACCTCCCTTGCAGTTCCTTGCTGAGAGTGAGGCCAGAAAATCACTATACCGTATGTGTGTAGTACTTGGACGGCAGGTCAATCTCGGCGATGGGGCCAGAGGTGCTAGGTACAGAGCTCTCTATGACAGCCTACCTGGCCATCGGGGAGGAGCACTTGACACTGTGTGCATGAAGCAAGTCTTTGAGCGCCGTTTTCAGGTCATCCTTCCTGAACGGCAGGAATGGAACAGTGAGGGGTGGAATGGCTTTAAGCCGGGTGATGTCATCGTCTATACCGATGGCTCACTCATTGACGGTATCTCCGGAGCCGGGGTCTACTCTAGAGACTGTCGGATAAATCTATCTGCAGCCTTGGGTAGACAAACAACTGTTTTTCAGGCAGAAATCTTTGCGATTGCCACTGCCGCCAATATCCTGTTAAGGAGAAGGATTAAGGGTAAAACCTTATACATCTGCTCAGATAGCCAAGCCGCTATCAAAGCCTGTTCGGCTGGTTCTCTCAAGTGAAAAATAGTTGAAGATGTAGATGTAGATGTAACTCGGATAGATGGGTAGATGTAACTCGGTATCACTTGCCTGGGTTCCTGGGCACACAGGTATCGAGGGAAATGAAAAAGCGGATGCTCTGGCCAGGAAGGGCTCTTCAACAGCCTTCATTGGCCCACAACCATCTATAGGATGCTGCTCATCCGTCCACAAACGTGAAATGGATTCGGCTCTACGCCAACAACATTCCGAATACTGGCATGACCTGGTCTCATGCAGGTATTCAAAGAAGCTAGTGGACGGTCCGAAAATCAGCAGAGCTAAGTTTTTGCTTGGACTAAACAGGAAAGACTTGAGACCCTTGATTGGTCTCGTCACCGGTTTCAGTCCTCTAAACGAGCACCTCAAAACCATCCACATTAGGAGCTCGGGCCTATGTGAGTGCTGCCTGGAGGCGGATGAAACGGTATCTCACTTTATCTGTGAATGTCCGGCTTTCGCCAGAACCAGGCTCACCACCATAGGCAAACAATTCGTCAACGAAGATGAGATGGGGGACATTGAACTTGCTAATATTCTTCGCTTTGCCAAGGCTACTGGTAGGTTCTCCCTCACTGTATTTTACTAATCGCCAATAACCAGCGAGCGGGCAGCTATGCTGAAGTACAATGGACCAATAGGTCTAAGTGCTTGTCATCTACTGATGACCCCACTGCACATACTCGTACAATACAATACAAGTTCTAATTTTGATAATTTTGCCTTAAGAATATCAATATTTGTTTCGTCTAGATCTAAGAGACGAACCTTGAATGACCTCGAGGCCGGGTTTGAAATATTGACAATTTTATACACACACAGAATTAAATGAAGTTATGAGTTATGTACTCACACAAATTTCTTATACTCTTTCATAAGATTATGAACAAATTCAGCAGATGGCTTTAGTGACATTTTCTGTCAAGGACATTTCATCATCAACTTCACCGGCGTGCCGTGAATATTGGGCTTGAAAAGGTTACCAGTAATTGCTATTGGAGACATTTCCATCTGTTTTGACATTTTGTGAGTGTTTTTTTTTTGCACTTTCGCAATTGAAGATCCAGGATCTTCGTTGCTTAGGCTGCGTGTACATTTAGGAATTTTGAATCGTTTTGAGTCGTTGGAAAAAGAAAAAGATACATCTTACTCTATTTAGAGCCAGACGGCAACTGATGAGCAACTATAATAACCCCGCATAACCAACATCTTCATCACTGAAGAAAATGGTAAAAATCATCTCCTTCCAAATGGACGATAGCTGTCTCTAACATGTCTACAGATATAGCCAGAGACTGGTATGATCGAAGCGATGTCGTTCGATCGTTTTCATTTTACTTCTCTGTGTTGGATCGAGTCGGGTGTGCACTTTTCTGGAGAACAGGAACCTAGGTTTTTTAACAGGCGATTGTTGGGACTTTGAATGCGGCAGACATTTTTTTGTAAGGATATTTCCTTTAAGTTGGTGATCTAGTGGTGAACTGTCGATGTCAAACTGAATTTGAAGTTCGTTGGTTATTGTATCGAGCTGAGTGGCTATGATGGTGCGAGACAACAGAGAACACACAAAATTAAGTTAAATTTGTATTTTTCATTGAGCATTTTAGCAAACTGCAACTGCAAAAACAGGAAATTATTTGTTTGAAAAGTTGCAAAAGGAAAAGTGGTTGGTAAAATAGGGCCCAGGTCTCAATTAGTCATTTTACTTACTTGATTCAATTGCTTTGTACTTTGCAGTGAATCCCCTTCCATTAACACGGTAGTTGCTGCGGAACTCTATAACCAAAGTAGAACCAGTGCTGGTCACAGTAAGATTATCCCGTCTTCCACAGTATGATCCAATCAAATGTAACCTTTGCTCAGTGTTCCAAACCTACAGAAAATAACTTGTTAAATGAATGCAACTGATGGACAAAAAATATACTTTGATGCTGTCATTGCTGCATGAAGGTGAGTCTTCAATGTCCAAATTTGAAATTATCAACTCTATTGCTTTCCCAAACTCTGTGTCTATCTGCCAGAGGCAACTCACATTATTTGGATATGCACTTGGATATCCTGGTGAAGTAAACTCTCCACTCGCTCGTTTGAAATGTTCAACACAACCCTGCATAACATATTCTAACCTGAAGTACGATGAACTGCTGTTGAGCCAAATCTGAATAGTATTCGCGTGAGATTCAATACGCTTGGGCTGAGAAATTCGAAGTACAGTATCATTGTCTCTTAAGTATATATTATTGGACTGCATTTCACTCTCTTTATGTCCTACAATAGCAAAGTCCAACAAAATACGATTACCCATTGGTGCCTCTATTGTCCAAGTGCAATTAACATCACTCGGATTATTGTCACCAAAGTTGGGACTCTCGATAGCACCAAGCATTGCAATAAGTTTTTGATTACAATTCGATTTATATGTTAGGTAAAATCCTCGCTCGGAGTTAGAAGTATCACTTTGGAAACGAATCAGAGCATCGCTGCCAGTTGTATTGATTCGAATCGGGTTGTTATAACTTTCACAATACTTTCCGATTTTTCTTGCGTTTACTGTGAGTCCATCGTATACTTCCACATAATCATACATGCATGCGAGCGCGGATTCCATAGAAATATCATCAAAGTTAATTGAAATCGTTGAACCCTTTTTAACACTTATCCGCCATTCACATTGGGCATCACTGTTGTATGGTTTCGGATAAAATGGTGAAGCTACAGAACCATGATCAGCCGATAGAATACCACCACAGCCAGAGGCAACAGTTTGCCATTCCATCTGAAATCCAGTTTTCGACACTTGGGAATTTGTCTTAAAATTTATGAAGATTTGGTTGGTGAAAGAAGGTATGCGAGCTAGAATAGTTTTTCCGCAGTATTTGCCAATTAATGGTGAGGTCGCATAGGCGCCATTTCTGGAAAAAAATCAAATTGGAAAAGATTAGTTATAATTATAAGTTTGACTTGAGTTTAAAAATAAAAAAAATATTAAGTATCAACTGCCCATAAAGGACCTCAAAGCCAACTTCTCCAACCATTTGTGTTTGAGAAGCTTCTGATGACACTTTCCCTTGGATCCTAGACTTGCGCAAGAGCGGGGTTATTGGGAAAAGGGTTAAGTGTTCCTGGGTCCCTCTCAGCTCCCAATCAGCTTCCGCAAAAACTATTTGAAAATACCTGGGGAACCCAATTTTCTGCTGAAAATGTCGAGGGGTGTCAGATGAAACCGAACGCTCCGCTGATGCATAGACCAACTGAAAGTTTTGATTTTGAGTTTTGCTTAATACTTTTTTTTGTCGGGTTACACAGGAGCACTCAGACTCAATACTGGTCCATTGTACTACTAGGAAGACATACCACTTTTACTGTGAGAATTTACTCGTTTTCCTAAGAAAGTCGAGAAGACGCTTCAATGATAACGAGCTTAGGTTCACAGCACTCACCATCAGTGTTGCCGCTGAGGGAAAAAAATTGTCGCTAGACCACAACCTAAAATCCGCTAGAAATGTTAGTTTCTGAATTGCGAAAATCCGCTAGAAATCGCTAAAATATCAATTTGAATGTAAGTTCATAAAAATATGTATTTATTTTTAAAAAATTGTTAATTACAAAATAATAAATAAATTCATGGTAGCAAAAAAGAAGTAAGAAAGAAAAACGTTTAAATTTTTTTTTTAATCAAATTAAATACCGAATTAAAAAAATATTTCGCAATGGCAAAACGAACAAAAAGCTTTTTTAACGTCATTCACAACTGGCTTTAACCACTCTTTAAACTCTTCCTGATTTTCCCATTCACTTCTATATTTTTGAACGTATATTTTTTTCATTGGAGGTAAATTCATTTTAAAGAATACAAATAATACCAACAGATTATACACAAAAAAAAAACGATAGTAACAACTTACGGCACTAACTACAAACTTCATATGAAATAAAACTACAGCGTACTTCAATCCCATTTACATTTCTTTTGATTTGAAACGTGCTGAAACCTGAAAGGCATATCTTGAATACCGTTACAGTACAAAAATAAAAATCCCCAACAAAAAACTCTGTCTCGTCACCTACTAAGCATCTGCCAACCACGCGTAGGTCGCGATGTGAAAAATTATGTTCGAATGGGTCGGAGATGCCACTTGTACGGGATTCGTGTACATGGTGGTGTAGTAATGAAAAGTAGCTAGAAATCACCAAATTTTTTTTTAGCGACAACATTTTATTAAAAATCGCCGAGAGCTTTAAAAATACGCTAGAAATAGCGAAAAAATCGCTAAAGTGGCAACAGTGCTCACCATATCAGCACCAAATACCTACCACCTGATACGAGCAAAAGCAGGACAATCACAGAAGATATCTTCCGCAGTACCGTCGCTTTCTTCACAGGCTTCGCAGTTGGTGGTATGGCTTAGACATAGCAGCTTAAGGTGTTTGGCCAAAGCGCAGTGGTCCGTAAGAGCGCCAGTAGTCTGTCTGCAGTCTTTTCTGTTGAGCGACAACAAGAATGCCGCAGACTTTTTACAGATGTCGGGAAAAATTTGCTGAGTCTGTCTGCACCCTGGAGAGTCATGCCATCTGCGATGGTGTTCATATGAAACCCAACCGTCAATGGAAGCCCTGACCGAGGACACAGACAGACATATCGCTAGTTCAGGTCCTGAGAAGTCCTCCTCTGAGCACTGTCTAGCAAATTCATCGGAGATTATTTTTTTTATTTATTTTATTTTATTTATTTTATTTTATTTATTTTATGTAGGTAGTTTCAGTTTCTAATTTTTATCTGATTTCAGGTTAACATTGTTACATTTATGAATAGATTTTAAGTAAAATTCAAAGTAAAAATCAAGCAAATTTTTTTTAATTTTTTTCTTTATTTTCTTAAAAAATAAGTTTTTTATTTCATATCCCGTGATCCCGTTATGACCCGGGACCCAGACAAGTCTAAGTGAATTCAGCCTTCCGACCGAATTCAGAGAGATCTTGCATTCATGAATTATTTCGGAGGTGGTTAAGGGGTTGCGCAAGGCCTTAAACGCAACCTGACTTTCGCTACAGACGCAGATACATAGTCCATGGAACTACGAAAGCATAAGTCTCTGTTTGGAAGACTGACATTTTTTCCCTAACGAGAATAAAAGTCAAATCTTGTCGCTCTCCAAGAAGACACCAGCAATATATCCTTGACTGGTTTTGGTGAAGATTCGACTGCATTCTTTCCAGGCTCAGAGTCTGGCCAGAGACAGTCCTGAACACGAGAAAAGTTGACTTCGTTGTTGCGCTTCAGCCGAAGTTCCGGTGTGGCATATCCATGTATTTATGTGAAAGCTTATTCCACCAAACAACCGATGCGTAAGCTAGAAATGGTTTTATCATAGCCGTATAAATCCATAGGATTCTTTCCGGTGACAAGCACCATGTCTTGCCGAAAACGCCCTTGCACTGCCAGAAAACCGAAAGCGCATTGGCAGTCTTTAGGTCGACATGCTTGGACCAAAGAAGTTTGCTATCCAGGATGACTCCCAGATACTTTGCTTCATTTGAGAGTTGGATTGTGACGCCTTTTAGCACTGGCTGAGTCTACCCGATCAGCTTCCTACTTTTCGTAAAGATGACAATCTCAGTTTTAAGAGGATTGACCGAGAGCCCATTCCTAGTGCACCATTCGTCGATCACATCAAGGGCCGCCTGCGCAAACAGAAAGCACGGCAACATCATCCGCGTTAGAACTGTTGAGTGCGTTCAACAGAGAGTCGACCAGCATCCACCATAGCAGTGGAGACAGAACGCCGCGTTGCGGGCAGCCTGTATTTACCCCCGCCATAACATAACGGCCACAATCCGTATCCGCAACCAACGTTCTATTCATTAGCATTACTTTAATCCACAGCAGCAATGGTTCGTCTACGCCGTGTTTTCTGGCAGAGCTGCAATATCGATGAAAATGCCCATCGCATGTTCTTTCACGTCAAGCGCCCTCATTTTTACCAACCAGATTTTGGAGCTCAGTCTCGCAGGATTTTCCGCGTTGGTAGGCATGTTGCATCTGAGGTAGTGGGTGCAATCGCAAACCAGTTTTGTGCACGTGAAGTTCGACCAGCCTTTCCATGCTTTTCAGCAAGAAGGAAGTCAGACTGATTGGTCTGAAGCTCTTGGCAAGTCAGTAGTCACGTCTACCAACTCCACCTTCTACTACTGCCTTGAACGCATTTGTAGATGTGCAACATATTTACATGGTTGGGGAGGGGTGCCAGGTCCCCTACCAGGCGCGTTCTTTGGGTGGCGAATAAGGGGATGCCCCGGTACGATGAAGTGTAAGTTTCACAATGATTCGTGATCCGGGGTAATGAGGTCATAGCGCGCGGGTGGCAACGGTGCAGTAGTAGTGTATTCGCCTACTGAAGGGAAGGTCGCGCGTTGGAATCCCGGCCGAGTCCATCGAATGCATGAAACCTTAAGCAACTTAGACACCGCCCGTGGAGAAATGCGCCATTGCTAGGTGCTGCTTGGGACGTGTGTGATGGGTGTCATTCTTACATTTAATTTAATTGCATTTGATTTAATATTACTAAGACTTATTAGTAGACTTATTTTAAAACAAAATGGCAACTATTTAGTTTTAAAGTCAATTGTCAGTATCCTTAAAAAAGTAAGTTGCGTTTTTTGTTGATTTGTAATGGAATTTAAGTTTTGTGTTTTTATTGTTTAAATTATTATTTGTTTTTACTGAATCATTGATTTATTTCTCTAAATAGAACCACATTAACAAATAAAACATTAATATTTTTTATTAAGTTCATGGGTTTCATTAAATACACTTACAAATTGGCATACGTCGCGGAGACGTATGATTATCTTTCACGTCATAAAAGATATGATTATCTTTCATGTGAAATAAATCTAGGTCCATCAGAATTCTGAGGCATAAGAGAGGAACCCACTTCAAATTAGTAAACGCCCTCACCGGGCACTGTGCTATAGGATGACATGCTCAAAAACTGGGCATACCATACAATGACTTCTGTAGAAGCTGTAGGGACGAAGAGGAAGAAGAGACTATCAGTAATCTAATTTGCACGTTTACTGCACTCGCCAACATTAGGAAGGCTACACTGGTTGAATACCTTTTCAATGATCTAAATTATCTCAACAACACCTGCTCGGCAAAGATTAGCTCCTTCATTCAGAGGAGCAAATGGTTCCCTGAGTAAGAGGGTGACCCACCCACCTTACACATCGGCAGCACAATGGACCTATCTCTGGTCTAAGCGCATCCTCATCGAGGCCCGGCTCTAACCAACATATTAACATATAATGTTGTTTGAGATTGCAGTGTCAGGCCTTAGCAAATAGTGAGGAGGACTGATTGGATCCATATTGCAGTGAAATAGTTCTAGACACTATTCAGGTTTTTGTTTCAACAAAGTTTGTTATTTTAAACTCATGACATATTATTGTTCAAGCGAATTAATTGCATATTGGCATTCTCGCCATTTAACCGAAACTGATGATATATAAAAAAAAAAGCTGCCAAATGCGAGTCGGACTCGCCCATGAAGGGTTCCGTAGCAGCAAGTAACATCATATAAAAGTTCTTGTAGTTCGTTGTAACTTTGATCGATGTTTTAGTAATAGATAAGTGGGGGTTTACGATTTATGACGTATTAAAAAAAAAACTACTTACTAGATCTCGTTCAAACCAATTTGCGGTGGAAGTTTGCATGGTAATGTACATCATATATTATATTTTTTTTAGTTTTATCATTTTCTTATTTTAGAAGTTACGGGAGGGGGGCACACATTTTACCACTTTGGAAGTGTCTCTGGTGCAAATTATTCAGATTAGAAAAAAGTGATATTAGGAACCTCAACCTTTAATTAAGCCTGCAACGGCTTCAACATCCCATATTTATACCCTATTCTAAGCGTATATTAATTTTGAAGCATAGTTTGTAACATACCTTAATATTGCCCGTTTAACCATATACTCTCTAGGGGCCCGAAATAATCAAGTTTACGATTTTTTTAAAATCCGCCCACAAACTCAAAAAAACAAATTTATCGAAAAAATCGAATTTTGAGCTAGAAAGCTGAAATTTTTTATATCTATTACTCCTAAAACTGCTCGGGAGATAAATTGTTTAGAATCCGCGTGTCGCCTACAATTAAATAAAACAATTTTATTGAAAAACCAAAGTTTGAGCTAGGGAGCTGAAATTTATAATACTCGTATATACTCTCTAGGGGCCCTTTATGCTCATGTGTAAATATTTTTTAAATCCGCCTACTGACACGCCCACAATTAAATAAAACAATTTTATTGAAAAACCAAAGTTTGAGCTAGGGACCCTTTTTTTACAAAAGCTTAGTTTTTTCCGATAAAATCCTTTAAATGTTTTATAACAAAATATGTAGAGTGTTCTTAACAATTTGTAGTGACACCCTGTCAAATTGCATCACACTAAAATTATATAAGTACAGCAACTTTCCATTGCATGCATGTACTCACGAATTACACACACACGGTAGTACACATAGCAAGCCAAACACTTAATGCTTATTTAAATAGTGTAAGTTAGAATTAAGCTAGTCAGTAAGATAATCGATCTGCCGATGAGCGGATCATAAATAAACGTTGTAACTGTCACGTCGCTGATGTTTTATTTTTATTCCCACGCCCACGTTATCGCGGCCAAGTTTATGCACAAGCATATTGGTGACCCCGACGTCGAAACAGTATCGGAAATCTAAAAATCGGAAATTACAAATTCCAAAATAACTTAATGGCCGATCGGCGTAGTGAATAATTCCATCTTTTTAACCACAGTGCTAAAGAATATTACCACGTTTTCTAACTTGTGCTAAAATATTAATGGTAGAACTATAAATCATGCACGAATCAGTGACAATTGTGGTATAAAAACAGTGCATTATAAAAATAATGGTGGTTTGATTAGTAATACTCAAAAGAGAGAAAAAAAAAACCAAAAAAAAAAAAACTAACTGCAAGAGTCACAAACTTGAATTTAAACATATTGTGGCAGTGTTTAATATAATGATTAACAACCGCAAACGCAATATTAAGGACAACATGAGGCTCATGAAAATCCAACGCTAAGGGATACCCGTTTTGCTGATATTTCTTCTCCTCATCCCATCAAACAACTTTTTCCTGCAACAACAACATAACAAATAAAAAAAACAGTTTTTCGTAAATATGTACATATTTTTAATTTTAATATGCATGCAGTTACATTTACCGAAAGCTCAAATGGCATGACTTATGTAATTCATCATAAGACCATATACTGAATCCGCTATGTTCAAAGAAGGCTCATATGTGAAACAGTGAAATTAAAGGAAATTCGTATTTGCAGTATATAGCTAATGTCATTCTAATACCTAACTGAATTTTTTTAATATAATTAAAATTTTCCTTTATTCAATGATTTTAATATATTTTTGTTTTGATCAAGATTTTTCAATCGAAATTTAGAATACCTAGTTAAGATTTATCACTTCTTTTATTATTATTTTTTTTGCGAATTTTGTATATTTTTTTTATGCTAGCTATACTTATAGAAGATTTTGCATGTGCATTGTTTATGCTGGTATACCGTTCTACATGCATGCATTTAAACTCATATTCGCATGATTAAATTACATCACATTGTCCCCTCTCCAGGTACACCTTCTCTGAATTTATTGTGAGATATACGTACAATTTATAAAACATTTTTTTTGCAAGTGCATGTTTCAATCGAAGTTAAACACATTATTTCAATATGTTTGATGAACAGGATGCTTCATTCAAAACATCAACTGCTAGTGGTTCGAAAACAGAGCAGGGAACATTTAACGAACCAGAAATTGGTCGCATACAAATAAGGCTTCCTCCATATTTTCCAAACTCACTAAACACGTGGTTTATACAGGTTGAAGCTCAATTTAGCATATGTCGCATAACCAGTGACATAACCAAGTACAACCACTTAGTTGCTGGATTACCACAAGAGGTTGCAGAATCGCTTATCGATGTATTTGAAAGTCCACCACCATCAAACTTATACGATAATCTCAAAAATACTTTACTTAGTCGTCATTCCTTAAGTATTGAGAGACGAATCAAAAAGTTAATCTCAGATGAAGAGATGGGCGACAACAAACCAAGTGAGTTCTTTAGAAGATTAAAAGTCTTGGCCGGAAACTCGGGCACAGTTGGTGAGGAACTGATTAAGAAATTATGGTTTTCTCGCTTACCCAACTTGATAAACATAGCTCTTATTCCTCAAGGCGATTCTGATTTTAATAAGCTTTTAGAAACAGCTGACAAAATTTTCGAATCAATTCAATCTTCTAGTAATATATCTGCTATTAACATTCCCTCACATTCCTCTAAGATCAAGACCAACAGGACGACAAATTCCGAAAAATAGAAAAAGAAATTTGATCATTAAAACACATGAGCTCTTCACTAAATTTTGGCGGACGTCCATCCAATCAAGGCAAGACACAGCATTTCAGTTCTGGTGAAAGGCGGAGGTCAAATTCGCGATCTGGGTCACGGTTTCGATCAACGCAAGATAAAAAACCGCTCTGTTGGTACCATCATAAGTTCGGTAATAAAGCAAAAAAATGCATTGCACCTTGCGACTTTGTTGTATCAAATAATACCCAATCAAATAATTTCAACCAAACAAACTAAAATCATCCACTGTCGCAGCGGCATACAGTGGATCAATGAATTGCAATAGCCGCCTTTTTGTAAGAGACAGATTGAGCAATTTGAACTTTCTAATAGACACGGGAGCCGATTTGTCTTGCATACCAATAGACAAATTAAGATTGAAAACCTACAAACAAATTCCAAATTTTTGTCTGTCAGCAGCTAATGGAACACATATTCCTACATATGGTAGCAAATTATTAGAGTTGGATTTAGGCTTACGTCGCAACTTTAAATATAATTTTACCGTAGCTAAGGTCAATAGACCAATAATAGGTTCAGACTTTCTGTCTAAGTTCGGGATTACTGTCGACCTAAAAGGAAAGAAAATTCTTGACACAGTCACTTCACTATCTATTGACGCATACAGTGTGAAGTACGACACTCCGACTCCAGTTGCATATGCAAGAGATAATGTATATGCCGAACTTCTTAAGAAGTTTCCAAGTTTAACTGCTCCTCCCTCTTTCGATAACCCCGCTCAACATTCTGTAGTACACCACATTTCGACGAAAGGTCAATTGCCTTGCTGCAGGCCACGCAGACTCGATCCAAATAAACATCGCACAGCAAAGCTCGAGTTCGATCATATGGTGGAGCTTAACATATGCCGTCCTTCATCCTCACCGGTTTCTTCTCCATTGCATCTAGTCCCCAAAACGGATACGGGAGACTGGAGACCTTGCGGTGACTACAGGCGATTAAACGCCGTCACTGTTCCTGATAGGTATCCAATACCTCATATACAAGACTTTACAATGCGGCTTGTGGGGTGTAAAATATTTTCCAAAATTGATTTGTTCAGAGCATATCACCAAATCCCAATTGCCGAAGAAGACATCTACAAAACAGCAATAATAACACCCTTTGGACTGTATGAGTTTCCACGCATGGGTTTTGGCCTTCGGAATGCGAGTCAAACCTTTCAAAGGTTTATGAATGAGGTTACATGTGGCTTAGATTTTATTTTCGTCTATATAGATGACATCTTGATTGCTAGTCGCGATGAAGAAGAACATAAACAACACTTAAAATTAGCGTTTGAAAGGTTAGCGAAGTTCGGATTAACTATTAAATCTTCGAAGTGCATTTTTGGTTGTAGGACACTTGAATTTTTGGGCTACTCCATTTCAAAAGATGGCGTTCTTCCTTCAGGAAGCAGGGTTAAAGCCATTTTGGATCTCAACCAACCCACTTCAATTAAATCAATTCAAAGATTTGTTGGTATGGTCAACTATTACCATCGATTTTTGCCAAATCTTGCTAAATCCCTCGCTCCCATCTATACTTACTTATCTTCTCTACAAAAGCTTCCCAAAGCTAAGCAGATCTTCAGTTGGCCGAGTGATTGCCAAACAAATTTTGAGGAAAATAAGCGATCTTTAGCAAATGCCATATTATTAGTGCATCCCAGGGACAATGTTCCTCTTAGTATAACTACAGATGCGTCTAACACTGCTGTGGGAGCTGTTCTCCAGCAATATTTTAATAAAAGCTGGGAACCTCTAGCGTTTTTCTCTAAAAAAATGTCGACGGCCGAAAGAAAATACTCGGCATTCGATCGAGAACTTTTGTCGATCTATTTGGCCATAAAACATTTCAGACACTTTGTGGAAGGACGAGATTTCGTGGTATATACTGACCACAAGCCACTCACCACAGCCATAAACTCAAAGACAGATCGAACTCCAAGACAGACCCGACATCTAGAATTCATAGCTCAATTCACAGACAAAATATATCACATTAGCGGGAAGCATAATGTTGTAGCCGATTTGCTTTCCCGCCCTTTGGAACACTCTTCAATCAGTTGTGACATCGATTACAAGAGGTTTATTTCAGAACAAAAGTCTGATGAACAAATAGGAAAGTTTTTAAAAAACAGAGATACAAATAATCGCATTGAGCTTGAGCATATTACACTGCCCATGATGGACGAACAAATTCTATGCGAGAAAAGTACTGGGCGTTTCAGGCCATTTGTACCGATTTCCTTGCGAAAAATAGTATTTGACAAATTACATAGCCTTTCACATCCAGGAGTTCGGGCATCACGAAAATTAATAACAGAGCGTTACTTTTGGCCCAGTATTAATAAAGATGTAGGACTTTGGGCAAAGAACTGTATACCATGTCAGAAGTCAAAAGTTCAAAGGCATACCCGAACAGCATTTCAAAAATTCAATATCCCTAACGGTAGATTTGAACACCTTCACCTAGATAAAGTGGGACCACTTCCATTATCTTGTGGTTTTCGATATCTACTTACACTTGTAGATCGTTTTTCGCGATGGCCTGAGGCTTACCCTATTAAAGACATGATGTGTGAAACAGTGGCTAAGACTTTTGTTTCGCAATACATTTCTCGATTTGGGGTACCGGTTTCGATAACAACAGATCGCGGCACACAATTTACCTCCAGACTATTCTCTGACATCACAAGGCTTATAGGTGTCCATCACATCCGAACCACTGCATACCATCCACAGTCAAATGGGCTTGTTGAGCGGTTCCACAGGCACTTAAAATCTTCACTAATGGCTAGGTGTAATACTTCCAATTGGAGCGACGAAATTGCTTTTGTTTTACTTGGAATTCGTGTTGCCCATAAAGAAGACTTGCACTGCTCGCCTGCGGAAATGCTGTATGGACAAACATTGCGAATTCCTGGAGACATTTTCACAAACAATTCCACTACGGAAGCCGATTCATTTAGTTTGGTGGAACGCCTCCGGGAATTTATGCGCAACATTCAAACCAGCGAGCCAAAGCAAAGAAAGCAAAAGGACATATTTATCCCCAAATCCTTTGACAACTGCTCGCATGTTTTTGTTAGAGTTGACAGTGTTAAGCCTCCCCTTCATCAGCCATATAATGGACCATTTCCAGTAATAAAAAAACTGCGCAAATATTTTGTGGTAGATCTAAACGGGAAATATTCCTCAATTTCCATAGACCGATTGAAGCCTGCATTTGCAACGAATACAAAATAAGAAACAAACGCGTAAAATTTATATAAATCAAAAATACGTCCCTTATTGAATTGCATATACAGGCAAATCTCGATTTGCGCACTAGGTAAAATTTAGGCCATTTGCGCAAATCGAGAATGTGCGCAATTCGAATGTTTACAAAACAAACATAAAACTTAAGAAAAATCATGTCTACACACTAAATGATAGTTTAAAACGCATTTATTTATAGTCAATTTGACTTATTACACCCAATACTAAAACAATCGTCTAATTTTGTCTGTTTAAATTTTGACATAATGTTCATTTTTACGGCTATTTCGCGTAAATTTTGTAAAAGGGAGATTTCTTGAAAAGTTCTGCTATTTTCTTGAGCCCATCTTAGGGTGCCGTTAAACATCATGATAGCATCTTGATGGGAAACTAACGGAATATTAAAGGAATTTTTTTTAATAGTATGAATGCTCATAGAAATCTCGCATTTACACTAAGGGCTCTATTTTCGCACAATTGTGTGCGGAAAACGAGCGGTAGTGCAAATATTTTACTTTGTGCGGAATTCGAGCATTGCCTAAATCGAGCTTTGCCTGTATTCGTATAAAAATATATATATGTATATACATACAAATATATATATATATATATATATATGTCGGAGACGAGGATCATGTAGATGAAGTGAGAGACGAAATGAAAACAGCCCCTAACACTGTGAAGGTAGACGCGGTGGAAAAATGGAATGAAAACGAGGGCTAACTTGGAACGGATTGGGGCGGGGTTGTAAGAAAAAAAAGAAGAAAGGGAAGGAGAGTTAAAAGGGAAAAAGAATAAAGAAATATTAATTAAAATAAAGTGAAGCATTAATTAGTTTATTGTTAAGTACTATGTCTAAGCCAGATGGGAAACTGTTTACTCTTTCGACATCAGAAGTGGGATCAGGACCTCATCAGCAAGCAGGAACGGCATCGGATGAAGAAAAATGGCGGCTGTTGTTTGAACAGCAAAATCAAAATTTTATGGCTTTATTAAAGGCAACTACCATGTCAACGAATCCAAACATTAAATTGCCAGAATTCGATCCGGATAAGACAGATGCTGATGCACGTGCATGGGTTGCAACCGCTGACATGTGCATGGTAGATGAACACCTGCATGGTCCATCGCTTATGGTCGCGCTCAGTAGAGCTCTTAAAGGCCAGGCATCCGCTTGGTTATCACAAATTTCATACCCTGAAATGAGATGGTGTGATTTCAAAGACCATTTCATTGCAAGATATGAGTGCCCAGGGACTCTGGCTGCTTTCATGATAAACTTTAACAACAGTAAGCCGAAAGAGGACGAAACGTTTGTGTCCTATACGCGGCATGCCTTATGACGTCACTAATGGCTCGATGGAAAAATATGTCAACGGAGCAAATAGCTGTCGCTACCACTTTGGCTCATGTCTCAAGATTCGATACTCGTGTGAATCGTTTGGCTTTCACTTCGGACGTTAGTACACGCACTCAGCTACAGCAAGAATTGAAAGCTATGTCCTTTTTAAAAAGAAAATCGGTCGAACGAGATTCACCGGAAAGCAAACGTCAACGAATACTGCCTCATACGCAAATCAGCAAGTGCTTTCACTGTGGTAAGCTGGGACATAAAGCGTCGATATGTCGTTTTAAAAAGGACAATAATTGGAAAAAGGAGGGAAGACCGAAAGACCGTACGGCGAAAGTACCGGCAATAGCCTTGCATCTACGAAGACGTCTGTTACTTGCTTTAAGTGCCGAGGTATTGGCCACTTCGCTTCTCGTTGTCCCGGATTAAGTAGTAATGATGCAACTGGCTATGCAGCGGGTCCATCGACTGAACGGCGAGTAAATATGTGCAAAGTCGCTGCACCTGCGGGTACTCTAAATCATTCCGGTGAGCTTTTTGTGTTTTGTTTCGATTCCGGGGCTGAGTGCTCCCTAATAAGGGAATCAGTATCTTATAAATTTAAGGGC
Source organism: Portevinia maculata (assembly GCA_949715645.1). NCBI lineage: Eukaryota > Metazoa > Arthropoda > Insecta > Diptera > Syrphidae > Portevinia > Portevinia maculata. The sequence continues at coordinate 210,013,767 of OX454525.1, read as the reverse complement.
ATGCGATTTAACAATGTAGTTACTATGACAGGTACCGGGCAAACAAGTGTTAAATGCACATTACAGGTTTTAGCAATCGTTAAGATTAATAGCGTTTAGAAATACTTTTTCACACATTACCCGATCATTATTTGTGCTATGACATAATGGTTGGTCGTGAAATATTATGTCAAGGGTTGTCTGTACACGTAACCAGCGATAAAGTGGAACTAATCAAAATTAATGTCGCCAAAGTATGCAATGTTAGCAAGCACGAAGAGATTAATTTTGATAGTTTGAATACCGACATTTCACGGGAATTAAAACCAAAATTAATAACAATTTTAAAGAATTTTGAAGATTATTTTATTTGTGGAACACCCAAAGGTCCCGCCAATACCGCTCCAATGCAGATACGCCTAAAAGATGTCAATAAAACAGTTTGTCGACATCCTTATCGATTGAGTCCAGAAGAACTGAAAATAGTTCGCTCCAAGGTCAATGAACTTTTGTCTGCGGGCATAATACGGAATAGCTGCTCCCCGTTCGCGAGCCCCATACTTCTTGTAAAAAAAAAGGATGGTTCCGATCGTCTCTGTGTTGATTATCGCGAGCTTAATGATAATACAGTGCCAGATAGATTTCCATTACCTTTAATATCAGCACAGCTGGATAGGCTGCATGGTTCCTTTTATTTTACGACCCTGGATATGGCTTGCGGGTTCCATCAAATTCCAGTTCACTCAGATTCGATTGAATATACAGCATTTGTAACTCCTGAAGGTCAGTATGAGTATCTGATCATGCCTTTTGGCCTTCGTAATGCTCCGTCAGTTTTTCAGCGTGCAATAACCACTGCCTTGGGTGAGCTGGCTTATACTTTCGTGGTGGTCTATATGGACGATATCCTGATAATAACCTCAAGTTTAGAGGAGGCACTAGAGAGGTTACGTATTGTTTTGGAGGTACTTACAAAAGCCAGGTTTTCCCTGAACATGAAAAAGTGTTCATTCCTAAAGCAAAAAGTAGAATATCTTGGTTTTGAAGTGAGCCGTGGTGAAATAAGACCTAATCCAAAGAAAGTAATTGCCCTAACGGCGCTGCCACCCCCACAAACCATAACGCAATTGCGACAATTTATAGGATTGGCATCATATTTTCGTAAATTTGTTCCCAAATTCTCTCAGATTATGGCTCCTTTGTATGCATTGACTTCCGGGAAAGGTATAATCGATTGGAAACCCGTTCATGAAACCATCCGACAACAAATAATTTCAGTTTTCACAACCGAACCAGTTTTAATGATTTTCGAGCCCACCTACCCTGTTGAGCTACATACAGATGCCAGTGCTATAGGTTATGAGGCAATTCTTATGCAAAAAAAGGACAAGAAGTCTCATGTGGTTGCGTACTTTAGCAAGCGTACTTCCGCTGCGGAATCGAAATACCATTCCTATGAGTTAGAAACGGTTGCTGTGGTGAATGCTGTAAAGCATTTTAGGCATTATTTACATGAACGCAAATTCACCGTTATAACAGACTGCAACGCTTTACAGTCATCGCGTAAAAAACTAGACCTTACTCCTAGGGTACACAGGTGGTGGGCCTTCTTACAAGCGTTTGATTTCGAAGTATTTTACAGAGAAGGTAAACATATGTCTCACGCTGACTTCTTTTCGAGAAACCCTTTGCCAATTCCAGATCCAACATTTTTTGGAAAAGGAATAACTAAGAAAATAAATATCACTGAGCTATCAGACAATTGGTTAATAGCAGAACAGCAGCGTGATGGGGAAATTATAGGTCTTGTTACGGATGTTGCCTACACCGATGTTAATCGGTAACTCCAATACTTTTTAAATAATTTCGAACGATGTGTTCGCATACACTGCAATAAAAACATCGCCAAACCATCCCTGCTCATTACACTGAACTGATATTCGCTAAAGACTACTTTTCAACAGGAAGTGGAGTGAACACGCTCCCTGATAAGCGTTGTGAGGGAAATCGTAGATTTTTTTTTGGACGGATGGTCTCTTCTCGAGTGGCAGTCGTGGCATGCACAAGTGCGTTCTTGGATACTCCAATGTACTTTTGCCATTAATATAAGTGCCCAACCGCGATAAAAAAAAGTTTTTATCTAAATCGTTATCCCAAAACGATCACCAAATTAAAATTGCATAATTGATCACCCATTAATCCAAAAGGTGATCGCCAGTAACCAGCAGTACGGCAATTTAATTAAATCCTACCACCAACATTGGATTAATCGGCAAATAATGCTCTCAACGCCAAACGATATTCGTATGTACCTACATCAGTGGATTGCATGAATTGTCAATCTGCAACAAGAAAACAGAGGCGATTTTGGAAATCCCCCCCCTGGAGTTTCGTATCACAAATAGTGGTCCGCTTGATTAAACTACAGCGTCTTCATCATAGACGAGAGAGCATCCCCAAAACCCAAAAAAATAAAATTTGCGGAAAGAGACTGATTCCATAACCGATCTCGTACCAACGAACCACACAACGCGGCAGTCGAGAAAGCCGCCACGATCAGCAAGTACCAGAAACCAACGAGTGCAAGTGCAGTAGTAACACACATGCTTTTTTTTTTAATCTGATTATTTCTTTTATTTATTTATTCCTAACTTTTGTTTTTTTTTCCGTTTATGCTTCGAATTGCACGATAAATTGTTGAAAAGAGTAATAACTTAAGGAAGAAGGTTATTGTAACTCGAATTGGGGAAAAAATTATACGGTAACTTAAGAAGTTAAGTAAATCAATACGTAAACAAAAAAAAAAAAAGGGGTATGGATCGTACTACAGAATAAATATCACAGGTAATATTGCACAGAATAAACACATGAATTTATAAATCGCCAACATCTAGTATCAATGCCTAATTATATGTTTGTTCCTAAAGTGAGAAATACATATATTGCGATCGGACCGTGTAAGGAGCTTGTGATCACAACTTCGACGAACGGCGTTTAATCAACCAACAAATGACTACGGCTGTAAGAAGTAAGTGTTATTTATTCTAATTTATTGTAGAGATCCCATACGTACAACCAAATTTTAAATCGATATATAGTCCATTTGATAAGCTGGAGTGTAATTTTTTCCTTAATAATAGTAATTTCGATTAACGTCAGAGCACATAAAGTAAAATAATTAATTGCTAGAATAAGAGTAAATATAAAAAACACAAAAAAACGTAGAATGAAAGTAATAATAATAGTACCTATTTACAAAAGTTAATTGGCTAATGATGTATCGCATTACAGATCATACTTATAGTTTTAATAAATGAATTTATAACGTAATGCAATGAATTGAGTTAAATTTTGTGGGGTTGTTTATGGTCGGACGTTTTCTTGCAGGATGTCTTAAGTAAGGCATCCAATTATTTTGGATTAGGGACAGCATTTCAGATTACAGGTGTGAGTGTTGTCACGGCGTGTCATTGACATATAGGGAGGGAACAAATGCACCTAAGCAACATACCAACGAAGTTGCCAATCTCATAAGCGCTATTAAGATCGGTAGTTGGCAATAGAAGAGGATTAATTTAACTTTTTTTTTGATAAACCCTTGACATGAAGTAGGTTATCTTTGGTTGTTGTTTTTGGGTTTGAAGGGCAAAGAACCACCCCATCCGGCGAGCTTAGCTGAGCCATGCCGCAAGCATGTCAAGGTATGCCCTAATACATCCCGAAGGTGATGCAAGCAGCAACAGTCTGATAGCTGATCTCGAAGGTGAAAATCTTATCAAAGATGTTTCAAAGACATATGAGTTAAGGTCAGGAGTCTTATATCGTAAAATACAACGGAATGGTAAGACGCGATGTTTGCCTATAATACCGCGAGCGTTTAGATGGTCAGTTATAAATACCACTCACGAGGCTTTAATGCATCTAGGATGGGAAAAGACTCTTGAAAAGTTGTACGACTTGTACTGGTTCGATAATATTTCCAAGTATGTTAGGAAATTCGTCGATAACTGTATAACGTGCAGAATATCTAAACCCCATTCGGGTAAAGTGCAAGCTGAATTGCATTCAATACCGAAGGTTGCAATTCCTTGGCACACAATACACATCGATGCCACTGGAAAATTGAGCGGGAAGAATGACAAAAAGGAGTATGTCTTTGTGTTAATTGACGCTTTTACAAAATTCGTGATGCTACATCACACCTTAAATATTGATACTTCCAATAGTGTACAAGCGCTTAGGTCAGCCATAGCATTTTTTGGCGCTTCAACTCGTATCATCGCAGACCAGGGTCGATGCTTTGCAAGCAAAGAATTTCACGACTTTTGTGAATCGCACAATATTCGCTTACATTTGATTGCTACTGGTAGTTCCCGTGCTAATGGACAAGTGGAGCGCGTGATGAGTACTCTAAAGAGCATGTTAACAGCCGTAGAGAGTAGTAACCAAAGATCCTGGCAAGATGCGTTACCTGATGTTCAGCTGGCTATGAATTGCACGATTAATCGCGTAACGAGGTTTAGCCCACTGGAGTTACTCATTGGTAGGGTAGCTCGACCATTGAATCTGATGCTGACCGATGAGGAAGAATCTGAAATTGAAATTTCCGGGGCAAGGTCGCAAGCTGAAAAAAATATCGCGAAAGCCGCAGAATATGACAAGAACAGGTTTGACAAGACTAAAGCTAAGGTGAATAAATTTTCAGTGGGAGATTTCGTTCTATTGCAAAATGAGGAGCGAAATCAAACAAAACTTGACCCCAAATGGCCCTTGTATTTACATTATTGTTGAAGTATTAGACTTTGACAGATATACGGTTAAGGCTGTAAACTCCAACCGCAAGTATAAATATTCGCATGATCGTATTCGTAAGATGCCAGAAAGTCTGATGTTTGACGAAGATATAGAATTAGATACATAGAAAAAAAAAAAAATCCGTTACTGGATGGAAGTAATTGGATAGTAATTGGATATAACATCATTGGTAATTATTGAACAATATGAATAAGAAATATTAATTCTTATAAGAGCGCTGGAAGGAAGTGCTGCGCATTGATTTTTCCTAGATTTTCAACTTCTAAATAGACAGTTGTTACGTGTATCTACCTAAAATGTCAGGTACAACCGAGTGAACACCTTCTGCTGATTGTTTTCTTTTATTTTTTTAGATTAATCACACGAGGACGTGCGACAGGTCAGAATGGCCGTGTCGGAGACGAGGATCATGTAGATGAAGTGAGAGACGAAATGAAAACAGCCCCTAACACTGTGAAGGTAGACGCGGTGGAAAAATGGAATGAAAACGAGGGCTAACTTGGAACGGATTGGGACGGGGTTGTAAGAAAAAAAAGAAGAAAGAGAAGGAGAGTTAGTTTTTAAGAAGGAAAGGAAAAATAAGGATTCGGGAAAATTAAAAGGGAAAAAGAATAAAGAAATATTAATTAAAATAAAGTGAAGCATTAATTAGTTTATTGTTAAGTACTATGTCTAAGCCAGATGGGAAAATGTTTACTCTTTCGACATATATATATATTTTTTTTTTATTATATAAATTTTATACTGGAAAGGGGGTGATGTAGTGACACCCTGTCAAATTGCATCACACTAAAATTATATAAGTACAGCAACTTTCCATTGCATGCATGTACTCACGAATTACACACACACGGTAGTACACATAGCAAGCCAAACACTTAATGCTTATTTAAATAGTGTAAGTTAGAATTAAGCTAGTCAGTAAGATAATCGATCTGCCGATGAGCGGATCATAAATAAACGTTGTAACTGTCACGTCGCTGATGTTTTATTTTTATTCCCACGCCCACGTTATCGCGGCCAAGTTTATGCACAAGCATAAATTCAACCATTCTTAGACTTTTGACACGTCATTATGAGGGATAGGAATAAGAATAGGGTATCCAACAGTTCGCCCAAGTGGAACTTACTTACATTTAAATTCACGAGTTTGCCCAGTTTTTGGTGTGTTTCCAAATCGTTTTAACTAACTACTTTAACTGGTGACGATTCTGACAGGAGCTTTAACAATTTTTCAAAACATTGTTGGACCAATAATGTAGGTCTGCAGCATTCTCCCAAGTCGGAGACGCTTTTCAACATTGGTGTTCTCAAATCCTACATAAATGTGGCCGCGTAAACGAGTAATCATTATCATATTATATATTATCATATTATATATTAAATGTGTCTTGTTATTGCAAATTGTACAAATTGTGCAACTTACTCAGCAATAATGCCACTTGGGCGATGTTTCATGTTTTTTGAGCGTTGTTTCATTTTATCTTAATTGTTTTATATTTCCTGCTTTGGGCTTTATTTTCTTCTCAAAAATATTGACCTGTTATTTAGGGCTTTATTGCTTGATATAAAAAATGAACCCTGACAAGGAAATAATACCCAAAATGAAGAAAACATTTACAACAACAAACTGTTATTTCCTTGGGCGTTTTTACCTTACACCCATATAATCTAATCCATGCTTACCTTATTACCAGCCAATCGTTATTGCAGTCCGCTGATTCTTCCAATTCCATCGATTTAACAAGCAATTCAAGTTGATGACCAGACGGAACTGTAATGGACCACGTGCAATTTAAATCGCTTGGATACTCGTTTGGCCAGTTTGGAGACTGTAATCTACCAGTTGAAGAGAATATAGCGCCACCACATACTGAAAAACACAATGACAGATAATATAAATTATTTAATCCTATACAAAAATAAACTTTAAATTTGACGGTGATGTAAAATAAAATATGTGTCATTTATATAAAGTACAATACACACTTCAAGAACGCATTGAAGTTATTTAAGAAAATAGCTGAAACAGTTCGAAAAGTTAAAACCTTACTCGGCTCGATTTCGGTTCTGATTTGCAGATCCTACAAGCGCTAACCATACAGATTCCTATGCTGTGATAGAAAACTATAAGCGTTGAGATACCAAAAAACAGTGCCAGAAGCATTATATTTATCTTTGATGAACCGCGAACACTGTTGAAAGGCAGATTTCGTTATCATTTGCAGTAATCCAGGTTACCCTAAAGCTCCTGAAACAAACTGAAGGAACGCCCGGGCTATCGAAACTATCATGGGGAAGATTATGCTCATTTATGAAGAGAGTTCAAATCAACCTCCACCTCAGTAAAGGCGCCTGAGACAATGAGCACGTTCAGGATAGACCCATAAAAAAAAGTCTGGTGCAGTCAGATCAGGTGACGCATAGTGTACCGGCTAAGGTATATTCACTTGGCGAGTTTGTAATAGTCAGGCATATGGACACCACTGTAAGAATAAATAAAAAGTTTCTTCAAAAATATCGAGGACCCTATGTTATACGTAAAGGCTTGCCAAATGATCGGTACGATATGTCATTATAGATGTTGATAAGTGCCAGCTAACACAATTACCATATGATGATGTCCTTGAGGCCGTGCGCCTACGCAGATAGGTAACACATGTACCGGACTCGGGTGCTGTGGTGCCTGACCGCGGAGAGCACACGATATCAACTTAAGTTTTTAAAAAAAAAAAAAAACTCACAAGTGATCGAGGTCGATCATAGTCAGATTAGCCGAGTTGTAATGAAATAATTATTGTAAACACATCTTAATCTTTCGAACATCACGCCATCTGTATGTAGTATCTACGAATACGAGTGGCAGCGTCAGCGAAGAGAGGACAGGAAGACGACCATTGCGAAAAAGACGCTGACGTGGGCGGCAGAATGAGAAAAAAGTCTAAAATCTTGTATCTGTTGATTGTAATAAAATCTAAAGTGTTTAAAAACTGAAATATGATTGCATGTATTTATCACTAATTCTCAGCTGGCGGCTATTTTTTAAACAGTCTCATGTGGGTCAAGAAATCAAGAAAGCAGAGATAAGGTTTTGTGCAATGTAAGCAGAACATAACTTGCCCTTTCTGTTAATGAACCTTCTCAGCGAGGTCATTGTAAACAGTTTTCATGACTCAGAGATGGCAAACGGTTTTGCTTGCACATGCAGGCTCCCTGAAATTACGCCAAAGGAAATTAGGCCAAAAAATGAAAATGGAAAAAAAGCCCAAAAATCTCCATACAAAGTTGTGGTGTTTTGTCCTAGGAAAAGACGCCCAAATATTTTGCCGCAAATTCCGCGAAATTTGGCATCTTTTCCATTAAAGGAATATTAAAAAAAGCCCAAAAAAAATATTTTGGAACATACGCCAAAAATGTTTTTTTTTGTTTTAGGAAACAGCTCCCTAAAGTTGCATTCTTTGGCTTACTTTTTATGTTGTTTTGCCGTAGTTTAAATGCTTTTACCTAATTTCAAGAGCACTGATGTAGCACGTGCGATCACGCGTAATCAGTATATAAGTTAGTGGGTTTTTGCTTAGTCGCGTTTAAGTGAAATCTTAAAAGTGAAATAAAATGGAAAATTTCAATTTTGAAATAATAAGTGGAAAATAAAAAAATAGTAAACTTTTGTACGTAACACTGCAGAAACAAATATATAAAAAAATCTGTATATAATGTTTAATGAGAATGCGGAACGGCGCAAGGCGACGCGGGCGGGGCGGAGCATAATAAATTCTGGAAATTAAGCCAAAAAAAAAACAGCTTTTTTGGTCTTATTTCCAAATCAAATTTGGAAATTATGCGAAAAGAATAAACTTTTTCTGGCGTAATTTCCATTTTATGTTTTGGCTATTTTTCCAAAAACATGGCCTAATTTCATTCATTTTCAATTTTAGTTTTTGGCGTTTTTGCCAAAATTATTACGCCCCAATTTGTTTGGTCTTTTTGCCAAAACATTTTTTGGTGTAATTTCAGGGAGCCCACATGCACTAAGTCAGCTTCTGTACTTTATAATATCTTCGCATCAGAGCCTTGGAGCCAATTCGATTCAGCGCAAAGACTCAATGGTAATTCAAACATTCCAGTTTTCTCAATAACAATTGATGAAAGCAAAGATATGTCTACAACAAAAATATAAGCTATAGCTTGACATAATTGATGTACAAGGCTAAAAAGTTAATCATTTATTCACTGTGCTAACCGAAACTCTACTAAAAAGAGATATCTTGCTGCAGTTACAACGAATGTGAAGTTAGGCGTACCTATTCAACGGTGTTGTAGCTAAAATCAAAAATGTGAATTCAAGCGTTGCTTTTGTTAAATGTGTATGTCAGTCGGTAGCCCCAGCTGTTAGTCATGCAAGTAAGAAATTGCCGAGATCCATCGAGCAAATTGACAAGGAGGTCTACTTATACTTTTCTCAAAGTAGTAAAAGACATAAAAGACAACGAGAATTTTTAGATTTCCAAAATTTTTTTGAAACAGAAAAACATAGGATTTTGCGTGACAACGACATCAGATGGCTATCGCTACATGTTTGCATTAATAGGATTTTGGCACAATTGATTGCTTTGAAATTATATTTCCAATGCGAGTTTTTAACAACAAATACCATCTCAGCCGATTTTATGTTTAACAGCTTTTTTTTTTTTTTTTTTTTTTTAAAAAGGAAATCTAAATCCCAGAGCACTCAGATTCGGTAACGGCCCATTGTACTTCCAGGCAGAAATCCTCCTTTTGGTGTAGAGGCAGGAGAATAGGTGGCGTATATTGTTGTTCCCCATGGGGATTGAACCTGTTTAACAGCTTAGGCGTGGGGGCAGTGTGTGTTCGCCTAATTATTGAAAGGTCCCGGTTCAAATCCCGCCGGGCCAAAAAAAATCTAGAGTTTTTTTTCCACTGCCCCTCCTCTTGCGAATGTCTGACAAACACCCAAGAGTATAAACTGTCATGAGAAGCTTCTCAAATTTGCTGTTCGGATTCGGTTTAAATTTGTAGGTCCTTTCCACTTTCCACAGCAAATGGTTGGAGAAGCTAGGTTTTAGACTCTGTATGAGCCATTACTGCCTAATATTTATACATTTTTTTAAATGATAATGTAGTAAAACTTCATTTGTTTGCTCTTGATTTCATTTTGCCTGTTATAAACATATTTATCGTGATATTTTAAGGCGGCTATGCTAATATTCACCATCTGTACAGCAATATGTGTGAAAAGTATATATGTATCCTTACTTAGTTGTTTTATGAAAACGAGTAATTTAAGGCCAAGGCTTTCTTGAAATCCCTAACATCCCCCAACCCTCAGGTGGTAAGCCATCAGAGCCGCAACCTTGTTATTCTTTAGCTTTTTAACAGCTATGCTAACATCTTCAATACTGGGTGGTGGAACCGGTTTATTTATTTATTTATTTCTTTATTCTCTTTAATAAATAAATACAAACGTTACAATGTTTTATTACTCATACTTGTATACGGGTGGCAATGGTGCGATGGTAATATATTCGCTAAGTGATTGGCAGGTCGTGCGTTCGAGTCCCGGCCATGATTTTAAAAACATTTAATACACAACAAAACAGATCTCCCTAAATTCATTTTGGCGCCACCTGTGGAGAAAAAACCCTATTGCACCAAACTTGCAGCAACTAACAAAATGCCTACTCTGTGGTTACATAGGTACTGTATCAATTACAGAAAAAGAAATCCCTTTAGAGCACGTTAATTATAAAAAAAAAACACAATGGAGAATAACTAGACATTTTTTTATTTTGCTTAAAAAGCGATAAATAGTGTATAGTGTATAGCCGCCTCCTATAAAAACTCTAAAAAAGAATAATCATAGAATGATTCAGGCGACGGTCATTACTTTTTCTTCTTATTGCACATTTCTGCAGGATGGCAAGTGACTTTAGATTGGTTATGTAAGAATTGCCACAACAACTTATGCCGCATTGCTGTTTCGAATGGAAAATTTCATGATAGACTGTTTTAAGAGTTCTATTAGAACAAAACTTTCTGAGCCGTTAAAAGCACCCAATAGAAGAGCGTAAGTACTACTTCAATACCGAAATGTGTTGTGTCCAACTCATGTTTTGGTCAATAGTAGTACCGACGTATTTAAAGTTATTAACGACTTCAATTTGAAAACATTTTGAGTTGCATGAGGCAGTTCTATTAAATGTTTCACCAGATGTCAAAGAACAAGGTTATGTTCAGCTACCAGGTTCAAAGAGCTCGTTGAACCATATACGATTAAAAGATCATCTTCAAAAGCCGTTACTTTACCCGAAAAAGCAGGGAAAACAAGGTTTTGATAAATAATAAGAATAGAATGGGACCCAAGACAGACCCTGGGGGTACACCAAAGTTTAGTACCCGAGTGTGGCTAAGAAATTGTCCTATTTTAGCTCTCTGTTTCCGGTCCTTTAAATACGATTTAAACCAGTTGTAGATATAATCAGGAACTCCTGCATTATACAATTTGTCCAAAAGAATGTCATGAACATTCTTCGTTGACTGGATGTTTGTTCTTTTCTTTCCCTATCACTCTCTCTACATGATGGCCTTGCTGGAAATGCTGGTTAAGCACATCTACTTTTCACTGTGCTTCGGTGACCAGGTTTCCTTTTCTGTTTCGAAGAGCCTGCGTTCCGGTCTTAAAGCCAGCCCGCTGCTTGGTCTTTTTATAAAGTTCGATCGCGGGACTCGTAGTTAGTATTGTCAGGAAGTATTATTAAAATTACTGTTTATATTTATATTTACCTAATACAGCCAAAATAAAAATACTTACATGATGAAACGGACACAAAATTATACTCTGCCAAGAAGCCAGAATCTGCGTCAGTCTGATCTGAACTAAACTTAAGCGTCATCACATTTGCAGCGCTCACCATAGCAGGGGGAATAGTAGTTCCACAAAATCTTAAAGGGGAAATAAGTTATGTGTTAATCTTTAGTTGTATACAGTCCATCAGATAAACACGTACCTATGGTTCCCTGAAACGCCAGTTCTTGTTTGTTCAGTATCATAGATTTCAAGATAATCATAAATGCAATCGCTTGATTGTTCCAATTGGAATGCGATCCAGGACAATTGAATTGCATATCCTGCAGGTGCAATTATGGTCCAAATGCAAGTCAAGTCATGCTTGTATAGTCCAGATACGCCATCTGATGGCAACCTTATCTCTCCCGATGCTTTCCTGAAGATTCCACCACAACCGCTTGCCGCGCCAATAATGGTGTAGTTGGCTTTAAAGCCCCTGCCAGAATTAGATTGATCTGTATGCAGTTTTATTTTCAACAAATTTGTGGTAGAAACGATTTTTGGTGGTATGGTGGTACCGCAGTAGGGACCCGCAGATGTTTCATTATTTCCATCGGTTATCTGAAGGGAGAATGTAAATATACGCGAAAGTGAATCAATGATTTTGTACATGTTCCTTACCGTGATGTAATCGAACCAGCAACCGTTAATCGCAACATTTGGCTCCAAGTCTATGTCAATGAATTCCACCGAGATAACTTGATTAGGTTCACCAATAATTTCATAAATACATGTTTCCTCGGATGGATAAGTACTCGGATAATTTGGGGAAGTAATCTCACCAGAACTCTCCTCGAAGGTGTATTCACAAACTGAAATAGGAAATGTGTTATATTTTAAATTATAATATAAACAAACTGTTTATAGTTGATACCGTTATAAAAAGGCACAGCGCGGTACGGGCATTTATCGTAACTACAATTAAATGCTTAGGAGTGCTGGCATTCACCAGATGTGAGTTTAAAAGGTTAACCGCTATGAGCCATTCGACTTAAGAGGCCGCAGTTTGTAGTTGGTCGACTCAGCCCAACCAGTGGAGTCCAGTCGATCTTGTCAGTAATACCCTTACCCTGCTGCCATTAGAAGAGGAAACGTTCTTCAAATGTTAGTAATATTCAGTGTGTTTCTTTATTCATTCGGAATATTCCGAATATCTCGAATGAGCTATTTGCGTTTCTTTATTCAATGGAATATTCAGCATAACCCATTTTGTTGTTTCTTTATTCATTCTGGAATGCATTCTTTTTATGCCTAGAGAAAGGTGGAATAAAAGAAATATTCTCTCGTATTCTCTCGGATATAAAACATAGGGACGGGCTACAGTCCGCTTGGGCGAACTGTTGGATACCCTATTCTTATTCCTATCCCTCATAAGTGGGCGTGACAAAAGTCTAAGTATGGTTAAATTGTTAAGAACGCTCTACATATTTTGTTATATAACATTTAAAGAATTTTATCAAAAAAAACGCTCCCTAGCTCAAACTTGGGTGTTTCAATAAAATTGTTTTATTTAATTGTGGGCGTGTCAGTAGGCGGATTTAAAAAAAATTAACACATGAGCATAAAGGGCCCCTAGAGAGTATATATTATAAATTTCAGCTCCCTAGCTCAAACTTTGGATTTTCAAAAAAATTGTTTTATTTATTTGTGGGCGTGTCAGTGGGCGGATTTTGAAAATATTTATACATGAGCTTAAAGGGCCCCTAGAGAGTATATATTATAAATTTCAGCTCCCTAGCTCAAACTTTGGATTTTCAAAAAAATTGTTTTATTTTTTTGTGGGCGTGGCAGTGGGCGGATTTTGAAAATTTTATATCCCGAGCAGTTTTAGGAGTCATAGATCATATATAAAAAATTTCAGCTTCCTAGCTCAAAATTCGATTTTTTCCAAAATTTTGTTTTTTTGAGTTTGTGGGCGTGTCTGTGGGCGGATTTCAAAAATTCGTAAACTTGATTATTTCGGGACCCTAGAGAGTATATGGTTAAAATTTCAGCTCTCTAGGTCCAGTTTAAAGGCCTAATTTTTGCCGACGGACGGACATGGCTAGATCGACATTACTATCGATGCTGATCATAAATATAGTAACTTTTAGGGGTCTACGGGCAATATTAAGGTATGTTACAAACTATGCGTCAAAATTAATATACCCCTAGAATAGGGTATAAAAATTGAAGTAAGAGCAAGCAATCAAATGGGTGAGCATTAATTGCAAATTTGGTTTTTGTTTAAGTTTAAATGTTTTTTATTTCGAGTTTATTATTTTTTTTGTTTATATTTTTAATTTCTTTTTACAATTTGCATTATCAAATAAATTTTAAAACTATCTCCTGTGGTCATAAAATGCCTCATAGATCTTTATGACAACACAATGTCGAGCAGCGTTGCCACTTATACTACGGTATGTGCTACCATACTACATAGTTGCATGTTTTTCAAACTTCCGACTACATCCTTGTTCTAAAGCACAACATTTAAACATATATATTAATATGTTTTAGATTTTTTTTTTATATTATCAACAAACAATACATAAATAAATAACAAAACAAATTATTTATCAGTGTTAGCAATAGATGTATAATTTGTCAATTGACACTCATAATACCAAAATGTCGATCGAATGATAAATGTTGTCGTTTAGCAATAATTGACCTTTGGCAACCATAATTAGGGTGTAAGACTTCCACTAAATAAAAGCTTAACGTATTTTTTTATTACAAGATCGAATAACATTTTGGGTAGGTACGCGAAAAAACTTGAACGTAAATTTGTTCACGCACGTACATACACACATACGTACGTACGCAGATGCGTAAAAACATTTAAAAAACATAAGTATTGTGAACATACGCACATACATACGTACGTACGCAGATGCGTAAAAACATTTAAAAAACATAAGTATTGTGAACCTTCAAATTTTAAAATATGTTGTACATCACGATTTTCATTTTCGGACCAATTACAAGTTACTGGGAAGTTAAAAATGTGTTTAATGCTTAAAAAAAGGAGATAGAAAATATAAATAAAGAAAATAATTAACTTGAAATAAAACACATTCAAATATAAGAAAGACAATAAAATTGCTATAAATTGCTTGCTTGCATTTGCTTATTATTTTTATTTATTTTTTGATCAAGTGCATCTGATAAACGAGAGAATATTCCCTTTATTACACCTTTCTCTAGGAAAAAAAGAATACATTCCAAGTATTCCAGAATGAATAAAGAGACAACAAAATGGATTATCTGGAATATCCCATTGAATAAAGAAACGCAATTGGCTCAATCGGAATATTCCGAATGAAGAAAGAAACACATTGACTATCTATGTCTTGTTTTGAGTACAGAAATCTCAGAGTTTAAGTCCTCGCAATGTACCGCTACTCGCGTGTTCACACGACCGATCGACGCGAAGCCTATTCGATTAGATTCCGGTTTTATCAAATACGAGACAGTCTTAAACACTACGATTTCTCCCATATAAATGTGGTTTTCTATTCGATTTGTTGACGTATGTTATCGGTTTCTCGAACAGTTTTATCCGTGCGGGTCGAGGGCGCAGCTCTCTTAACGATGGTGTTTTGACGTTCCGTTAGTTGTTTGACGTTGAAGCAGACAATAAACGTTGAGACGACAGCCATTTTGAAAGTTACATGTAGCAAAACCATTGTCAAAACAATATCCTCGGACGATCATCGTCTATTGAGCGACGAGGCTAAGCGATGGGTGGCCTTGGCCTATTACTGAGCGTCATTGCCGAGCTATTAGTTTCGAAAATGCCAATGCCGTGAGCAAAATATCGAATCGCTGTGGGCTTAAGTAGCCACCGCCATACGATTTCATCTGTTTTAATTTTTTTTCCTCGCTCAATCGCTCAGAGGCTCGTCGCTTAATTAGATGTAGAGAATACGAAGAAATTCTCCAATCCTAGACCGGGATGCCAACCGAACATGGAAACACATCTTATTTCAAGTATCGATGTTTCTAAACATGACTCACACAAATATGAATGGATTTGATATTAAGCGTTTTTCTTTTTTAGTCCTGAGTAGTCGAATAAAATATCTGATTCATTTTTATAACACAGGCACATTAGAGCGTCTAAGTGCGTTTCTTTTTCTATGAGATCAGAATAAATTGAGCGAGCACTCTGTGTAGGAAACTGACACAAATAAGGGCAGACTGAGAGGAGGGCAAATAAAAGAAAATCCCCCAAAAGCGGTTTTTACGTACACATATATATTTAGTCAAAATTGCAAAATCGTCAAACATTTTATCGATATAAACGTTTATATATCTTCTTCTTCTATATATATATAAAAATGAAACCCTATTCGTGTATCCTTAATAAACTCACCAACTGCTCGGCGCATTTTGATAAACTTTTGTTTGTGTGTTCTTTCTGGTGTCCAAATAAATATTTTCTTAAGTTAGGTTTACTTACGATAAACAGCGGTATAAGGAACTACCAAAATGTAAAAAATGGAATGGAATGGAAGAACAATTTAAGTCATAAAAGAGAATTATTTAAAAGTAAGCAATGATAAAGAAGTGAAATTGTGAAATAAACATAGGGACGGTCTACAGTCCGCTTGGGCGAACTGTTGGATAACCTATTCTTATTCCTATCAGACACCTAGAGAATCTATATTATAAATTTCAGCTCCCTAGCTTAAACTGTGGTTTTTCAAAAAAAAAAATTTGGCCGGATTTTGAAAATATTAACACATGAGCATTAAGGGCCCCTAGAGTATACATTATAAATTTCACCTCCCTAGCTCAAACTTTGGTTCTTCAATAAAATTGTTTTATTTAATTGTGGGCGTGTCAGTAGGCGGATTCTAGAAATTTTAATCTCCTGAGCAGTTTTAGGAGTCAAAGATCATATATAAAAAATTTCAGCTTTCTAGCTCAAAATTCTTGATAAATTTGTTTTTTTTTTTTTTTTTTTTAGTTTGTGTCTGTGGGCGGATTACAAAAATTCGTAAACTTAATTATTTCGGGACCCTAGAGAGTATATGTGTAAGAAGCTAATTTAAAGCATTCAAAAATGATCACCCTATCGTAACAAATCCATGCACCTACATGGTCGCTTATGTACCTAGCGTATCCTGGTTTAAATAACAATTAGAATGATCGAACGATGTCACAGTTTAACCTTCATATTTCCCCAGATTTTCAAGTATACATACATAATGTTAGGCCAGGCTAATGATTTGTCGAAACCAATTGGTCAGTTGCAATAAAGAGTTGAAACAAGAATCTTCGTTGTTTTTTAATTTGTTGGTCTTACAGTAAAATCAGAAGTGGGATTAGTATACCTACACACGCGTGTCAATTTAAGCCACGAGATTTTTGCAATTCTAAATTAATTCATGAAACTTTATGAACCTTTATGTTACGTGTTATTTTATGTTATGCAAATCATTAAAAATTATTAAATTCGATTTGGTGAATTATTTACGAAAAAAACATTGCAACTAATAATTAGTGATTTCAATGGCATCACGAGCTACGAG
This sequence comes from Portevinia maculata, assembly GCA_949715645.1. NCBI lineage: Eukaryota > Metazoa > Arthropoda > Insecta > Diptera > Syrphidae > Portevinia > Portevinia maculata. The sequence goes on along the minus strand of OX454525.1, from coordinate 209,996,586 downwards.
ATTTTTTCAAATTGCATCTGTACCGTCCACAATGCCCTACGCAATCGCAAAAACAAAAGAATGAGAATTATCAACAGTATGTACTAACTATGCAGGAAATCGCCAGCGCAGCGGAAATTGAGGAGCAGGACATCATAAATTATACAATCAAAGGTATTCCTGACTCAATGGTTAATAAACAAATTTTACTTACAGCCAACAGCATGTCTGAGTTGAAAGTCACTTTGAGAAAGTACGAGAAAATGAGACCAGAATTTCAACCATCAATTTCTACGAATACGAACAGTCTATGACACAACCAAAGTTTACACCACAAGTCCGCAACAAAATCAGCATCAAGTGTTACGACTGTAATGATTTTGGACATGTCGTCACCAATTGTCCGAAGCCACGCAGAGATAAAGGTTCCTGTTTTCGATGTGGAAAAATGGGGCATCTTATAAAGGACTGTACACAATCCGCTACTGTGATGATGCTTCAAAACAACGAGTCAGCCAGCAACTGTTCGAGCTCTTCATTTTTGCAAGACGTCCATGGCATTTTCGAGTACGAATTCATCAGCGACGATCCTGAAGCAATTAATACCAAGATGAATACCCCTGCAGCGACGGGGTTAGAATTCTCCTGAGGTAAGGCATGCCTGTCGTAAAAGGCGACTAAAATCCGCCCGAGGGAGTAATCTTAATGATGTTATGAGCGATGCTGTCTGGAGCACAGTCTCCTGGTAGGGCCACCCTTGGCAGCAAGGTCATAACGGAAAGATGAAACTGAGGAAACTCCCTGCAGCGACGGGGTTAGAACCGTCCTGAGGTAAGGCATGCCTGTCGTAAGAGGCGACTAAAATCCGCCCGAGGAAGTAATCTTAATGATGTTATGAGCGATGCTGTCTGGAGCACAGTCTCCTGGTAGGGCCACCCTTGGCAGTAAGGTCATAACAGAAGGATGAAACCGAGTTATATAGAAGGATTATGTGTGTTTGCAAACATTTTGATTAAACCCAGAAGCGTCTGACCCAAAATGGGCGGCTCCCTGGTCTGCGTCTGAACCGGATCGGTCGGCAGTAACCAAACCTGGCTGAAGGTAAAAACGGCTATGGGAAGGAACCCGGAAAAAAAACCAAGGATGGAAAGTCAGCAAAGAAGTAAAATTACGGAGCAGGGAGTCGGATCCCCAGTACCGGCGACCGAGAGTGAGCGAGCAGGCTCGGAGTCGTCGAGATACAATTACTGCAATACTACAACGGTGGAAAACTTGGCTGAAGTAGTAGATAGTGCTACAAGAAAGGATATTGAAGACCCTTCAAAAGGCGCTCGCGCGTTCAACGCTCGCCGGAAAACCCGGGGTTACCAACGGAACTAGGCCGCAACGGGGGGGACAAAATGGAGGGTCCCAACTTGGAACCCCTGAGAGTACCCCAAGCACGGCAACAATATGCGACCCCCTTGGAGCCCGAAATTCGGACCCCGCAAGAAACAGGGACTCAGAGAGAGGAACACTTGGCTACCACAGAACGTAAAGCTACAAGAGAAGCAGCTGTAAACCCGTTTAAGAGGATTTCACGAGTGACACGTTCGCCGCTAGCCACTAATCAAGCTCTGCCTGCGCTAGATAAATCTAAAAACCACAAGGCAGCCAACAGAAGTTCTTCAGTGGGGACCCCCAAAGGCTTCCAACACCATGGACGACCGCTAGCAGACGCTCAGCAGGGTACAACCATAAACAAAGAGCTGCAAAAGTGTAAAGAGCTCATCAAAAGGATGAAAGCAGCTGCAGAAAGGCAAAAAAATATGAGTACATAGGTGAAAAGAGGACTGGCTGAACTCGAAGAATCCCTCGACATCATAAAGCATCTGCAGGTTAAGAGCCCATATCAGGCAAACGTGCACCCCAAACGGGCAGAAATGGACCAACCAACACAAGCTGGTCGACAGACAACACCACCGACAAACCCGGAGCCCAAGAAAAGGCCTCCATCAAGCCCTCTTGAGAAGGAAACCGGGAAAAAGAAGAAGCAAGCACCCGGTAGCATTCCCGTGCGACCTTCAATCTCAAAGCATAGCACACTAGATGAAATGCAAGAAGTCAATCGGGGCTCGCCAATAAGTGTACAATCACGGCATCGAAAACACCCGCTGAGTAGAAACGATGCGCACGCGACTGGCTCGGGTATGCAGAACACGCCTAGAAACAAACAAAGGCAAGGCAATGGCACCGCATCAGCTCACAGGAAGACCAAAAAGAAGAAAGAGAGACGGCCCAAACCCAGACCCGAGGCGATTCTCATAAAACCTGTAGGTTCGCAAACGTACGCCGAAATCTTGCGAGAAATCCGCAGTAAAGCAAACCCTGACGACACGGAAACGAAAATAAAATCCGTCCGCCAAACGCAATCAGGAGACGTCCTTCTTGAGCTTACGGCCAAATCAAAGGGCACTGATGGATTCAGCAAATCATTAAAATCCATTTTGGGCGTAAAGGCAAACATAAGACACCTAGAGCCTAAGACATCTTTGGAAATAAGGGACTTGGATGACCTTACAACAGAAGAGGAAGTAAGAGCTGCTATCAAATGCAAAGTTCACGACCCGACTTTGGACCTTCAAGTCTTCTTGACGAAGGCAAATAGAAGAGCTCAAAAAATGGCTCTCATCCAACTAAATACCAGAGCTGCAAAGGAACTGTTGGGCAGTCCTCGAATTAAAATTGGCTGGGTTCATTGCAGAATACGGGAAAGAGTGGTTATCCCGCATTGCTATAGATGCTTTGGGTACGGACACCAACAGGCAGGGTGCAAGGGGACAAACCGGAAGGGCAAAGGACTGTGCTTGAACTGCGGAGAACAAGGTCACAAGAAGGTCGAGTGCAAAACAGCCGCCAGGTGCTACTTATGCGCCGAGCTCAAGTTAACACCTGACTTGCTAGCACATGTAGCGGGTTCGAGAAACTGCCAGGTGTTCAAGAACGCACTCGATAAAGCGAAGAAAAGTATGCCATCATGATGAAAATCCTCCAAGGAAATCTTCACAGGAGCCGAACAGCTGACGACTTGCTGGCCCAAATTCGACTAGACCTTAAGGCCGATGTGGTAGTAATAAGCGAGCAGTACAAAAACAAAGACGTACCTGGCTGGTATGCGGATCTGCTCGGCACAGCAGCTATCTGGATCCCGGACACAGGAGCAGTGCCCATTAAAGACCATGGAGCAGGACGAGGTTTTGTCTGGGTGAAGTGCGAGAGAGCGACAATAGTCAGCTGCTACCTTACTCCGAACGAAGTTGTTAGCGACTTCCGAGGAAAGATAGATGACCTCGAAGATGCGATAAGGGAAATAGAGGGCGCAATACTACTAGCCGGTGATTTTAACGCTAAAGCCCTAGAGTGGGGAATGCTTACTACGAACTCAAGAGGAAGGCAAATACTCGAGATGACCGCCAGATTAGGGCTCAATGTGATGAACATCGGCAACACATCCACCTTCAGGCGACCCGGCAATGCCGAAACCATCCCGGACGTTACCTTTGCTTCAGAAACAATAAGCAGAGATATTCATAACTGGAGAGTCATCGAGGACTACACTGGCAGCGACCACCAATATATCGTCTTCGATCTACAGGCGGAACGACGTGCTCCTCACAGAAACCAAAGGCGAACACCGATGTGGAAGGTGGACAGACTCAACAAAGACCGCTTTATGGGCGTAATCCAGGAAGGCAAAGACGCGATTATGGAAATGTCAGGTACTTCTGAGTCAAAGACAGAAGCCACAATGCGGCTCATACACCATGCGTGCGACGCCTCTATGCCCCGATCAAGGAACTCGAATGGACGCAGAAAACCAGTATACTGGTGGACCGAAGAGATCGCTGCATATAGAAGGAGGTGTCTACACCTCAGACGCAAAGTCACGAGGGGAAGGAGATTACACGTTGGAATCATTGAAGACGTCCTAGCAGACTACAGGAATGCAAAGTTCGAGCTCAAAAGGGCCATAAACATCAGCAAAAGACAGAAGTGGGAGGACCTCCGACGAGACGTCAACAATGACCCCTGGGGACTGGGCTATAAGGTAGTTATGCGCAAGCTGGGCGCTCAGGCAATAACTCCTATACTGAGTGCGGAAAAATGCTGGACATAGTTGATACACTCTTCCCCACCCATCCTGTTAGACCCCCTGACGCCCCCACCCCCACTACCCACCAGCAAAATGGACCACCGTTTACCGAAGATGAACTGCTAGCGGCGGCGAACACGCTACAAAATAAGAAGGCCCCGGGGCCCGACGGCATACCAGCGGAAGCCCTAAAAGTGATTGCCCGAACCTGCCCCGAACTCCTGTTGAGCATGTTCAACGACTGTCTTCGAGATGGGATCTTTCATAAGAACTGGAAAACGCAACGCTTAGTACTTATAAGGAAAGGGAAAGGAGACCCGGATTCCCCCTCAGCCTTCAGACCCCTGTGTACGGCGGGAAAACTTTTAGAGAAGATGCTCAAGCCGCGACTCACAGCAGCAATTAACAGAGGAGGTGGTCTATCCGACCGACAGCATGGGTTCAGAAGAGGCCACTCTACAATAGGAGCTGTCAATGAAGTTGTAGAGGCCGTGCGAATGGCTCATCAAGGTAATCACCACCCAAAAAAAGTCGTCGTCCTGGCAGCCTTAGATGTGAGAAACGCGTTTAACTCAGCCAGGTGGGCTGATATGTTGAACGCCCTTGAAAATACCTTCAGGATACCGCAATACCTCTTACGGATGGTGAAGGACTATTTCAAGGACCGGCAGCTGTTGTACGACACGACGGAGGGACCCCGCAGAAAGGAATTAACTGCTGGAGCAGCGCAGGGCTCCATACTGGGTCCCGATCTGTGGAATATCTCCTACGATGGAATACTCCGTATGGAAATGCCTGAAGACACATTCCTAGTAGGTTACGCAGATGACATCGGTGCGGTGATTACAGCAAAGGATACCGAAGACGCACAGAGAAGGCTTAATCAGGTCATGAGACGCGTGCACGCCTGGATGGAAGACCATGGCCTTTGTCTAGCAGCAGAAAAAAACTGAGATAGTCCTCTTGACTAGGAGATACATCCCGACAATCGTTGATTTCCAGGTAGACTCCGAAATCATTACCAGCAAGACGGCAGTAAAATACCTGGGAATAGCCATTGACTCCAAACTAACGTTCTGGCAACATATAAAGTCGGCATCAGAGCGAGCTATTAAGGTAACCTTATCACTCAGCAGGCTCATGGCGAACGTAGGTGGCCCAACGGCAAACAAAAGAGGACTGCTCATGTCGATTACTCATGCCATTCTCTTGTATGGTTGTGAGATTTTGGCCGATGCACTCAGACAGGAGAAATACAGGAAGAAAATTGCAGCAGTGCAAAGACTAGGAGCACTTCGAGTTGCAAGCTCCTACCGAACAGTGTCGGAACCAGCCGTTCTCGTAGTCGCGGGAGTGAACCCGATCGATATCCTAGCGACAGAGAGTACCTGTTCGAGAACAAGACGGAAGCAGGTGTGGAATCGGCCACTGCAGAGGCGAAGCAGTTCAGCAAACAAGAATGGCAGAGAAGATGGAGCTGCGAAACAAGAGGTAGATGGACGGCGCGGCTGATCAGGAACATTGATGAATGGACGGAGCGGAAACACGGTGAAGTAAATTTCTATGTCACTCAGTTCCTGACTGGACATGGATATTTCAACCGATACCTCCACAAGATGGGCAAAGTAGGGAGCGCAGCCTGCAAATATGGCGACTCCTCGGAGGACGATGCTTACCACACCTTTTTCATCTGTAGCAGATGGGCAGCTGAGCGAAACAGGCTAGAGGCGGAAATAGGCATTTTCACCCCAGATACCGCCGTAAACCAGATGACGACGAGTACCGAAGCCTGGAACAAAATATGTTCATTTATCGAAATGGTACTACGATCAAAAAAGAGAGAGGAAGACGAAAATATACGCTCACAAAACGGATGAAATCCTCATCGACACGAAAGAACACGCGAAGTGTTTCAGCAGGCACAGACGTCTTAGGCCACAGAAGACTAACAAGACGGCGTCCTTTTACGGACTTATAAACGGCGCCACCCTGATGTAATGCCAAGAGCGGTTCCAGACACCACCACCACCGGACACACCAAGTGGTGATGGCCTACCACTTGACGGTACATCACGTATTCTCTCCTCAAAAAAAAAAAAAAAAAAAAAATACCAAGATGAATGCGATGACTATGATTGACACAGGAAGCCCCATTAGCTTCGTTCAGCTGAAGTATGTTCAACCATATATGATGACAACTGTAGAATCCGCAGCACAAGACTTCATCGGCATCAATAGCTAGTAAGTTAATAATATATGGTAAGGTATTTTGCAAAATTAAGAAAGATAATTTATATACCAACTTGTATCTGTACGTAGTAAAGAATGATACGATGAAAACATTATTTTAGGAAGAGACTTTTTGCAAAAAGCAAATATTAAATTAACGTTAGACAAAGAACAAATTCAAATTGGGGAAGTAGAAGCTAATAATTTGTTAAACGAATATAATGAAATCTTAAATATTGATACGTGCAACGACTGTAATGAAATTGCGTTGAATATAAGTGAGAAATTAACCTACCAAGAGAAGGTTAAAATAACAAATTTGGTTTCCGAGAATATTTCAAACAGTAGTATTGCGAATACAAAACATTATCCAAATGAGTGTTCCGATTTTGAAATGAAAATTGTTTTAACTGATACGCATAAGGTCTTTAATTGTGGTCCGAGACGGCTGCCGTATGCCCATAAATTTCAACTACAAAATATGTTAGATGTTTTGATAGAAAATAAAGTAATCAGAGAAAGCAATTCACCTTTTGCATCACCGATTGTCTTGGTGAAGAAAAAGACGGGCGAATTGAGGTTGTGTATTGATTTCCGTCAGTTAAACAGTATAACAGTTAAGGATAATTTGCCAATACCCTTGATAGAGGATCAATTAGATACTTTGCGTCTCAAAAAGTACTTTTCTCTACTAGATTTAAAGAGCCCATTCCACCACGTAAAGATGTCGCTTGATTCAATAAAATATACATCATTTATAACACCACTAGGCCAATTTGAGTTCTTGTGTATGCCCTTTGGGCTAAAAAATGGGTCGGCCGTTTTCCAAAGGTATATCAATTTAATATTTAAAAAAGTCATTAAATCGGGAAAACTTTTAATATACGAGTATATTGACGATCTGTTTATTGCTACGGAAACAATGGAAGAACATTTTAAGGTAATAGAAGAGGTTAAGGAAAAAATAAGAGAACATACAAGTAGCTTACAGCTCCGGCTCGATAAGTGCTCATTCGTATTTGAAAGGATAACTTATTTGAGGTATGAGATTTCTGCAAATGGTATAGGTCCAAACGCAGATGGGCTACGAGCCGTAAAAGAATTTCCTAGACCTACAAACACCACAGACTTGCATTCCTTTTTGGGTTTATGCTCATATTTCCGAAAATTTATCAAAGAATTTTCTATTAATTCCAAACCATTGTACGATCTTGTAAAAAAGGATGCTGAGTTTGTTTTTGCTGAAAAAGAAATGTTGGTTTTCGAAATGCTCAAGAAAAAGTTATTGGATGCACTATTACTGAGCATATACAATCCAATAGCAGAAACAGAATTGCACTGTGATGCAAGCAGCTTTGGATTTGGCTCAGTACTCTTACAGCGTCAGGAAGATAAACGTTTACACCCAATCTTTTTCTTTTCCAAACGAGCCACAGCTCCAGAGTCCAAATATCACTCATACGAGTTAGGAACTTTAGCTATCATATAGGTATGCGCTCAGGCGGGTCAGGATTTATTTGATTGGTATTAAGTTTAAAATCATTACTGATTGTAAATCACTGACCCTTACCCTGAATAAAAAGCTTCTTAATCCAAGAATTTCTCGTTGGGTCTTAGAGCTCCAAGAATATGATTACTCAATCGAACATAGGGATGGCAAAAGAATGGGTCACGTTGACGCTCTTAGCAGGTGTCACAACATACTTGTTATTGAACCAGAGTCTTTTGAGCATGTACTAGCTGCATTCCAACAAAAGGATACAGTCATAAGAAGATTGGCAGATATGCTAGAGAAAAAGGAAAGTACATGCTATGAATTGATAAACGGTAAAATAAATAAGAAAGTGTACTTTTATGTTCCAATGCAAATGGAAAGAAATGTTATACAGACTCACCACGATGCTTTATGCCATGTGGGTGTCGAAAAGTGTTACAATTTTTTAAAGAAAACTTATTGGTTTCCTTATATGAAAGCCAAAATAAAAAACCATATAAGCAATTGCTTAAAATGCATATACTTCTCCCCACCAAGTGGCAAAAAGGAGGGAGTATTGCATAATATTCCCAAAGGCAATAAACCGTTTGAGACAATTCACATTGATCACTATGGCCCATTTCATCAATGCGGAATCTTAACACATTTTGTTAGTTGTTGACGGGTTTTCTAAGTACACAAAACTATATCCTGTCAAAAGTACTAGTACGAAAGAAGCTATGAAGTGCTTAGAATCGTATTTCATTAATTACAGCAAACCAACCCGAATAGTATCTGACAGAGGGAGCTGTTTTATTTCTGAGGAATTTGCAAATTTTTGTACTAGCTATAATGTTCAGCATATTAAGATCGCCACAAGTTCGCCTCAATCTAACGGGCAAGTAGAGAGAATTAATATAAGCCTAACTCCAATGCTTGTTAAGGAGAGTGAATTGGAACCCGGTGAGTGCACAAAATACGTTAACAAACTAAAATTCGCTCTGAAAAATGTAGAGAACAAAAGCACAGGTTTTTGTCCAAGCGTTTTACTTTTTGGCGTTGTTCAAATAGGTGTAGTTATTGACAAACTCCGTGAGCATTTGGAGCAAAATATTGTCACAAAAGAGCTCAGGGATCTGGAGTCCGTTAGGCAGCAAGCACATGAAAAGACCATTCGTAGTCAGGAGTTCAATAAGACTTATTTTGACAAGCGACATAAATCCCCATACCCATACAAGATCAGTGATTATGTCATGATAATAAATGTTTCAAATACTAATGGAATAAACAAAAAATTGTTGGCCAAATATAAAGGAACATATCAAATTATTAAATCACTTGCAAATGATAGGTACTTAATAAAAGATTTAGAATATCTTCAAGTATCAAGAATTCCATACGAAGGGGTAGCATCCCCTGAAAACATGAAGCCGTATGTTGCTTTATAAAGATTCACACGTATCGATATTTTGTGTTTGTCATAATTCGTATAATGTTAGGGTAGGGTGGGGCACTTTCGACTTTCGCTATTACAGAAAGGCGGTAAATTTTAAAATATAATGTTTGATGGCAACTCGTGCCACACTGTTCTCTCAGATCGTACACGAACTATGATAGTTCTTCTTCAGCAGTTGTGGTGGTTAGACCGGTTATTAACTTTTTCAAAGATTTTTTGCAATTTTTCCTGTACACGAGGTAAGTGATATTTAATTCTTTCTTATGGAAATTCTTTGGTTGTTAGTGTCAAACGTTTGGGTTTATAATATATTTAAGTAATTTATAACATTTAATTGATTTTTGTTTATAAGTTTTGTGAAAAACAATAACGTTTACTAAAGCAAAGGATGGGGCACTTTCGACGAAAGCACATGGGGCAGTATCGGCAAAAGTCGAAAGTGCCCCATGTTGGATTTATTAAGTTATAAAAAATTTACAGAATGGTTCGTTCTTATAAGAAAACTACAAATAGATGTTATATCGACGAAACAATAGTTAAGAAGGCTCTCGAAGAAATTAGAAATAAAATCGAAACTCCCACGTCGGCTGCTCGGAAATATGATCTAAAACGGACAACACTTATTTCGAGGTTGAAGAAACCAAATTCATATAATGAGTCCAGTGATTCCCAGCTCACTGAAGTTTACGGCTCCAAGTATGCAACCCAACAAGTGTTCTCCAAAAATCAAGAGCGTGAGCTCGTGGACTATTTTAAAAGGTGTTCCGCACAAGCGTTTGGTTTTACGTATTCAATGGCACGAAAGTTTGCTTTTGAATATGCAAACAAAAATAATATTATAGTGCCAAGTTCCTGGACGAACGAAAAAGAGGCTGGAATTGAATGGATACGTGGGCTTCTGAAAAGACATCCAGATATTTCTTTAGTTTAAAAATGAATTTCTGATCTCATTTAATTTTTATGTTTATGGATTTAAGATTTGTTTAACTATTCAAATAAAAACTACTTATAATATATAATAATATATAAAATGTTTGACTAATTGATTCTCAATACATGGCGTCATCTAAAATCATATCAAAAGTGCCCCACCCGGATGACGATTGTGCCCCACCATGGGGCAGATTCGCCTTTTTAAGGCAGTTTACATTTTTTTTTTAATTATCAGGGTGAGCTTAAGTTTTAAGAAATTATGCATTTTTGTAGTAAAATAATCATAGCTTTTAATAAAAAAAGAGGTTATTCAAATATTTATTTGCGAAAGAAGTTATTTCAAATCTGCGTAAAAAGTGTTGAATCTGCCCCACCCTATATAGTTATCCTTCCGTATTGTAAGCAAATGTAAATTTACTATAATGTATTCAAAATGTTATGTATTTTATTTATTATATCTGTACCTGCTGTACATTTCGCTCTTAAACGAGTTTTTATATTGTTAGAAAAAAAAGTTGTTTTATTTCGAAACTATCGCTTGCAATATTATATCTAATACAAAATGAAAATGTTTATCAAATGTAAAAGTGTCTATGTATATGCATTAAATAAATCGAGGACGATTTATTGTCAGGATGATCGAGCTGTAAGAAGCTAATTTAAAGCATTCAAAAATGATCACCCTATCGTAACAAATCCATGCACCTACATGCTCGCTTATGTACCTAGCGTATCTTATTTTAAATAACAATTAGAATGATCGAACGATGTCACAGTTTAACCTTCATATTTCCCCAGATTTTCAAGTATACATACATACATAATGTTAGGCCAGGCTAATGATTTGTCGAAACCAAGTGGTCAGTTGCAATAAAGAGTTGAAACAAGAATCTTCGTTGTTTGTTAATTTGTTGGTAAATGTCTTACATATGGTTAAAATTTCAGCTCTCTAGGTTTAGTTTAAAGGCCTAATTTATGCCGACAGACGGACGGACGGACGGACGGACATGGCTAGATCGACATATCGATACTGATCATAAATTTTAATTTTTAGGGGTCTACGGGCAATATTAAGGTATGTTACAAACTTCGCGTTAAAATTAATATACCCTGCGAATAGGGTATACAAATTAATAAATGAAAGAAATAAGCTGACATAGGCGACTGCCAGACAACTAGCACCTTTACCTACCCTTAGTGGAGCAACTTAGTTGCTTTAGTCCGATAAAGGGACCACCCAAAGACTGTTTGATTCCAAAAAGTAGGTGCCTGCCAACCAACGAAACAACTTCGATGGGTGAATATGTGCGAGTTCTTATGTATTGATTCTGCAGAAACAGATTGTGTACCAATCAAAAACGACATAGGAGTAGGTCTTTAGGCCAGTTACGTCTTCATGGAAAATAAATAAATAATATACTCGTAAGTGAAATCGCTGCGTTCGTTTATACATCCCAGTTTTTTTACGCAAAAAGAGAGTAAGTAAATTATAATCTCTACTATTTTGATATTTTATGAATAGGCTTAGATTCGAACGCATCAGCCGTGCAGGGATGGGTTATATATAACTGCAGCGCCTCTAGAAAAACAACGCTGGTCGCAAAATGCGACTAAGGAGAAAAGTCACCTCTTGGCAGTTTTAACATTCAGGTAACCCTTGCACACATTTAACATCTTGAAACTCTCTAGTCAGTTTGCATGCAATTCCGTGGGTTAAGACGGTTGGAGAACACCGGTGTCATACAATGACGATCAAATATAAGAGGTAGGTGTTGAAATCGTATAGAAAAGGAAGCAGGCGTAATGGCTCCTGGATCACACAAATGCAATAACACCAGTATCTGATTGCCTTCAGTAAAGACGTGTTTCGAAATCAAGAGGCTTGCCGATGTTATTATTTAGGTCGAATCGGCGAAGCACACAGATGAGGTAGAAGTGATACAATAAAGTAGTAGGGTTGGGATCCTTTAAATCTTTACCATATCCCTACTGATGAAGGAGAATAAAGAACCATTTACCGACTTTTCACTTGAGCGCGACTTGCGCGAACGAACGAATAGACATACTCCGAAAAAATCACTTTAAATGCATTTGTAAACAGAGAATTAAAATTATTACTCATCAAAATATGTTTACGAAAAAAAACTGAGTTTAAAACGGTTAAGATAACGAAATTTCTAATTCTAAATATTTTTGTTGCGAACAATAACACATTTGCTGCAAATTCTCAAAGTTTGAATCACAATCCACACCAATTGGTCACATTTCACATATCGACGAATTAAGGTAAGATTAAAAGTACTCCAACTGGAGTTCGAGGGCCCCCGCCAACACAAACTTTTGTAATGTGAATGAAATGTCAAAGTTCGCGAATTTTGGTCGCTATCATATGAAATGTCATTGCACGTCTTCTTTGAGATGTTATTTTTTTTTTCTTTTTTGTCGGCGTGTGAGATTCGCTGTGCTCAATGCACTCAGGACCAATTCTGGTCCATTGTAGCGCCAATGTCGACGCGTCGATTACTATTGATTGGTGCATTTACCAATGAATCAGAAAACTAAAGAGCAATAATCACAAAGTTGAACAACACTTTTACTCACTCGTTCCATAGCTCATTTTGAATGTTCCCCCCTTTGAGTAGTAACTAATTTGAACTTCATTGCTAGTAGACCTAAAAATGGGGATATTAATTGGTCCACACCAGCTGCCTGTGCTTACTTTCCTGCCTGAATTAACATTGAAAATCTAGAATCAAACAAAATAATTAAATCGTTTATATAACTTATTATCCGTACTTACTTCGATGCAATCGCCATCTCCCATTTTGAACTCTGATACCTCCAGTTCTACTCTAATTCCCTTTGGAAACCGTATTGTATACTCACATGATATTGAACCATCAAAGCCAGTCGGCGAAGTAAAGTGACCATTCCTCTCAGTGTACGTTCCACCGCATCCTGGGATGCGTTCCACTGTCGAAGCGTGTATCTGAAAGCCCAGATCAGCGCCTTCATTGTCCGAATGGAAATGCACAATGATTTCATTCGACGGCACAGTGAACGGAGCAGGATCAGAAGAATTACAAAATATTTCCAACCGCGAATCAGAAATCGCATCTGTGATCTAAAAAAACAGCATTATCCAAATAGATGCATACCTATTTTAATTAAGTTTTTATTATGAAACTAACCTCAAGATAGTCGTGATTGCAATTGGAGTGATTTTCAATTTGCAGATTGAAGAAGACAAGCTTGATACGTTTGGTGTTTGGCGCCTTTAAATGCCATTTGCAATCCCGGTTTCGGGGATAATTACCTGGTGAACCGGGTGATGCCAGGGTTGCATGTGAATCGAATTCAACAATTCCGCCACAGATCGGCTCAGTCGATGTCCATAGCAAATCGAATCCAGCTTTCGCAGTTGAATTATCCGATTTAAACCATAGATAAATCCGATTTGTTGTAGTAATGAAGTTTCCACCAAGTGGAGCCGTTGAACCACAAAAACGACCAATGAGTTGGGAAGCTGCCGTTGGCCCATCATGCATTTGCAACCAATCAAATCGACATTCCACAGAGTCCTCAATCTCAAATTTGCTAAAAGTGATGTTCAGCACTTTGGCTTCATCAGTGCGAATCACCCAAGAACATTGAGCATTGTGATTATACAAATTGTCGACAGGATACTTAAGATTTCCCTCTTCACTCGAAATATATTGACCGCAACGGGATCTTTGATTGCCACACAGTTTGCCTTCATATCCTGTAACACATGAACATGTGAAAGCATTTCCTTGTGGTCGGCAAGTGCCGCCGTTTTTACAAGGATTAATTGCACATGGATTGAAATTTGGTTCACATTTTGGGCTCCTAAATCCTATTGGGCAAATACAAGTGAAAGATCCGTTTCCGTTCTGCATACAGGTGCCACCGTTCTGCAATAACAACGGAAAAATCATAAAACCTTTTCTTAGAAAATGTTTGTGTATACTTTTGTCAAAGCTTACCATGCACGGATTTGATGAACAGATGTTATCCCCTGATGAGAAACATCCATTTGGTCCGACACCGTTTCCTGACAGACCAAGGGGACATGAACAAACAATTCTGTTCGACACCTCTTGACACAAGGCAATCGGGTGACAGATATTATTCCTCAAACAAGATTGTCCCGCACTCCTAGTACAAACGCGTCCATCACCAACCCATCCGACAGGACATTCTCCGCAATGGAATGAACCCTAATAATTAAAATTGGTAAGAACAAATTTATAACGTTTTCGTTCGCTAAACGGACATAAGTATTGATGCATGGAACAAATGGAATAGCACTACATCCCCCGTTATCGGTGGAACACTCATCAATGTCCCGGCAAGTTAATCCATTACCAGTATATCCTGCATCGCAAGGAGCACAGACGAATCCTCCAGGCAAGTTTAAGCACTTACTTGAACACGGATTACTGTGCTCAATACACTCATCAATGTCAACACTGCATGACGGCGTCAAGCCATTGGTCTTCCAGCCCTGTTCACAGATGCAGCGATAGCCAAAATTATCATTTGTGTTTACACATGTACCATGGCCACATAACTCTAAATTCGAAGAATGCAAACAATCGCTTTTTCTTTGATTGCAATGGATCCCTTGCCAACCTGAGTTGCAGATGCAGCTGAAATGTTAATTAATATAATTTCACGTTGACTTATCGAAGAAAAGTAAGACTGCTTACCTGTAGCTACCGAATTGGTTGATGCACTGCGCACCGTTTTGGCAGCCAATATCTGTTCCAGCAAAGAGAGCGCATTCGTTGACGTCTGCCGAACAAGTGTGACCCTTGATCAAATAGAAAACAGTTACATATTGAGAATTTGGTTTGTTTCAGTTTAGAATAATTATTAGCAAACCAGACCCGCCGGCTTGGCTCGAGAAACAAAAACGCAGTTGTCTACCTATTTCATTTAATTATTTATTTTTTTACGTAAGTACTTCTGGATGGTTGGGTGCTGTAGAACGAGGGTAGACTCTGATTGGCGTTAACTTGGCAATGCCCAGTGTTGTAACTCTGACTACACATCAAATGTGCTTATTTTTACCTCCAAGTGGTAACCATCAGGTACTGGTCTCATCCAACCGGATTTGACTTGCTAAACGATAAGTACGAGTGTTGATAACACGACGAAAAACAGCAACACTATAAACACCCTGGTGAGAATGGCACGGATGAATACCCGGCCTGCTGTCCCAGGCGAACCTAGATGAGCTGCTCTGACATATTCGGACAACAGGTTGTCTAGGAATTTCAAGGGTTAGTCAGGCCCCTTGAACAGAGATGGTGGCGGATGAACCGAAAGGCCAACGGCAGCGCTCAATCCCGTAGTGGATACTGATGGCCCCGTGTCCTAGGGGTATCTAATAAATTGGAACTGGCCCTCCAGGTTGGGGGTTGTGCTTTGGGTTAACTACCCACCCACAGAAAAAAAAGATTGTTACGAAACAACCAATAGCCTCGGAAAGGACTGATTTTATTGTTGACGACCCTGCTAAACGAAAAAAGGACAACGACGTTCGTATCTGCACCTGGAATGTGAGAACATTATACAGTAGAGGTGCAGGCGAACAACTAGCGGAAGCCCTAAACTGCTACAAAGCAGACATTACTGCCATCCAGGATGAAAAACTGTGACATCTACTACGGACCGTGTTATAGTGAGCAGAAACAGCGACTATTCGGATGCGGATTTGTTATAAGTGCCAGACTTAGGCAAGAAGTCTTATGTTTCCAAGACATTAGCGAACGCATAGTAACAATCCGCATCAAGGCCAAATTCGCCAACATAAGCCTTATATGCGCTCACGCTCCGACGGAAGAAAAAGATGATATAGCTAAGGATTGCTTCTACGAGCTCCATGACAAAACCTATGAGCGACTACCGAAGTACGATGTTAAAATCGTCCTGGGAGATTTTAACGCAAAGGTAGGAAGAGAAAACATCTTTAGAAGTATTGTCGGAAAACATAGCCTACACGACAACACGTCTGGTAACGGACTTAGGCTAATTGATTTCGCTACGGAACGAAATGCCACTATAGCCAGCACACGGTTTCCTCACCTCGATATCCATAAGGGGACATGGCGGTCTCCAGATCAACGAACGGTCAACCAAATTGATCACATTGCGATAGATAAGAGGCACGCAACCAGTATTTTGGATGTCCGAACATTCCGAGGAGCTAACATCGACTCGGATCACTACCTTGTAGCAGCCAAGGTAAGAATGCGGATATCCACCACGCCACAACAATCCAGAAATACTGTGAAAAAATTTAATGTCGGAAGACTGCAATCGCAAGAGACCGCCAAGACCTTCGCACAACGCGTATCGCTTAACCTCTCGATTAACACCATACCACCAGCATCGAATGTCGAAGAGCAATGGCAACGATGCCAACAGGCCATTAGATCAGCCGCAACTGATGTGCTAGGTTTCTCGCGCCCACCAGCAAGAAACCCCTGGTTTGATGAGAAATGCCGACATATGCTCGCAGCCAAGAACGAGGCCTATAAGGCTAAGCTGCAGGTGAAGACGAGAGCTGCCATTAAGCTCTATAGGCAAAGAAGAAGGGAAGAACATCGGCTTTTCAGCAAGAAGAAAAAAGAGCAAGAAAAGCGCGCGATCGAGGATATAGAGATGTGCCACTCCAGGAACGATGTTCGCAAGTTTTACCAAAGTGTAAAACGTCAAAGCCAAGGATACAAGGCTCGAACAGAATCCTGTCGAGATGAACAAGGAAATATTGTAGTTGAGACACAGTCGATGCTGAGGATATGGAAGAACCACTTCTGCAGACTGTTAAACGGCGATGACGAACAACATTTCGCTGTCAGGCAGAACGAACCATTCAATATTGGCAACGACAGCGAAAACTGCCAACCACCCGACCTGAGTGAAGTGAGGATAGCAATATCTAAACTCAAGCTTAATAAGGCTGCCGGAAATGACGGCCTTCCCGCTGAGCTCTATAAGGCCGGCGGAGATGACTTGGTAAGTAACATCCACCAACTCATAAGCCAAATCTGGTCGGATGAAAATATGCCTGAAGAATGGAACCTCAGCATCGTTTGCCCGATCCACAAAAAAGGAGACCCTCTGAACTGCGCCAACTACAGAGGCATAAGTCTCCTCAACATCGCCTACAAGATCCTATCTGCCGTAATATGTGAACGCCTGAAACCGTTTACCAACAACCTGATTGGCCCTTATCAGTGTGGTTTTAGGCCAGGAAAGTCCACAACCGATCAAATTTTCACACTTCGGCAGATCCTGGAAAAAACTCAAGATGTCCAAATCGATACCCACCACCTATTCATCGATTTTAAAGCCGCATATGACAGCATTTATAGAGACGAACTGTACAGAGCCATGTCTAGTTTTGGTATACCGCCCAAACTCGTCCGTTTGTGTAGGATGACGATAGAGAATTCTCGCTGCTCTATCAGGATCGGAAACGACCTCACCGACACATTCGATACCAAAAAAGGATTTAGGCAAGGCGATGCGCTGTCATGTGACTTCTTTAATCTGATTCTTGAGAGGATTGTGCAAAACTCCAAAGCCAACACCAGAGGCACAATTTTCCAAAAGTCGGTGCAACTACTAGCATACGCTGACGATATTGACATCATTGGTAGGACTCAACGTGATGTCATAGCCACGTTTGCTAGTATAGAGAAGGAAGCGGCGAAAATGGGTCTAGCAGTAAATGAGGGTAAGACTAAGTATATGCTGTCATCACGAAAGGACTCACAACATCGACGAATTGGACAGAACGTCACAATTGACAGATATAACTTTGAGGTAGTACGGGACTTTGTCTACCTCGGCTCCGCTATTAACTCTGACAACAACATCTCGTCAGAAATTAAACGAAGAATTACTCTTGCCAACCGCTGTTTCTTCGGGCTAAGAAGGCAATTTAGTAGTAAAGCCCTCACTCGAACTACTAAGGAGATCCTATATAAGACCCTGATCATCCCAGTCCTGCTCTACGGCGCTGAAGCATGGATCGTATCAAAAGCGGATGAAGAAATCCTTGGTAGATTCGAGAGGAAAATTCTTCGAAAAATCTTCGGTCCCGTTTGCGTTGACGGGCTACGGAGACGAAGATTCAACCAAGAACTATACGAGCAGTACAGCGACATGCCCCTGGTCAAAAAACTCCGCATTGGACGTTTAAGATGGCTAGGACATGTAGAACGAATGGACACCAATACTCCGGCTCGCAGAGTTTTCGATTCCCAGCCAGACGTCGGACGCAGTAGAGGAAGACCTCGCCTTAAGTGGCGCGCACAAGTGGAAACCGACCTCAACCAACTTGGAGTGCGCAACTGGAGGCAGTTAGCTAAGGACCGGGCTAATTGGAGAGGCATGTTGGTTGAGGCCCAGGTTCATTCCGGACTGTAGCGCCACTTAAGTAAGTAAGTAAGGTACTTCTGCTAAACATTAAATGAACAACGATTGCAGTTATTCTTACTCTGGAGCAAATCACATACAATTCCATATTGAACAAACAGTCATCCCTTAAGACCGCATCAACGCCAGCCATATTTAATTAATTATTTATTAGTTCGACATACACCTGGCAGACTATTCAAATAGATTTACATACGAATACCATACATAATGTCATACATAAGACTAAGCCTTAACATTTACTTAAATATTCTGACAATAAGTCTTAAAAATATATATATGAATGCCTAATGAGTGATTATGTGATTGCAAAAATATCTTCAGAAAAGATTACCAAATCGTTTTCAATAAACAGTGAAAATAGTGTCCCTAATTAAATTTTTGTTCAGCATGTCAAATTTTGTTCCATTTCATATATATACTGCAAATAGACACTTAATTTCAATAAAATTGATTTTTGGCCCGTCTTAGGTAGGAACATTACGTACACACCTGCCCACACATCAAGTGAATTGAAATGGAAATCGATTTCCAAATAAAAACATAGGGACGGGCTAAAGTCCGCTTGGGCGAACTGTTGGATACCCTATTCTTATTCCTATCCCTTATAAGTGGGCGTGACAAAAGTCTAAGTATAGTTGAATTGTTAAGAACGCTCTACATATTTTGTTATATAACATTTAAAGGATTTTATGAAAAAAAAAACGAAGCTTTTGTAAAAAAAAAACGCTCCCTAGCTCAAACTTTGGTTTCTCAATAAAATTGTTTTATTTAATTGTGGGCGTGTCAGTAGGCGGATTTAAAAAAAATTAACACATGAGCATAAAGGGCTTCTAGAGAGTATATATTATAAATTGCAGCTCCATAGCTCAAACTTTGGATTTTCAAAAAAAGGTTTTTTTTTTAAATTGTGGGCGTGTCAATAGGCGGATTTTGAAAATATTTACACATGGGCTTGAAAGGCGCCTAGAGAGTATATATTATAAATTTCAGCTCCCTAGCTCCCCCGCGATGGTCAGTCACCTTGACGTGTGTACCATCATTGCATTCGATGGTACCGGTGCGGAGGCTTACGGTGCAAAGATTCAACGGGCTATGCTGTCTAAGGGCCACCCATGGCAGACAGGCCGATTGATGAGCGCCAACCAAGAACTGACTAGGACTTAACGTCCATCCACCCCTAATCCAGAGTGTCATGCGACCCGTGCTCATTGGATGGTTTGCAGCCAGGGGTATCCGGCTGTATTTCTGCGGAGTCTCTCTGATACCGGGCCACCTCAGAGAATAACCATGGCCTTACCACGCTAATGCGGGGCTCTGGCGTGGTTGACCGTCTTTCCCGCGCTACTCGTGGGATATGCCAAAACAGAACAAACAAAAAAAAAACAAACTAAATAGAATGCGGGGACAGACCGCAGACGAAGTCATTGGTCGGATGGAGCAGGACATCCATGACGACCGCCTGGCACATGATAGACCCGGAACAAGTCGAAAGGGAGGCTCTAAACTGGTGCAACCCAGCACCAGTCAAAGAACCATCGTCACCTCACGACAAGCCACGGGGGTGCCAAAAGGCCCG
Source organism: Portevinia maculata (assembly GCA_949715645.1). Lineage (NCBI taxonomy): Eukaryota > Metazoa > Arthropoda > Insecta > Diptera > Syrphidae > Portevinia > Portevinia maculata. The sequence continues at coordinate 209,976,329 of OX454525.1, read as the reverse complement.
GGAAGAGGCCCGGTAGCACCGACAGGTGCATGCAGTGGGGATAGGAGCCGAATCCTAATCCCCTCCCTGACCGGGGAAGTAATGGTGGAGGGAACTAGGGCAGTGGGAACGAGCATAGCTCAAGTACCAGCCCCTGTACCCCCCGACAACAACACCGGAAGGAAGAGGAATAAGCCAGCCTTACCACCACCTGGGAAACCAGGCGCGAGGGACGACCCTATGCGAAGTGGACTTAGTGGTGCTGGCACTAAACGGTACCTTCGCTACCTCAATAAAGGCTTCGGGCCCGAGGAAGCCAAAAGGAGGGCCGAGAAGCATCGGGCCAAGCCCGAAAGTACAGAAGTGGCGACGGGGAAAAGGGGGAATAGCAACATCACCCCCCCCCCCCCACAACAAATAAAGCCAAAAAACAGAAGGTGGATGAAGGTACCGAGGGGGCCACGGGAAAGGCTGCAAAAGCGAGCGCCACCGTGGTCGGTCGAAGCTATGCTACGGCGGTGAAAACCTTCCCGGCTAGCGGTAGACGCGAGACAGGTGCGATTGCTGAGCAGGTTGCTGTTCTCCCGGTGAAATATCCGCAGGAGGTCCTCAGCAACCCAGACCTCACGGCACTTGAAGACGCCATTGTGTTGGAAATGGCCTTGGGATGGGAGCATAAGCTCAAATTCCAGGGCATACATTTCAAACATGGAATGCTCTTAGTGGACTGCGAGACTCCGCAGACAGCTGAGTGGCTAAAGGCAGTAGCCCCAAAGTTGGGGAAATGAAAGGGGACACGCCTCATGGCTTGCAGTGGGACTGATATACCACGGTCCTACTCAATAACGATCTTCCTTCCACGCAGTGCAGAGCAAGAAGCTAAAACCTCCTTGGCACTGCTGGAAGCACAGAATGTGGGACTTAACGTCCAGGCGTGGAAGATTCTCAATTGTCGAAAAGAGGGAACTGGGCAGGTACTGGCTCTTGGCATCGACCGAGAATCCTTCGATGCCATAAAATCCCAAAAAGGATCCCTGAGCTACCGATTCGGCAGGGTTGCGGTGTGCGGACTCAAGAGGTCGGACGAGATCTCTGTGCAAACAGCCCAGCCAGCATCGAATCTGAATTCGCAGAGCGCGCAGTCCGAGGTAGAGCATACTGCTCCTCCGAAGACTAAAGCACCTTCTTCCGTTGTCCAATCGGCGGAGCAGGCTCCTGAGGAGACCGAGGAGTCTATGTCCAGCTCGGAGAGCATGATCTCTGAGGGGGAAATGGACAACACGGTCATCGACCTCTTCCAGGAAATCACCCAGGAGGAGGAAGATTCGTTGCTGAAGGAGGACGGGGCAACTGCCCCGCGCGAGCAATAGCTCGATGAACCCCGCCAACAGCAAAATCAAACTAGCATTCACATTCACCATGCTATAGCCGCCTCGGCGACTATATCTAGGATGTTTACTTGCCAAAGCCTAGGGCTAGTACTGATCCAGGAGCCATGGATCCTGAAAGGACATGTCAAAGGATTGGCGAGCAAGGATGCAAAGGTAATATGGGACACTCGGGCCGAGAAACCGAGAGCTTGCATTCTAATAAACAATAAATATAAATTTATTCTACTTTCAGAATACGCGACACGAGATCTGGTGCCAATTCAGGTACATCTGGATGTTGAAGGATGTCACCGCACCATTGTCATCGTATCGGCGTACTGTGCAGGGGATGAGCCGGTTGTATCATCCCAAATGCAGCGACTGGTGGAGCATTGCAACAAGCTCCGCATGTCGCTCCTTATAGGGTGTGATGCAAATGCCCACAACATCATATGGGGGAGCACCGACACCAACACCAGGGGTAAGTACCTACTAGAATTTATTATGAGTTCGTCATTTGATATTATAAACGTGGGAAATACCCCCACTTTTGTAACTACTGTCAGGGAGGAAGTACTAGACCTCACGCTTGGTAGCCCAAGCGTAAGTAAATTAATTAGTAACTGGAGAGTATCTAGTGAGCCGTCATTGTCTGACCATCGAATAATAGTATTCTACCTGGACAGCACAAGTATCACGAGAAATCCAGTAAGAAACCCAAGGAAAACCAATTGGGAAACTTATAGAACTACTCTAGAGAGCAATCTGGGGCGCCTTAGTCTGAGGAAGGCTCCGGGACACCCCCTAGAGCTAGATCGCCATCATCACTGCGTTCGAAGAAAACTGTCCTCTAAGTAGAGAACGGGACAGGAAACAGACGCCATGGTGGAGCAATAACTTGTCAAAATTAAGATCCGAGGTGCGGAAGCTTTTCAATAAAGCAAGGCGCAGCGGAGAATGGCAAAGCTACCAAATGGCCCTGACTACATATAATAAGGAAATAAGAAAAGCTAAAAGAAATAGCTTCAGAAAATTCTGTGAGACAATCACCAGCACCCCTACTGCGGCAAGGCTACCCAAAGCTCTTGCGAAGTCAGGAGGGGTGCCGATGTCTCTGAGGAAACCAGATGGCGAGTTCACGGAAGAGGAGGATCAAAGGGCACTATTGCTACTAGAAACTCACTTTCCTGGCAGCTCGCCTAGTACTGAACCAGGAATCAATACCACTTCAATCAGACCTCGGAGGGAAGACTGGGAAACAACATCAACCATCTGTTCTGAGGGACGGCTGAAATGGGCAATAAATTCCTTTCAGCCTTTCAAATCTGCCGGAGTGGACGGCATTATACCCGCCGTTATATTATACGGGCAAAGGGTACTAATACCACACCTGCTAAAGATAACAAGGAGCAGTATTGCCTTGGGCCACATACCAATGCAAAGGAGACGAGCAAGGGTTGTGTTTATACCAAAAGCGGGGAAAAAAGACCCCACACAGCCAAAAACGTACAGACCCATCAGCCTTACGTCATTTCTTCTGAAAATGACAGAAAATGCTGTAGACAATTATTTAAGGGAAGATGTTCTGAACACATCCCCCTTACATCATCGTCAGCATGCATACAGAGCGGGCAGATCAACAGAGACCGCCCTATATCAGCTGACGGAGATAATTCGAAGTGCCCTGGAGGCAAAAGAAATAGTACTGTGCGCTTTCCTAGACATAGAGGGAGCATTTGACAACACCTCACATGATGCGATCAAACGATCCCTGGATAGGAAAGGAGTTAACAGTACAGTATCCAACTGGATGTGTGAGCTGCTGAGCACTAGATCAGCAGAGACTCAAACACCATCTGGAACCATCAGAGTAAACACAACGAGAGGATGTCCACAAGGAGGGGTACTATCACCCTTAATGTGGAGCCTAGTTGTAGACGAACTGCTGGAAAAATTAACCAACCATGGCATCAACTGTCAGGCGTACGCCGATGACATTGTATTGATTGCCAGGGGCAAGTTCGAAGAAACCCTTGGAGACATCATACAAAAGTTGCTTAAAGTAACCAAGGAATGGTGCCATAATGTCGGACTTAACATCAATCCGGCGAAAACAACGATAGTACCATTCACAAGGAAAAGACAACTTCAAAGACTTAAGGACATACACCTATCAGGCACGACACTGATACCAGTCAAAGAAGTAAAATATCTAGGACTCCATCTAGATAGTAAACTCCTCTGGCGAAAACATACAGAGGAGATATCCAAGAAGGCCACCCGCGCTCTCATGATATGTAGGAGCCTAGCAGGGAAGGCATGGGGATGCAGCCCAAGCATCCTGCGATGGATGTACACTGCAATCGTGAGACCAATGATCACATACGGATGGGCATGGGCGAAACGAACCAGTCTAGTCACAACGCGAGAGACACTCGGCAAAGTGCAAAGACTGGCGTGCCTGTGCATTACCGGAGCAATGCGTAGCTGCCCAACCGCAGCCATGGAGGTGTTATTGGAACTGATCCCTCTACACATCATGGTGATGAACGAGGCAGACAAAACAATCCTTAGGATGGCAAAGGAGGGAATTGGGAGAGGGAAATGCATCGGTTCGAAAGAACACGGTGACTTACTCAAAAAACTCCCACTTATTGGCATACCTAGGGACGACAGCATCAGGAAATTCAACTTCGAGAAGAATTTCCAGATAAAGCTCAGCAATAAGGAGAACTGGAGCAAAGAATCCATAACTTATGGACTGAGCAACCACACAACAAAGTGGTATACGGACGGCTCGAGGACTGAGGAGGGAACTGGTGCAGGAGTGTTTGGGCCGGGAACTAAGCACTACGAATCCATGGGCAAATGTACCAGCATCTTCCAGGCAGAAATATGTGCCATAGACAGGTGCGTTCGAATCAACCTCGAGAAAAACTATAGAAATTGCAACATAGCAATAATGTCTGACAGCCAAGCAGCTATAAAGGCTCTTGGCGCCTACGTTATCAAGTCAAAACTCGTGTGGGAATGCATACAAGGACTGAATAGACTAGGCAAGAATAACAGAATCTCCATCTGCTGGGTGCCTGGCCATGTTGGCATTACGGGCAATGAGGCAGCGGACTCTCTGGCAAGAAAAGGGCAGAGGAACCCTTCATAGGACCTAAACCATTCTGCGGGATAGGAGAGCACACTATACGCGAAGAGTTCAGGAGACTGGAGGAAGAAACAAAGGCCAAAACCTTTCTCAACCTCCAAGGTCTGAGGCAAGCAAAGAAACTCTTAGGAAATTACAACCAAAAGAGATTCAAAGTTTGTATCGGCCTTAACAAAAACAACCTAAGAATCCTAACAGGCCTCCTCACAGGGCACTGCAGACTCAAGGAGCACCTGAGGAAAATGGGCATATCGGAGGACGGGCTCTGCAGATTCTGCAGTGAAACCGCCGAAACTCCAGACCATATACCGGAATCCTGTGGTGCACTGACCCACAAAAGGATGAAACATTTGGGCAGGCACCAAATAACAGACAAGGACATACAAACCATGGACCCACAGCTCATTCTCAGATTCATCAAAGAAACTGGACTGGACGCTGTGCTCTAAGGAGTGTGACCTGCCAAGGATAAATCAGAGCAAAACCTCGACACGCTTCACAAAGAAGTATCTAGAGAGGGCTCTGAACGAGGGCGTGCACCTCTCCGAGGCACAAGCAAGGGGACACAATACACCAATAGGTCGCAGTGTAATATACCCTAACCAAATATTATTATTATTATTAGCTCAAATTTTGGTTTTTCAAAAAAAATGTTTTGTTTAATTGTGGGCGTGTCAGTGGACGGATTTTGAAAATTTTATCTCCCGAGCAGTTTTAGGAGTCATAGATTATGTATAAAAAATTTCAGCTTTCTAGCTCAAAATTCGTTTTTTCCAAAATTTTGTTTTTTTGAGTTTGTGGGCGTGTCTGTGGGCGGATTTCAAAAATTCGTAAACTTGATTATTTCGGAACCCTAGAGAGTATATGGTTAAAGTTTCAGCTCTCTAGGCCCAGTTTAAAGGCCTAATTTTTGCCGACAGACGGACGGACGGACGGACATGGCTAGATCGACATTACTATCGATGCTGATCATAAATATAGTAACTTTTAGGGGTCTACGGGCAATATTAAGGTATGTTACAAACTATGCGTCAAAATTAATATACCCTTAGAATAGGGTATAAAAAGTGGTCTGGGTGCGACCCGCAAGGTCCATACGACAAACTTCCCAGTGGGATCAATGCTATTAGTGGGAAATTTTGAAATGTGGTTAACTATAAGATATGGTTAAGAATTATTTAATATTAAAAAATGCTCTTTAATATTGTTCATGGAAATTAAATGTTGTTAATAACAGCGAAGTGTGATATATATTAATGCAACAATTGTTATGAACACGGAGACCTGTACATTTACGTGTATACAAAATAACCGAGCACAATGTATTAATGAATTGCTCAATGACAAATGACAATAAATACAAGGTGGCGCAAAAGTAATCCTCCTATCAGAAAATACTATAAATTTTGCGATTGGCCCCTAATGTCAGTTCTGTTTTGACATTTGTGTAGTAAACACATGCGAAATACACGTTAATAAACAATGTTATGCTACACTGCTCCAGAACGCGGAATATTGGTGACTATTTATTTGAGCAATAATCGGTCGGTGACTTCGGCACAACGTGAATTTCGTCGCAGATTTCCTACCCGTCCAACGCCTACTGGTGAAACACTGCGACGCTTAGCCGCTCGTCTCGAAGAGACTGGCACAACACGAGATGCTGCCAGGCGTGGTAGACCCCGGAGTAGCCGTTCTGCAGAGAATATTGCTGCTGTAGCCGAAGATGTCATGGAAGCGCCGCCTACAACCACGAGACGACGTGCCACCCACGCAAATGGGTATCAGTCGACGGTCTTTACAGCGAATTTTGGTACATGATTTGAAGAAGTTTCTGTACAAAGTCCACACGGTGCATCAGCTGTTAGCTGCTGACCGCCAATCGCGTCTAACATACGCTTAAGCCATCCTTAATCACAACCAAGAGGAAGATGATTTTTCATAAAAAATAATCATGAGTGATGATCATGAGGCCCATTTCCATCTTAGCGGGTACGTAAATAAGCAAAATTTACGCTTCTGGGGCACTGAAAATCCGCGTGTAACCCACGAAGAGCCATTACACCCGCTCAAAGTCACTGTATGGTGTGCTGTTTTCGCTGGAGGAGTCATCGGACCTTTTTTCTTCGAAGACGTCGCGGGCCAAACGGTTACTGTGAATGGTGAGCGCTACAGAGCAATGATCAACGAGTTCTTTTTGCCGCAACTTGATGAATTGGGATTGGAAAACATGTGGTTCCAACAGGAAGGTGCAACGGCACACACTGCACGTGCCACAACCGATATGCTGAAGGATGCATTTCCCGGGCGCCTAATCTCCCGTTTTGGCGATTTGCACTGGCCAGCAAGATCGCCTGATTTGACCGCTCCAGACTTCTTTTTGTGGAGCTTTTTGAAGTCGCGGGTTTATGTGAATAAGCCTCAGACTCTTGCAGCTCTTAAAGACAATATCCGTCAACAATGTGAGGACCTATTGCCGGAAGTTTTGGCCAAAGTGATGGAAAATGCCATAAAAAGGGCTCAAATGACAATCAACTGTGGCGGCGGCCATTTACATGACATCATATTCTCGACTTGATGTAAAAAAAAATTAAAAGACCAAATAAAAATAATCCACAAGAACAATCAAAGTTTTTAATTTTTTTTTAAATTACAGCCAAAAAACATCGGAAGGTTATTTTTGCGACACCTTGTAGTACAAATAAAGGCAAATTATTCTAGTCATTTATTTACTGACAAAAAACGGCTAGACCGATTTCGTCCCATGTCAATATCATCTTTGGTTCTCGAGATAATCGTGGCGAAAGATAATTCCGAACACGGACACACATCTCTATAAAAACGTTGAATTTGGATTCTGGTGACCTTGAAACGTGGAGATATGTCAAAATCCGCGATTCACAAAATCGGCCCCATTACAAGAACTTCCAGTGGGAAGTTAATAATGATTATTCATATGTCATCCCTGATCGCACTATTTTTGCAGCAAAGCATTTTAATGAGCTAATAGTAGTTATAATCAAGGATCAAAATCTGGGTCTCAAGGATCTAAAACCCGGCCACAAGTATCAACATCTTGACTTCAAGGATCAAAATCCCGCTCTGAAGGACCAAAATCCTGTTCTCAAGAATCAACATTTTGCTGTCAAGGATAAAAACCCTGAGCTCAAGGATCAGAATCTTGGATGAGCGTTTGTTTGGTTCGGACATAGTTATTTGCATTCGTCATGCGGGTCCCGTGCAGGGATCAAAATCCGGGTCTCCAGCATCAAAATCTTGGACTCAAGGATCAACATCTTGGTATCTAGGATCAACATCTTGCTCTCAGGAATCAAAATCTTGGTCTCAAGGATCTCATTGGATTACCAATGCAGCTGTCAACTACCAGTTGATCATGAAACTGCTAAAGGCAACGGTTTGTTCGAGTGACTATAAAAAGTTCAAGTTGAATACGTTTGGCTTGTGGTTAGTGAACAAATTGGGCCGTCAAGGTAATAGTTTTTGTTGTTTATGGAAAAAATGTTTTGGATTCAGATGTGAAAATTGGCTGACAAACTAAAATCTATTTTTAGATTTTTTATAACATTGTTGAATGATAATGTAGTTGGTTTGCTCTTTTGTTTTTATCGAGTTCTTCGAGTGATTATACTCATGCTGAGTGTTCCATGCAGCTGTGGTATTAATTTGTTTATGACTGTTTAAATGATGCGTGACTTATTATGGTGAGTTTGGATTGTTGCAGGCCGCGCAATGATTATCTATTTATTTAATTTGTGATTGTGAAAGTAGAAGAGGTAAACAAATATCAGGATCTCAATATTTCATGTGGCCATTTGAAGGAGAAGAGAGAGACCTATAAATTTTAATATGAGCATTTATGAGAAATGAGCAATACAATTTATTTGCTAACAGTTAAGGGCCGCTCATATAAGAGCGACCAATTACTCGCGTCCGAACGATTATTCGTAAAGTTTGGAACTTCATTCACACGAAACAAATTTTTGGTCGACGGCCGCGAATTCTAACTGGAAAAATACAAGCAAATCCTTACAACATTCCGATTTTTGGGCTAAGTTCGAGGGATTTTTGAAATCGTCGGTATATGGTTGTACGTTGTAGATTGTAACTAAACTTTAACAAATCGCGGCAAAGGTGTTGTTGTTTGCGGCAATAAGTTTGGAATTCGATATTTGGTTAATTAAACCATACCTACTGAACCCTGTTTTTTTTTAATATTTTGATGAACCGGTCATACATCCCGCTCTTCGAATTGTAATATTTTCAAGTTTTTTTTCATAATACATACATTAAAAGTGATTTTCTCTGCTGTTTGTCAATCTCTCTTTGTAGCCTTTACTTTGTAAAAAGTCAATTGGGCAATTGGATTATAATAATGTTTGAACCTGTTCAAATTATGTGTGTGTGTTCTGTGCAGCAGCCCGTACCGGCTTAAGGGTCGGGCGACCCGGGCGGTCGCGTGGGGCGCCGTGTTCTACAAGGCGCCACATGCGTCAGCTTAACTTTACCACTTTATTTAATTTTAATAGCTATTAAGAGAGGCCTTAAAATAATATTTTTGACAGACATTTTCAGTTCATATTCAACGTTTTTACCCGGTTAGTAAAAATATTTTTTTATTTGTTACAGAGCATAGAACAGAACCCACTTCCCACACTAAAGAATAATTTCAGAAATAATAAAAACTTTCTGGTTCAGAAAATAGTAATCGAAAGTTTTTGAACAAACTAAAATTTATATGAATATAACTAAATACTTTAAAGGAGCCGAGGTAACGAGCCAATATGCACCAAAAATATATGCTCATCGATTCAAGTTGAACAAATTGATCAGTCTATTCAATTCTTACACGAACCGTCTGGGTTGTCACTAAGTCAAACTCAAGAAATAACTTCTCTGGCTGATAAAAGTATCAACATACGAGTACAAGAAATAAAAGATGTTTCTGATTACATTATTTTGTGTGGGCCTTCACAAATAGGTACATCAAAATTATTATCCAAGAGATGAAAATGGACGTCATTTCTCTTCAACTCATTACTGCAGAAATCTTTCAAACGAAGAAACAATCACACGTCGGTGGTTAGTTTATTCAACATCAAAATGTCTTTTGCTTTTTATGTTGGCTGTTTGACTTAAAGTCAATTACAACGTTGACCACTACTGAAGGTAACAACAGTTGAAAAGCTTTAAATTAAGCTTTGAAAACGCACGAAAATAGTACTGCACATAAAAAAAACATTTACCCTGTGGGCTGAACCTGAAATCAAGTTCAAATCTGGTTCAACTATTGACAAGGAAGAATAGAAGTTAATATCTAAACAAAAATTACGATGAACAATGTATTTCAAGGATTGATGCACATAACCTTGTATTTGGCTGAAAACAACATGGCATTCAGAGGGTCATCTGATAAATTATTTACTCCAAGGTTAGGTAGGTAAGGTGGCTGCGAGGGATTGAGCCCAGACACATTTAGACCGCAATTTCGGTCTATGTGATACCACAAACAGGGGGGGGGGGTGCACTGCCGGTCGTCGCTCTGCCTACTGGGATCCCTGTAGTTTCCTCCTATCCTCCTATGAGGTAGTGGTTGTAGGGGAAAGATACTCCTGAAGGGGTCAGGGTATGCAGCCTGGCTGTAGTTCGCATAGGTTGCAATGTGTTCAGTGTAGTGGCGACTCCCGAACCATGGGATGGGATCGAGATGAGGTGATTGATGCAATCAAACCTTGGGCCGATCCCCTTTCACTGCGCAGCGGAGGGAAAGCTGTTGCTTCCTGATCCCCGGGAAGGAAGAGCCTTTTGAGATATTTACTCCAAACAACGGAAAATTCTAATGCCTATTACAATTGTTGGCAAAGTTTGACCCAATCATGGAAGAGCATGTCAGATTGGTAGTAAACGGTGATTTGGCTGACCATTATTGCGGCAAAAATATACAAAACTAATTAATAGAACTCATGGGATCCAACGTTATATCTGCAATAGTATCTCGCATTAAGAATTCAAAGTATTATGCAATCATAGCTGATTGTACTCCTGGTATAAGTCATAAAGAGCAATTTTCGATCACATTACGATGCGGCGATATAACAGAGGATGCCGTAAGCATACAAGAATTTATTTCATTTTTACAAATAGATGATACAACGAGTGCAGGTCTCACAGAAAGCATTTTAAAAACATTGAATGATCATGGCCTTAACATTAATTACTGCAAAGGACAGGGTTATGATATCGGCGCGAACACGAAGGGAACAAAAAAAGGCGTTCAGAAAAGAATTATGGATTTAAAACCGCTATGTCTGATGACGTATTATGTGATGCGGAAAAATCATCAGTAAAATCTGTTAACCTATTCGGAATCTAACAAAAATTGTTTAATTTTGCAGTAGGTACCGGTAAATAGATGGAAGATTTTGGCCGATAATTTGAAAATACACACCCTCAAAAAATTAAGTTCGTGTTGAAAGCGTAAAGCCGTTCGTTATCAGTTAGGTATGTGAAATACACGATACTTTGGTTTCTTTGGCCGTTGTTACCAAACAAAGCAATGCTGCGATGTATTATGTTTTATTTCAAATTAACTTTGTGACCAAAGCAAGTCACTTTACCGACTTTACCGAAATGCTTGATAAATGTTGTTCTTATTAAGAAACATATAGACAAACAGAAGCTATTGTAACAACAACTGAAATAGCATCGAAACTTGATACCCAGCCATTTTTCAAAAAACAAACGCGAATAAGACGCATTCAATGTAGAGCGGGTGAAGAGACTGCTGATGAACCTTTAACTGATCCAAAGCTTGAAGCAGAGTTTTTTAATATTCTTTTGGACACCGTGCTTATGTCTATGAATGAAAGATTTTTCTGTCCCGTGGAATTTCTTGTTTAACATAAAAAGAATACAAAATAAAAAAATCATGCGGCATTGTTCTAGACTGCAAGAAAAGTTAACGGTTAACTCTTAATCTGATATTGATGGGGATTTGTTGTGCGATGAAATTTTATTTCTGCAACACTATCTTGAGGACAGTCAGGCGACACCTATCGAAACATTAAACTTCCTCAAAAAACACAATCTTCAAGAATTATATCCCAATACCTTGATATCGCTGCGTATTCTGTTAACAATACCAGTGACTGTTGCAAGTGGCGAATGCAGGTATTCGAAACGAAAGTTGATAAAAACTTACTTGCGGTCTACAATGTCTCAAACAAGATTAACTAGTTTGGCCTCGCCAAAGAAACTCTCGATTTTGCCACTCGTATTAGAAAGTTTGCTGATAAAAAAGCAAGAAAAATAAGATTTTAGTAATTTTATTTATTTTTGATTGCTAAAGTATTTCGTGAATAAATAATTAAACAAATACAATATTTAGTTTTTAATAATAATAAATATATGTTGGTAGTTGTCTATAAATTCCAAAACAAATATGGTGTCTACAAAATGTATAGTAAGTCGTAACTAAGTAAGGCGTCGCTTGCGTAACACAATTTGCACGATATCTTTATAATTTACAGCCTATGTGTTATTCCGAAGTATATGCTATATTACTGCAAGTTTTCATCAAAGTCCGTTCAGTAGTTTTTGCATGGTAGAGTAACAAACATCCATCCATACATCGTATCATAAGATATACATTACAAATTTCACGTTTATAATATTAGTAGGATATAAAAGGGCGCTAAATGAAATAGTTGCCCGGGGCGCCTAGATGGGTAAGGCCGGCCCTGGCAGCAGCTTTGGTAAAAGTTTGTGTATGACTAGTAAGTAACTCTAGTAAGTGTTGCTAACAATTCAACGCCGTCCGCTGGTGGTGAAGCCGTAAGCACGTGTCAGGCTACAGGGTGTTTCTTTTGAATACAACAGAGATCTATCATTGCACAACTGGTCTCTATGAATTGGTTTTTCAAATGAATCCCCAGAAAGCTAAATATACTGATGAACAACGCTATGGACAAATACTCAAAGACAAATACTCACATGAAAAACTATGAACATCCAGGAACAAGTTGAGGGCAACATAGGCTTCAAATATACAAAACTTATTTAGCCTTTTCTAATGGAAATCTCGCTGGAAAACGGAAAATGCATACCCTATAAATCCCCTGAACTATATTCATTGAAATGATGTCAATGAGCTTATCAATAAGATCGGACTCTTCCTTGCATCCCCAGCAGCAGGCAATAGTAATGTTCAGAATGAAATAAATTTAATCATAGAGGAACTGCGTGCAGCTGATGATATTAATCCAGATGAAAGGAATTCGACAGATCTGAACAGCTTACAACCCTTAACAATCCCACATTCGAAATAACCTTTAATGCATAAAGATGACTCATAAAAAAACACTGCCAAATTTCATATAATTATTTTTACACTTACAATTGTTATTCCTAAGTAACAAGACAATTCTGGTCAATAAAAATACAGATTTGTAGTGAAGTGCAGGAAAATAAACCAAGTAACAATATATGACAAATATCCATTACCTAATACCGACGTTATACTGGATAAACTAAGACCAAACCCTGGTAGCAGAAAAGGATATTGAAAACATAGGGAAAGGCCACGCTTAGGCGAACTGTTTGATACCCTATTCCTATTCCTATCCCTCATTAAGTGGGCGTGACAAAAATCTAAGTATGGGAGAATTGCTAAGAAGGATCTACATATTTTGTTATACAACATTTAAAGGATTTTATTGCAAAAACAAAGTTTTTTATGAAAAAAACGCCCCTTAAAACTGGGCATGGCAGAAAACTACAGATATATAAAGCAATTGTTCACAACGACTTTAACAACATACTTTGCGAATGTTTTCTTCATTAAACCATACTTTTATTTATCGTTGAAATTGTTTTTTTTTATTTGTGGGCGTGTTAGGGGGCGGATTTTAAATATTTTAACTCCCGAGCGTTATGGGCACTACCGCCCATATATGTGTTGCAAATATCAGCTTTCTCTCAAAATTCGATTTTCGATTGTTTTTTGAGATTGTGGGCGTGTCAGTGGGCGGGTTTTAAAAATTCTTAATCTTGATTATTTTTGTCGCCTAGAGAGTATATAGTTAAAATTTGAGCTTGCAAACTCCACTTTAAAAGACTAATTTTTGCCGACGGACGGACAGACATGGCTAAATCGACATTACTCTCGATGCTGATCACGAATTTAGTAACTTTAAGGTATGTTTCAAACTATGAGGTATATTTCAAACTATGAATCAAAATTAATATACCCTTAGAAACGGGTATAAAAACACCTTTTGCCTTTCATGCAGGCTTATACGAATACGTGAGCATGCCATTCGGTTTAAATACTGCACCGGCTACATTTCAATGAATAACATCTTACGGGAATACAGTAACAAAAATTTTGTGGTTAACTTGGAAGATATATTTATATTCTCCACAACCTTGGAAGATCATATTGAATCGATAGATACGAACATAACAGGAACATAATCTAAAGATCCAAGAAGGTAAGTGTAGTTTTATGAAAACGGATAGAGCATTTTTAGGGTATATACTAACCATAGAAGGAATAAAACCTAACCCAAATAAAACCAAGAACATAGAAAATTTAGGCATACCAAGAACAGTTGAAAGGTTTTTTAGGTATGACAGTAAATTACTTCCGTTCATATATCTATGGAAACATATTTAAAATAATTACGCGGTATGTCCCAATTAAATATTTAAAGGGTAAAGAGTTGTCACAGCGTAATCAAAGATGGATTCGAAAACTCCAAGAGTACCATTTTGAAACAAAGTACTGTTACATGCAGGCTAGGATTCGAAAAGATAAAACGTAATTCTATTTAATTAATCTTTATTAGTTCTCTTTCAATGTAATTCTTGATTATTATTCTAATAATTCACTTATTTAATTCAACAATTCACTTTCAGAATAAATCACTTTAAATACACAATCACTTTTCACTTACTCAATACTTATACTTTTTCTCTCTACTTTTCACTACTGTCATCTATCGCACTTCTTTATCGCGGTTCACAAGTCGAATGTCTTCGGTGCTCCTGCGACATCTGTTTATATCTCTTAGTGACACCTTTCGAAATTTCCAGATTCGTTGAGTTTAGAAGGATCGAGAACAACATAACTATGTATGTACTAGTTATTCCACAGCTACTCAAACTGATATTCAAATGCTGCCAAAATCGGTAATATTCTACTAGATGGCGCAACTTCACTAATTGATGCTCAATGACACAGTTTGAGCAAACATGCAACAATATCCCCCTCTTAAACTTGTTCGTCCCGAACAAGCACGTCAATATTTTCGCCATGGTAGCGATGGAGACGATCCACATGGACAACTTTCAGCTTGCCTCTTCCTCCCTGGATCCGGTAGACAACATCGTTGATGCGCTTCACTATCTTATAGGGTCCTTCCCAATCCTGCTGTAGTTTAGGTGACATGCCTTTTCGGCGATGAGGGTTGTATAGCCATACCAGATCTCCTTCCTGGAATCCTGTGGTGGTTGCTTTTGTATCGTACCTCGTCTTCATGCGGTCGCTGGATATCCGAATCTTATCTCTAGTTTTTCGATGAATGTTTCTGATGATTTCTCTGAGATCCGCAACATAATCATCTTCATTCGTTGCTTCATCAGTCGGAGATCCAAACATCAATTCACTAGGTAACCGGATGGTTCGACCAAAAAGGATTTCGGATGGAGTATGTTCTGTTGTGTTATGAACTGCGCTTCGATAAGCTAATAGGAACATGGGGATCTGCTTGTCCCAGTCCCGCTGGCAGTCGCCAACAACCTTAGAAAGGTGTTCGTTTAAGGTTCTATTGAAGCGTTCCACCATTCCGTCCGATTGTGGATGAAGCGGGGTTGTTCTTGTCTTCTTAATCCCTAGTAGCCGGCATATTCCTTGAAAGATCTTCGACTCGAAGTTGCGACCTTGGTCCGAGTGCAATTCCATTGGTACGCCAAATCTGCTTACCCAGTTGTGGACAATCTGCTCTACCACGGTTTTAGCTTCTTGGTTAGGTTTAGCAAATGCTTCAGGCCATTTAGTGAAGTAGTAAATCACTACGAGGATATAGCGGTTTCCACTGTTGGTTTCTGGAAACGGTCCTGCGATGTCAACTGCAATCCTATCAAAGGGCGCTCCAACGTTGTACTGATGCATCTTGCCTTGCATTTTTACTCTCGGGCCTTTACTGGCTGCGCAAGTGGCGCATTTTCGGCACCAGTTTTCGACATCGTCTCTTGCGTGGATCCAGTAAAAGTGTTCTCGCACTTTTTCGAGTGTCTTATTAACTCCCAATTGACCTCCGGACACTCCATCATGCAGTTCCCTAAGCACTTCGTTGACTTTTGCTCTGGGTACCACAAGTTGCATCACGGCTGATGTTCCATCCGAACTTTCCCATTTTCTTTTCAAAATGCCATCCTGAACATGAAGTGAGTCCCATTGTGCCAAGTATGCCTTCAGTTCCGGACTCTTATTGGAGATCTGCTGCCAGTCCGGCTTGCCTTCATGTTCCTTCCAGGCGAGAATCGGCTCGATATCCGCATCTTCCTGTTGAGCATTCCGGATCTCCCGTGCACTCCAGCCGCTAATGGGCTCAGCTCTCAACCGTTGGACTGATACTTTATCTTTTTCCTCCTGGAGTACGCAATGTTTACAATCAGTCGCCGGGAGAGGGCATCTGCGTTGGAGTGAAGAGTTCCCTTTCGGTGCTGTATCTCGTAGTTATACATCTGCAGCCGTTCAATCCACCTCGCGACTTGTCCTTCAGGGTTCTTAAACTGCAGCAGCCACTTTAGAGACGCATGATCTGTACGCAGGATGAATTTCTGCCCATATAAGTACTTGTGGAAGTGCTTTGTTGCCAGGATCAAAGCCAGGAGTTCCCGCCTGATTACGCAATAGTTCCTCTCCGGCTTGGATAGCACTTTCCTGAAGTAGGAAACTACTCTCTCTTGGCCATCATGGATCTGCGAAAGAACGGCTCAGATCCCAACATTACTAGCGTCGGCATCTACAATAAATGTCTTTCCTGGGGTAGGGTACGCTAGAATTGAAGCATCACACAGTTGGTGTTTGAGACTATTGAAACTCGTTTCGCATTCACCTGACCATTTGAATGGTTTTCCCTTTTCCGTCAGTTGATGCAAGCTCTTCGCGATCCTTGCAAAGTCATTCACAAACCGTCTATAGTAAGTTGCAAGTCCCAGGAAGCTTCTCAGTTGGTGTTTGTCTTTGGGAACGGGCCAATTTTTCACCGCATCGACCGCCTCTGGGTCAGTCCTTTCTCCCTCGGACGAGATGATGTGCCCCAGATATTTTACCTCAGATCTAAAGAGATCACACTTTTTCGGGTTAAGCTTTAATTGCTCACTTCGTAGTCTCTGGAACACTTCCTTCAAGTTATCTCGATGTTCTTCAAACGTTTTTCCAACAACGATGACATCGTCCAAGTAGACCAAACACGTTTTCCATGTTAGCCCCAACAAAACACGCTCCATTACACGCTCAAACGTTGCCGGCGCGTTACACAGTCCAAATGGCATTACTGTGAATTGCCAGAGCCCGTTTCCTGCTGTGAAAACCGTTTTCTCACGGTCTTCCGGATGGATCTGCACTTGCCAGTAGCCACTCTTCAGATCTAGAGTGGAAAACCATCGGGCTCCAGACAGTGTATCCAGCGTATCGTCGATCCTTGGTAGAGAATAGCTATCCTTTTTGGTGACATTATTCAGTTGGCGATAGTCTACACAGAACCGAGTGCTGCCATCTTTCTTTTTGACTAGGACAATTGGAGATGCCCATGGGCTTTTAGAGCATTCGATTACTACTTCCTTCTAAATCGTCGACACCATCTCTGCAACCTCCGTCTGCTTAGCCAATGGTAATCGTCTGGGAGGCTGACGAATTGGTCTTGCATCTCCAGTGTCTATCCGGTGTTGTACAAGGTGTGTTCGGCCATACTCGCAGTCCCGCGAAGCGAATATATCAGCAAACTCGTTGATGAGGTTCCCTGCCATGGCTTGCTGCTCCTGATTCAGATCGCAGTGCTGGAATAAAGTTCTTTTCACCTCAGTCATTCCCATTGGTGAACGAGGCTTCGCAACACCTTTCTATGATAGTTTCGTGATGGCAGTAACCGGTACACACTTTCCAACCACCTCACCTTGCTTCAATTTGACGCTTTTGTGTTCCACATTAAGAACTCGTACGGGAACCATATTGTTCTTCGGCTCGACAAGCATTTTTTCAACCACGCAATTTCGGCAGTGTTTGTCTTCTGGCTCAACTAGAAAGAATCGGTGGGCCCCCGGATCACCTTCCAGCTTTGTCCAAATCAGTGTCTCTGAAGAAGGTGGTAGGACCTCGTCCTTACTAATGACTGTCCTCAGGCATGCGGCGTTCTCGTTCCCGTACACCATCGGAATCTCTACGTTTCGATACTTGAGTACTTACATACCAATGTCCAATACAACATCATGCGCCTTCATGAAATCGATTCCAACGATGCATTTGTCACATATATCAGCTACTAGGAAAGCGTGGGAGAATGCTAATCCTGCCAAATTTATTGTTAGTATGACGCGTACTTGACCTTCACATAAGAACAGGCCTTGAAAGGTCTCCCTTATGCAACTCACAGTACGCATACCTCAATGGCAGGTCGACGGAGACCGCTCTTCATGAAGTAGTGCGTACAGTCGAAAGGTCACTCTTCCATCACCAATACACCTTAGCCATCTTCTTAGATATAGAGGGCGCGTTTAACAACGTCCACACTGAATCGATCCAGGAATCTCACCTAGAACTAGGCGTAGAGGACTTCGTCACTTCTTGGATCATTTCCATGCTCAAAACGAGGATCATTCAAGCAAAACTAGGCAATACCCTTCTAACCAAATCAGTAAGTAGAGGAACACCTCAAGGTGGGGTGATCTCGCCTCTCTTATGGATTATAGTTCTCAACAAAATCCTGTCAAGTCTCGACAGGGAGGGTATCAAAGTCGTTGCGTATGCGGATGACGTGGTTGTTCTAGTATCAGGAATGTTTCCGACCGTGATAAGTGAAATCATGGAAAGAGCACTGGGTAAGATTAGCGGGTGGGCTACAAGTTGTGGCCTAAGCGTTAACCCAAGCAAAACTGAACTGATGCTTTTCACCACCAAAACCAAAATACCAACCTTCTCACTTCCCCGCTTAAATAACCAAAATCTTCCTTTATCCACCAGCGCAAAATACCTTGGAGTCACGCTTGACCCCAAACTCAACTGGAAGTCCAACATCGAACACCGAGTGCGGAAGGCAAGCGTTGCTTTCTACGCCTGTAGCAAAACTTTCGGCAAGAAGTGGGGGCTTCAACCAAAGATGGTTCGTTGGATGTTCACAGCGGTGGTACGTCCCATCCTCACCTACGGATCCCTGGTATGGTGGCCCGCTTTAAGTAAAGCCTACAACGTCACTAAATTAAGCAGAATCCAAAGAACAGCTGGAATTGGAATCACTGGAGCCCTTCGATCAAGCCCGACCGAGGCGCTCAATGTGATTCTCAACTTTCTGCCAGTGGATCTGTATATCAAAAACATTGCAGCGTGTAGTGCTGTTAGATTGAAGGAATCTAAATGTTGGTCGGAAAGGCCATATGGCCATACCAGCATCCTTCTTTCACTTCCCGAAGGCATAGGTCTAACAGGTACAGACTACATTACACCCAAACTCAACTTCCATAAAAGCTTCTCTGTGAGATTCCCCTCTAGATCAGAATGGAAAGAAAATGCGGTCGTAAATGAATTCGACATACCTATCTTCACAGATGGTTCCAAGATGAACTGTGGAGTAGGAGCTGGCATTTTCTCTACAGAGCTAGATATTTCTAAAACCCTTCGCCTTCCCAACGCAGCCAGCGTCTTTCAAGCAGAAGTATTTGCAATTAAGGAGGCGTGTAGACTGCTTCTCAACATATTGACACACAGAAAAAAAATAGGCATCTTCGTCGTCAGTCAGGCCGCGATTAAGGCTGTTAGTTCAACGAAGTCTACGTCCAAGCTTGTGGTGGAATGCAGGGATACGCTGAATAAGGCTTGTCATCGGCTAGATATCTCTCTCGTCTGGGTTCCCGGCCATAGGAACATTGATGGAAATGAGAGAGCCGATGAACTCGCCAGACGTGGCTCTGCTCTGTGCGTATCACATGCGGAGGAAGTTTTACCTCCGCTGGGATATGTAAAGAGAGAAATCCTCCTGCACTTCATCTCAGGGACCGAGAATAGATGGACGAATCGTTCGGACTGTGTCATTTCGAGAAAGATTTGGCCAACCTACGATGATGCCAGAACAAACAACCTCTTAGCCAGAACGCGTGTTGATGTCGCCAGACTAACGGCAATCAGTACGGGCCATTGGCCTTTAGGCACTCACGCAGCCAAGCTTGGCATCCCTCACAACACCCACTGCCGCAGCTGCTCTGACACAGAAAAGAGTGAAACAGTGTTCCATCTTCTCTGTGAGTGTCCGGCTTTAGCCAAAACCAGACGCAGCGCACTAGGTCATCCGTTTTACAATGACCTCTCGGCCATTCATACCATCTAATTTCAACAACATCATCAAATTCGTCAACTCCACAGGATGGTTTTGAGCCCCCTTAATAATATCCATCTCGCCCTTTAATTTTAGGTTCCGTTAGTTGTGGTATCAAAACGGCGCTCATTGCGCTACTTGTGTTTTCCCTCGTCAGATGACGGGAATTACAGCCACTTAAACCAACCAACCAACCTGACCTCTCCATACACTTTCGCTGTAGCTCCTATTGCTGTTTTCAGACAGTAATTGCTGGTGTTGTGCAGCCAAGACTGACGGACGATGTCCCTCCTTATAATGGAGGCGGTGGCACCATTGTCGATGGTTGCTACGCACTTATTTTGTCCGATATAGGCTTCCACTGTTAGACTCTGGTTTCCTCGTTTGGTTTGGGAGACTTGAATTGTGGTCCTGGGGTCGTCGATTCCGGAAACCAACTTCTGCCCCGCGAAGCTGGTCCTTACACGTTTCCCGACTGCTGGTTCCGCGAAGCTATATCTGCAGGATTGTTGCTATCCCTGCCAGATGCTTCTTCGTTGCCCCTCCTAGGCCCGCAATGTGGACAA
This sequence comes from Portevinia maculata, assembly GCA_949715645.1. NCBI lineage: Eukaryota > Metazoa > Arthropoda > Insecta > Diptera > Syrphidae > Portevinia > Portevinia maculata. Next base: position 209,955,646 of record OX454525.1, on the reverse strand, counting down.
CTGCCTCGTCTGGGTGGAGCTCTGCACTGTCTCTGTAGGTGCCCTATTTTGTTGCAGTTCCAGCAGCGCATTTGACCTCTGTTATCTCTGCTCCGGTCTACGATGTCTGCTCTTTGACAGGAGCATTCAACGGCTGTCATTTCCCTTACGCGGTGGAACACATGCGATGCCTGATCAGCAGCTTGCATTGTCAAGGCAAATGCTAGGGCCTCAGTGAGAGTTCTTTTTCCGGCCATTCTTACAGCCATTTGCAGTTGTCTATCTTCAATGGCTTGGATAAACGCCTCCACAGCCATTTCATTGATGAGAACCTCACCAGCATTAGGATATGACAAATGTGCCAGACGTTCGATATCTGCTTGCAGCTGTTGAAGTGTTTCTCCCCGCTTCTGGACTCTACTGCACACACTGTACACTTGCTGCATATGCTCATCACCGAAGCGCATCTCTATAGCCTTGACCAGGGCGTCGTAGTTGTGTTGCTTCTCTTCTGAGACAGTTTGGAGTAACTCCGCAGCTGTACCTCTCAGTGCGAGCGTTAGCGCAATCGACTTTTCCTCGTTGTCCCAGCTGTTCGCCATTGCAGCTGCTTCAAACTGTTTCTTATAAATTGGCCATGATGTTTGACCACCGAAAACAGGAGGCTGTATCTCTTTCCTTCTCGGGCAGGCCGCAGAATTTTCTCGAGCCTTCTGCTTCTTCACTTTCTCGAGCTCTTTAGCCAAGTTCTCGAAGTTTGTTTCATGCTTGCAAAACGTCTGATGAATTTCGTCGAATTTGTTTTCAACCTTCTCGAACTTGTGGTCAATTTCTTCGAGTTTTCCTTCGAGAACATTTTTAAAATCTTCCACAGCGCTCTTTTGGGCGGCAACTATGGAATTCTTTTGTTCTTCGAATTTAGAGTCCATTGCTTGCAATTTGGAATCTAGAGAATTTGTCTGTTGTTGTAGAGAATTCTTTTGTTCATTGAACTGAGATTCCATAGAGTCGAATTTCTGATCGAACTTGGCCAGAAGTAATTCCATCATAGCAGTCATATCAACGCCTGTACTTACTTGTTCTTCTGCTACGTCGAACAAAACGGACTTGGGGTTTTCTCCTTCGTTTTCAACAGCTTCCTGCAGCCGGAGTACCAGATCACTTTTTCCCCCAGCCGTGGAGAGATTCCGCTTTTCCAGTTCAGCTTTTAACTGCGTTATACTGAGCTGTAGTAATTTCAATTTGCGGCCCATTTTTGTTTTTGTTTTTTTTTAAACTAATTCACTTCACTTTAATTTCACACTGAATACGTTTTATCCCACTTCTGACACCAATGTTACATCCAGGCTAGGATTCGAAAAGATAAAACGTAATTCTATTTAATTAATCTTTATAAGTTCTCTTTCAATGAAATTCTTGATTATTATTCTAATAATTCACTTATTTAATTCAACAATTCACTTTCACAATTAATCACTTTTCTCTTACTCAATACTTATACTTTTTCTCTCTATTTTTCACTACTGTCATCTATCGCACTTCTTTATCGCGGTTCACAAGTCGAATGTCTTCGGCGCTCCTGCGACATCTATTTATATCTCTTAGTGACACCTTTCGAAATTTCCAGATTCGTTGAGTTTAGAAGGTTCGAGAACAACATAACTATGTATGTACTAGTTATTCCATAGCTACTCAAACTGATATTCAAATGCTGCCAAAATCGATAATATGGCTACTTTCTACTAGATGGCGCAACTTGACTAATTGATGCTCAATGACACAGTTTGAGCAAACAAGCAAGAGTACATATTTAAAAGGAAAAGAAAATAAGGTAACCGATTTTCTCAGTAAAATGGAAAATACACCCAAGATTAGAAAGACAATGATGCAGAATCAAATATGGCATTAACGGAAATCGTACATTCAGTTGATAAACAACAATGAGTAAATAATATTAAACTCAACTACAGTGCTGTGCAAATTACTTGGGACAGGCATGATTTTTAAACATAATCGTAAGTAGTCTATGATTTTCGCGTTACTGTTTTAAACTTTGGTAAGGTTCTTTGCAAATTAATTATTACAAATATTTTCTTTTGGATTCGCGAAGGTAAGTTGCAGTTTTTTGTGCATTTATAAAAGTTTAGTGTCATGAAGCTGTTATCCGATATTTTATTAGTTTTGGTTGGTTCGTTTGAAACAAATTTGAAAATGGATATTTCGATGGGGAAGAGGGCTTCAATCATTGCTTTGCATGAGCACACTGACAAAAGCATACGGAAGATTTCGGATGATGTTGGAGTTCCAAAATCAAGTGTGGGTAGGATCATAGCGTTGCACAAGGCTACAGGATCCATTGCAACGGCTCGTACGGGGCATTGAGGCCGAAAACGCAAGACAACGGATCGCGATGACAAAACTTTGACAGCGTCATTCATCCTTGGAAGACTAGCGGTGATCTTCAAAGGGACTTGGCATCGGCTGGTGTGGTGGCGGACTCGTCCATTGTTAGAAGGCGTCTTTTAGATGTGGGCCGCAAAGCAAGAAGACCACTTAAAAAACAGCTTCTAATTGAGGCTATGATGAGAAAAACGCTGCAGTGGGCAAAGAAACATAAAGACTGGTCTTCGCACGAATGGGGAAGTGTCATTTTCTCTGATGAGAGCCATTTCGAAGTTCAGGGCTACCGGGTAAGTGTCGTGAGGAGAAGTGACAAAGAAAAGCTCCGACTTGGTCACATTATACAGGCCCCTAAACACCCCCCAAAGTAATTTTTTGGGGTTCTTTCACCTCCTTGGGCCCTGGAAACTTAAAGCCGATTGAAGGAATGATGAATAGCATCAAGTACGCTGACGTTTTAACCCACATGCTCTTACCGACCATGAGAAGACAGTTTCCGACCGGAAATGCAAATTTTCAGCAAGGTCTTGCCCCATGCCACACTTCAAAAAAATGAAAGCATTCTTTGCGGAAGAACGTATTAAGGTGCTCGAATGGCCAGGCAACTCTCCAGACCTCAACCGAATAGAGAATCTTTGGGCCAGAATAAAAATAAGGCTGAGGAAAAGGGATTGTTATACCAAAAAGAGGCTTATTTGTGCAATAATTGAAGTGTGGTTTCACGACGAAGAAATAAGAAAAATTTGCGAAACATTGGTTTCATCCGTGCCAAATCGAGTAAAAGATGTAATTGCTGCCAAAGGCGGCCATATAAATTATTAAATTTAAAAAATTGACAACATTTTATAAAAAAATAAAAAAAATCATAAAAATTTTGCCTGTCCCAATTAATTTGCACAGCACTGTAATTTTAACGTACAGAGTCAGGGAAGAAATTGAAATTAGACATAATCTTAGAATCATTATATTTAAATCAACTGGAAGGCGATGCGAAAGTTAAAAATGTTTTAATTAGATTCATAAAGAAGGAAATAATGTATATATTTTCTGAGGTGGAAGATACTGATTTTAACATAGTTCAACAAATAATAAATTATATCATTATTTTCCCATGATGCAAGTACGAAATTATCACGGATAAAAACTGGAGAAGTAAAACTATATATAGTAAAGATGAATAGGTACTATAATGTATGTAGAAGCAAAAACATACACCTATCAATATGATATCACATTAAGTGAATTTAAATTAAAAAAACATTGTACCGTAAAAAAAAATTGTAAATTAAGTTATAGCAACGAAACCCAAATAATATACTTAGAGTCTCTGCCTGAGACACTGCAGCCTTCTATCCTCTGCGATCCCGGGCAAGCTTCCAATTGTTCAGAAGGAGCACTCTGGCATACGTGATGGTTTGGACTTTAAAACGGAGGTTCGGGTTTCCTTGCATCCTCAAACCTGGGGGCAGGGAGTCGAAGATCCTCTTGGCTCGATCATTTTTATCCATTCGCTCAATTTGGCCGAGCCAATAAAGTCGACGTGATTTAGCTTTTTGAACTACAGCCACATCTTGGTACAGCTCATGAGTTCGCGGTTGTATCTTCTCCTTCATTCGCCCTCCTCGCACACAGGACCATGTATCCGACGGAGTATTTTTCTTTCAAAATAACCCAATATAAGCTCCCCTTTTCTACTTATCGTCCAGCACTCGGCACCATAAAGCAGGACTGGTAGAGATAAGGTTCGATAGAGCATGCATTTTGTCCTTCGAGTGAGGAGTTTGAACCCATTTGTTTTGCAAAACCGAAGTAGCAGCGGTTTCCTCCGCCGAATATCCACTAAGGTGTCATTCGTGGAGTTGATGTTTAAATTTTTGGAAAATTACCCCTTCTACCTAAACAGATAAATGTGATTTTGCTTTTTGGACTACATCCACATCTTGGTACAGCTCATAGAGTTCACGGCTGTATCTTCTCCTGCATTCGGCCTCCTCGCACAACAGGACTAAATATCCGACGGAATATGTTTCTTTCAAAAGAACCCAATATTAGCTCCGCTCTCCTATTTATCGTCCAATACTCGGCACCATAAAGCAGGACTGGCAGGATTAAGGTTGGATAGAGCATGGATTTTGTTCCTCGAGTGAGGAGTTTTGAACCCATTTGTTTGGCCAAACTAAAGTAGCTGCAATTTCCTAAGGCAATTCTCCATCGGATCTCCACTAAGGTGTCATTTGTAGAGTTGTTTACTCCAAAGTAGGTGAAGTCCTTTACTACCTCGAAGTTATTTAATTTAATTTAATTTATTTCATCAATAGAGTACATTTCTCTTATAGACTAATAACAATATGATTTGTTGAATATTAATAGATAATTCATATACATATAGACGAAAAAGAAAAAAAAATTAAATAAATAAAGAAAAAGAAAGAACAATAAACAATAAGATTTCAATAGTGCAATTATACTAGGTCTGTCTTAAAATTAGAAGAGGTTTGTTTTTAAAATCCAACCTGCTACGAATGATCGAATTCATTATTGAATTTGCTTCTTTGATGCAGCGGGGAATAGGCTCATTACGAGAAAATTTGGTAGTAAGAAGATCTTCACGAAAGTTAAAATAACTGCGAAGACGACGAGAGCACAGAGGAAAATTGATCATACTAAGCAATTCAGGACACTGTGTTTGATAATGAATTAAATCTCTTATAAACATGACCGAGAAATATTTACGTCGAATACGAAGGGAGTTCTAGTTAATCAAAGAACATCTAGTTTCATAAATAGGTGTGTCAATTCTCCAATTTAACTTGAATATTACGAACCTAGTAAAATTTCTTTGAACCCTTTCAATCCTTTTACAGTAAATATCGTAATACGGGTTCCATATTACACTGCAATATTCGAGGTGGGGATATGTAGAGGGATTTTAGAGTGTAAGGATCAGTAAAATCTTTAGAATTACGTTTGACGAAGCCTAACATGGAGTTGGCTTTGGAGATAATGTAATCAATGTGGTCTTTGAATGTAAGGCGCGATTGTAGAATAATGCCTAAGTCTTTCTTAGAATACACTCTTTCAAGTTGTGTAGATTTTATGGAGTATATATACGGAATAGGTACCTTCGATCTAGTAAGAGTGAAGCACTGGCATTTAGAAATATTCAAAAATAGATTGTTCAGGTCACACCACTCAACAACCGCAGCAACATCGGCTTGCAGTAATTCACAGTCATATTCAGAATTTATAGAACGAAATAATTTAAGGTCGTCCGCAAACAGTAGACATTCGGAATGTTTTATCATTAATAAATAAGAGGAATAAAAGAGGTCCTAGGTGACTGCCTTGTGGAACCCCCGATGTTACCTTTATAGGCTCTAAAAGAATATCATCAATTGTTACTAACTGAGTGCGAATTAGTAAATAAGATTCCATCCATAACAAAATATTGCAGGAAAATCCAAGAGAAAATAATTTTTGAACAGCGAAATCAGTAAAAATCGCATCCGTTTGATAGCCACGACTGAAATTCTTTATAACGAAATTGCAAAAAAAGAGCTAAGTTAGTAGTAGTGGATCTACCAGATATAAACCCGTGTTGGTAATCCGATACCACAGTCCCGATTGAGAATGTAATTTTATTGCAAACAATCTTCTCAAATAATTTAGGGATTGCAGATATCTTGCATATAGGCCTATAATTGCAGACCTTCTGCTTAGGAGGCGATAGACTTTCTGAAGATAATACATAGAGGTTTAGAGAGAATTCTAGGGCATTTTTTTTTTTTTTTTTAAATGGGTTCAATCCCATCGGGGCCCTCATTTTTACTAGCTGTAAGACTAAGTAGAGCTTCCTCAACATCAGTCCTGTAGATACTAACATCAGTAATGTCAATAATTCCTCTCGCGATGGTCAGTCACCTTGACGTGTGTACCATCATTGCATTCGATGGTACCGCTGCGGAGGCTTACGGTGCAAAGATTCAAACGGGCTATGCTGTCTAAGGGCCACCCATGGCAGACAGGCCGATTGATGAGCACCAACCAAGAACTGGCCAGGACTTAACGTCCATCCACCCCTAATCCAGAGTGTCATGCGACCCGTGCTTATTGGATGATTTGCAGCCAGGGGTATCCGGCTGTATTTTAGCGGAGCCTCTCTGATACCGGGCCACCTCAGAGAGTAACCATGGCCTTACCACGCTAATGCGGGGCTCTGGCATGGTTGACCGACTTTCCCGCGCTACTCGTGGGATATGCCCAAACAAAACAAACAAAAAAACAAAAACAAAAACAAACTAAACAAAATGCGGGGACAGACCGCAGACGAAGTCATTGGTCGGATGAAGCAGGACATCCATGACGACCGTGTGGCACAAGATAGACCCGGAACAAGTCGAGAGGGAGGCTCTAAACTGGTGCAATCCAGCACCAGTCAAAGAACCATCGTGGGAGCATAAGCTCAAATTCCAGGGCATACATTTCAAACATGGAATGCTCTTAGTTGACTGCGAGACTCCGCAGACAGCTGAGTGGCTAAAGGCAGTAGCCCCAAAGCTGGGGAAATGGAAGGGGACATGCCTCATGGCATGCAATGGGACAGATATACCACGGTCCTACTCCATAACGATCTTCCTTCCACGCAGTGCAGAACAAGAAGCTAAAACCTCTTTGGCACTGCTGGAAGCACAGAATGTGGAACTTAACGTCCAGGCGTGGAAGGTTCTCAACTGTCGAAAAAAGGGAACCGGGCAGGTACTGACTCTTGGCATCGACCGAGAATCCTTCGATGCCATAAAATCCCAAAAAGGATCCCTGAGCTACCGATTCGGCAGGGTTGCGGTGTGCGGACTCAAGAGGTCGGAAGAGATCTCAGGGCAAACAGCCCAGTTAGCATCGAATCTGAACTAGCAGAGCGCGCAGTCCGAGGTAGAGCATACTGCTCCTCCGAAGATTAAAGCACCTTTTTCCGTTGTCCAATCGGCGGAGCAGGCTACTGAGGAGACTGAGGAGTCTATGACCATTTCGGAGAGCATGATCTCTGAGGGGGAAATAGACAACACGGTCATCGACCTCTTCCAGGAAATCACCCAGGAGGAGGAAGATTCCTTGCTGAAGGAGGACGGGGCAATTACCCCGCGCGAGCAATAGCTCAATGAACCCCGCCAACAGAAAAATCAAACTAGCACAGGTAAACATCCACCATGCTATAGCCGCCTCGGCGACTATATTTAGTATGTTTACCTGCCAAAGCCTAGGCCTAGTACTGATCCAGGAGCCATGGATCCTGAAAGGACAAGTCAGAGGATTGGCGAGCAAGGATGCAAAGGTAATATGGGACACTCGGGCCGAGAAACCGAGAGCTTACATTCTAATAAACAATAAATATAAAATTATTCTACTTTCAGAATACGCGACACGAGATCTGGTGCCAATTCAGGTACATCTGGACGTTGAAGGATGTCACCGCACCATTGTCATCGCGTCGGCGTATTGTGCAGGGGATGAGCCGGTTGTATCATCCCAAATGCAGCGACTGGTGGAGCATTGCAACAAGCTCCGTATGCCGCTCCTCATAGGGTGCGATGCAAATGCCCACAACATTATATGGGGGAGCACCGACACCAACATCAGGGGTGAGTACCTACTAAAATTTATTATGAGTTCGTCACTTGATATTATAAACGTGGGAAATACCCCCACTTTTATGACTAGGGTCAGGGAGGAGGTACTCGACCTCGCGCTTGGTAGCCCAAGCGTAAGTAAGTGCAAATTCAGTAACGCATCACTGGCATCATGATGCTCATGATGCTTTGCAAAATGTTCATTAACGCAACTATTGGCATCACTTTCAACGTCAAGTGTTCATTATTGCAAAGTTGATCAAACTGATGCGCAAACATAACGAAAAACTGCATCACAGAAATACCTGATGCGCTGTTGATTCGCCGGGAAAAAAGCAAGAAAAATGTCGGAAGAGAAAAAAAGTAAGTAAACAAACATTTGAATTGATAGATACTATAAGAAGGTGTATAAGAAGGTGTCCAAAAAGGATTTAATGATTTTCGCAAATCCTAGAAACATGGTTTGGTTTCCATTTAGAAAAGTTAAATCATTAGTGGACTTACATAGAAGGTGGAGCGGCACATTCTAAAATGATTTTGAAATACATCGTCTAGATATTCTTCTAGAACTTTGAAATAGTCTCTAATCTTAGGAATTTTCCTTCTTTTAAATCTGCTAATTAAAGTCCGTATGCGTTTCGACCTTTTTCTTCTTGCTTCACACATATTAAAACTAAATTTATCGTCTTTACGATCAAAGTTATCGACTAAAACTTTTATTAGCAAAACTTCCATTTTAAATGTTTGATTTAAACAATGCGTTCTAAAACTCAAACGCCATATTCAATCAGCAACGCATCAGCTTAAACTGTGCATCGCATCAGCATCGCAAATGAGCAGTGATGCCGCATCACTGCGCAAATGTTTGACGTTTCTGAATTTACACTAAACTAATTTGCAACTGGAGAGTATCTAGTGAGCCGTCATTGTCTGACCATCGAATAATAGTGTTCGACCTGGACAGCACAAGTATCACGAGAAATTCAGTAAGGAACCAAAGGAAAACCAACTGGGAGACTTATAGAAATGCTCTAGAGAGGAAGGCTCCGGGCCACTCCCTAGAGCTAAAGAGCTCAGTGGAAAGCGTAACAAACGCCATCATCACTGCGTTCGAAGAAAACTGTCCCCTTAGTAGAGAAAGGGACAGGAAACAGACGCCATGGTGGAGCAATAACTTGTCAAAAATGAGATCCGAGGTGCGGAAGCTATTCAACAAAGCAAAGCGCAACGGAGACTGGCAAAGCAACCAGATGGCCCTTACAACATATAATAAGGAAATTAGAAAAGCTAAAAGAAATAGCTTCAGCAAATTCTGTGAGACACTTGCGAAGTCAGGAGGAGTCAGGAGGAGTACCGATGTCTCTGAGGAAACCAGATGGCGAGTTCACGGAAGACGAGGATCAAAGGGCACTATTACTACTAGAAACTCACTTTCGTGGCAGCTCGCCTAGTACTGAGCTAGGAATCAGTACCACTTCAATCAGACCTCGGAGGGATGACTGGGAAAGAACATCAACCATCTGTTCTGAGGGTCGACTGAAATGGGCAATAAATTCCTTTCAGCCCTTTAAATCTGCCGGAGTGGACGGCATTATACCCGCCCTACTACAAGAATGGCAAGGGGTACTAATACCACCCCTGCTAAAAATAACAAGGAGCAGTATTGCCTTGGGCCCCATACCAATGCAATGGAGACGAGCAAGGGTTGTGTTTATACCAAAAGCAGGGAAAAAAGACCCCACACAGCAAAAATCGTACAGCGCAATGCGTAGCTGCCCAACCGCAGCCATGGAAGTGTTATTGGAATTGACCCCTCTACACATCATGGTGATGAACGAGGCAGACAAAACAATCCTTAAGATGGCAAAGGAGGGAATGCATCGGTTCGAAAAAACACGGTGACTTACTCAAAAAACTCCCACTTCTTGGCATACCTAGGGACGATAGCATCAGGAAATTCAACTTCGAAAACAATTTCCAGATAAAGCTCAGCAATAAGGAGAACTGGAGCAATGAATCCACAACTTATGGACTGAGCAACCACACAACAAAGTGGTACACGGACGGCTCGAGGACCGAGGCGGGAACTAGTGCAGGAGTGTTTGGGTCAGGAACTAAGCACTACGAATCTATGGGCAAATGTACCAGCATCTTCCAGGCAGAAATATGTGCCATAGATAGGTGCGTTCGAATCAACCTCGAGAAAAACTACAGGAATTGCAACATAGCAATAATGTCTGACAGCCAAGCAGCCATAAAGGCTCTTGACGCCTACGTTATCAAGTCAAAACTCGTGTGGGAATGCCTACACGGGCTGAATAGACTAGGCAAGAATAACAGAATTTCCATCTGCTGGGTACCTGGCCATGTTGGCATTACAGGCAATGAGGCAGCGGACTCTCTGGCAAGAAAAGGGGCAGAGGAACCCTTCATAGGACCTGAACCATTTTGCGGGATAGGAGAACACACTATACGCGAAGAGTTCAGGAGACTTGAGGAAGAAACAGGGGCAAAAGCCTTTCTCAACCTCCAAGGTCTGAGGCAAGCAAAGAATCTCTTAGGAAATTACAACCAAAAGAGATTCAAAGCTTGTATCGGCCTTAACAAAACAATCTAAGAATCCTAACAGGCCTCCTCACGGGGCACTGCAGCCTCAAGGAGCACCTGAGGAAAATGGGCATATCGGAGGACGGGCTCTGCAGATTCTGCAGTGAAACCGCCGAAACTCCAGACCACATACTGGAATCCTGTGGGGCACTGGCCCACAAAAGGATGAAATATTTGGGCAGGCACCAAATGACGGACAAGGACATACAAACCATGGACCCACAGCTCATTCTCAGATTCATCAAAGAAACTGGACTGGACGCTGTGCTCTAAGGAGTGTGACCTGCCAAGGATAAATCAGAGCAATACCTCGACATGCTTCACAAAGAAGTATCTAGAGAGGCTCTGAAAGAGGGCACGAACCTCTCCGAGGCGCAAGCAAGGGGACACAATAGACCAATAGGTCGCAGTGTAATATACCCTAACAAATATTATTATAATGTCAATATTTGGGTGGATATTTGAGATGTTGAAGGGAACGACATTAACTGGGGAATAGACAGACTTAAAAAAAGAAGCGAAAAAGTTGCACAAGGTTTTTTTATCATCAGATGAGGAGTCTAAGTAGAACATAAGACTAGGGAGACCATTTGTCTTCCTCTTGGAGTTTATAAGATTCCAAAAATACTGCTATCAATAGTGACGCTTTTTCCTAGGCGGTAGACAGATATTTGTTTGTTTCTTGATATTTAGATTTTGAGCCGGTTCAATTCCCACCGGGGCCAAGTAACAGCTAGAGTTTTTTCCACTGCCACACCTCGTACGAACGTCTGACAAACATTGTCATTCAAGAGTATATCAATTGTCATGAGAAGCTTCTCAAATTTGCCGTTCAAATTCGGCTTAAAATTGAAGGTCCCTTCCAGTTCGCACAAGAAAGTGGTTGGAGAAGCTAGGTTTTAGGCCCTGTATGGGCCGTTAATGCCTAATAGTTATTACACTTATTATATTTTTCTTGTTCTCATTAACTTCAAGAAAAACCAATTTCGCCTGTTCTTCAATTGATGTAACAGCCTCCAGCACGGCACGCTGGGAACGGCCGATGATGTCAATATCGTCCGCATACCCCAGTAGTTGGACGGTTGTATTAAAAATAGTGCCCTCCGTATTGACACCTTCCCTGAGCACTATTTTCTCCAGAACAAGATTAAAGATGTCAGATGATAGCGCGTCTCCTTGGATCAGTTTTGCCGGGATCCCATATTCGGCCATCGTCATGTAGAGCTCCTGACGATAAATGCTATCATATGCGGCTTTAAAATCATTTGTTGGTCTTTTCCAGGATTGTCGAAGTCACACTGATACGTGTCAATTGGTGGGTTCCAGAACGCCTTAAGACGTTCACACAGCACATTTGATAAGATCTTATATTTATGAGACATTTAGCAGGGATGTGCTTCGGTAGTTCTTGCAAGTCATAGGATCGCTTTTCTTGAAGATGGGGCATATGGACCTAATTATCCAGTCATGGGGCATGATTTCTTCTTCCCATACTTGGCTGATGATTTGATGCATGTGGCCAACAAAAACATCATCTCCGTATTTGAAAATCTCCGCTGGTAAGCCATCAGAGCCGGCGAGTAGGTATTGGGACCCTTGGGACTGGGAATTCTGAGCTAGAGCGAGAGGGAAGATATGAGGTTGGAGCTAGAGCGAGAGGTAAGATCTGACCTTGGAGTGACGCGCCGGCCGCCGGTGGTGGTTGTTAGTTTTTGTTATCAGTTTTGTGTGTTTAGAGTGAATAGCTTGGAGATATTGACTTCCATAGTAATTAAACGGTTGATGCGATAAAGAAACCCCATGGATATTGGAAGCAACGGTGAATAGTGAGTTCAAGATCGTCTTTGTTTATACGACTAAATTGTGTATTGTAGCGATCTTGAGCTCATTTGTTTGTTTAGGACATTGCATTGTATATGGTTTCTTAGTTTGATTAATGTTAGACATTACATGTGTATGGTTTCTTAGTTTGATTATTTAATGTTTTATTTGTTCAGGACAATACATTGTGGGGCGAGATAATATAATATTATCGGCGTCAGATATGGCTCGCTCCCCCTTAAGATTCGCTGACCATATTGCTCTGTGTTACTTTTATCTTACTGACCACATTGTTTGAGAAGAAATTGTGATATTTTCGGAGGTATTTTCATGTATAAAAGGCGAGTGTTGAAGGTACTAAGTAACAGTTTATTTCAAATTAGACATGCAAAGAACATGAATTTCCTTAACCAACTGGGTAAAGTAAAGCCCCTAGAGGGTCTGAAAATGGTAGAATTGGGGAAACGGAGTCGTATCTTGAAGGCGATGCGGTGTCAGACCAAGTATGGACCAAGGATCCTGGTAGAGCTGGAGGCGAAAAAGGTATTTTTGCCTCTCAGATTCAACGCAATGGAGGAGGACACCATTACCCAACTCCCCTTATATGAGATGGAAGTCATCAAAGCGGTTGGAAATTCCTTTGAGTTGGCGTTCCATCCTGTTGCAGAGGAAGACGATGAGGTGCAAGTTCCCTACTCACAACCATTTTTATAAAATAAAAAATAAATTAAAAAAAAAAAAAAAAGTGAAACAAAGAAATTAACTGTTCTTTTTCTTTTTTATTGGTTTATTCGACTTTTAAGTGCTTTGAGGTGGTTAAAGATTACCCAACCTTTGTGAAAAGATTCAATTTGCGTGGTCGTAAAATTGAATTCCGGATTAGGGATGTAGCAGACAACTTTGAACCATCTAGCTGGATTCAGAATGCAGTGAAAGGGATATTTAAAAAAGTGACTAACGATTTGGATCCTTCTGATATGGTGGGTATAACATTTACAGGGAAGAATTTCGAACACCATGGTCCTGGTTGGATGAGCTATAGAACGGCATCCGATTTAAAGTGGAGCGAGGTATGGGATTTAATCACTAAAATTTTCCAAAGCAATTCCGAGGGCTTAAGCACGGATACTTTCCGTATAAATCTTACATCGATAAGGCCTCCTAAAGGACAAGGAAATGATCGAAATAAGAAATACTCGATGACAACAAGGAATTAGCTATTCGCTGCACATATGATAGCAATTATAAGCTACGATCTTTGAGTATTTCATGCTTCGAGTATCGAGAATATGAACAGGAAAGGATTTTAAGTAATGGTGAAATCGAGTTCTTTACAAATCAGGAATTGAGGCATGAGCCCAACATGGAACTAGTGAATCTCAAATCGATGAAACAAGCATATATAATGACCATTTCATAAAATAAAAAAAAAAAAAAAAAAAAACCATTAAATTAATTGTTTTTTATTAATCCATGAATTGTTAGTGGATGGGAAACCCAACCATTTGACATATACTTTTTCGTCTTTTGTTGCAAGAATCTTTTCCACGAGAAATATGTTGGGAAAATTCGTCTTTTGTAATTCGTGTGCATAGAAACTCCCTCTAATAGGCTGACCTTGAAAATCTTCAATTAGATATGTAATAGGGTTTGTTATCTGAACTTTTCTTATTTTGAATATTTCAGTTGTCCAGTTTGGTGTGTATCCTTTTTCGAAAGCATGTTTAAACTTGCTTATTCGAACGTTATTGCCAACTTCGTATTTTCCCTTCTCAGCAATTTTTATTCGTTTATAAACTCCTGATAGTAATTCTTTGACATTGTTTTTATTTATATCAACGGGACGTTTTTTTATTGTTCTATGTACCGAGTGATTATATGCATGCAGCAAATCCTTATAAATGGGTAGCCATTTGTAGTTCCCATTGAAACTGAATTCTTTCCACATTTTCTCCTTAAGGGTGCGGTTAAAGCGTTCAACAATTGATGCTTTTAATGTACTGTACGTTGAGTAGTGATTAATTTTGTAGGTATTCATCAAATTTTGGAAGGCCTTGTTGAAGAATTCTTTACCATCGTCGGTTTGCAAATTTTTAGGTGCTCGATTTGAATTGGTAAAAATTGTTCTCATAGCTTGTGTTGTAGCTGATGCAGTCTTATGTTTCAAAGGAACGACCCAAGCATACTTTGAAAAAGTATCAATTACGGTTAGTAAATAGTTGAACCCCTCATTCTCATCACTGTATGGTATCATTTCAACCAAGTCTGCTTGCCATAGATCATCAAAACCCTTAATAATAACTCTTCGTCTGGTGAAATTCCTTCGGGCTGGCTTGTGCAGCTCACCAACAACTTTTCTTTTACTCATCCTAAAAACGAGTGAATAGAAACAAGGAGAGGTTTTGTATTTTATTAGATATTTTATTTGACCAATCGTCGATAAAGTAACATCAATTTCTTAATTCTAATCAATCTGCTTTCAACCATATAGCATGCGCAAGTATCTGGTCCTTCTTGACAGAGATTTGCATACCAGGGGCAATTTATAAAATGACACCCATGAACAGAGGTGGTGGAAGATACGTTTTCAAAGTTCCTCAGAAAACTAATGCAATCAATAATTTCATTGAAATGTTCCTCAAGAAGAGTTTGGTTATTTGTTTTTAGAAATGTTAACATCTCATCGAAGATCGTAGACGTATTTACTGCAGACATGATTTCAAATCGAATTCCGAATGCGTACTAAATTGGTGAAAAACTAGTTGTTGCCTCTCTAATAGGTTCACCACTATTTTTATACTTCTCGAAAATATCCAACATATACTTTCTAATTTTGTTTAATAATTCAAGAGTCTTCAAATTTTGCTCATCGGTGTATGACCGCAAATCCGCACCCATTTTTCCCAGTTTATCTTCGATGATTTGTAGCTTCAGTGCCTCATCATTTATAGTCCCCATGAGTGCGTTGAAATTGTTGTCTACATACCGTCGATGATTTAGCATGTTTTTATCTTGAACATCTATGTTGCTATCTACGTATTCCTTATTTGCCGCCTGTGTTGGGTTTACAGGTTTTCCAACATTGTTTAGACATTTTCCCTGAATATCGAAATCACCATTAGGTAGTAGTCTAAATCCTACGCCAGCAGGTCCTCGCGAACTCTCGGTTGTTCTATGAAATTGGTTGGAGCTTCGTCCGAACTTGTCAACACTCATTTTATTAATAATGAAGATTATTCTCTAAACGATGTCTAATATATAGATAATGTTCGTTTCCAACGCGAATTGATTTTATATAGGCCAATTCCTGAACCAAGTGTTGAGGTTAAATCCATGCAGGGCGATTTCTATCCGGTCGGTTCCTATCCGGTCGGTTCAGGTGTGAGGCCATACTGATTTGCTTGCTTTTAATGGATTGAATTGATTATTAGTGTATGATATCTGATTCACGTAATTCTTCTACAATTGAGTTAACCTCATTTTGAAGATTATTATTGCCGGCTCTTTGAGATGCAATTAAAAGCCTTAATCTATTGACGAGTTCATTGGGGTTATCCCAATACACATATTCGACGGGTTTATTTGAATAACTCATATCAGTTGAATTACTATTGTATGCTTTTCCAATTTTCTTTATGACTCTCTGCGTTAGGTGCTGAAGTAAAGGTTGGATTATATGTTTATACTTATAACCTCTGTTGCCTTTAACCTGTAAGTTACTATCATAGTTTTTCAAGTGTGCTTTTGTTTTTTGTAATATCTTTAGATATTGATCCAAGTCTTCATTGGTATATCGATCTTTTCTAGGGTTTTTTCGAAATATTAATTCATAAAGGCCATTCGTTCCATGGAAGATTTCATCATCAATGACGAAATTCTTGTGTTCGTTAATTACAAAACTTGATCTACCTAATTTCGTTGAATTTGATTCCACGTCGAAATGTGGACCATAGATTTTGTCACGATTCGAATCTGATGGGGATGATCGATTAACTGGAGTGCTTTGATCAAAGCTATTGTCGTAGGGTGTCCTAAATGAATTATCATTGTTCGTTGTCTGATTTGATTCTGGAGATGAGAAGTCAAAACTTGCATTAGAAATGGATTTTTTTTCTTCTTCTGGGTATTGTAAACGTCGTCGTAGTAGTTGTTGATTCTTTATTTTCATATCTATATTATTGTAAGCAATATCTGCAGCAGCAGTATCATTTTGAGTATGAGCACTTTTGACATTTTTCACGATTTCTTTTAAGGGTTCAACTATTGGTTTAAAAGTAGTCTCAAGTTCCGCATCCTTCGTAGTTTTTCCATACTGAAGAAACATATATTTTCTCTTTAAAGCTTTTTTAGTTTTTACTAAATCTTTAAGTAAATTTTCATCAACATCCATAATTGTCGAATACAGGGACGAATGCTCTAATCGTATGTAATCATTTAAACCGCTGATTTATGACTGAATAGATTTATATAGATACAGTTTCTTTAAATGAATTATTATATCGGCCTTTATTCAATCTAAAATCTTTATTAATAACCAAAAACCCATATGTATCTTTACAGCATTTTTTACACAATTCCTTGAATTGATTGAATGTCATGTCAGAGTTGACATGATCGTTGTATATATGCTTCAGGTTAAGTTCGTCTTGCTTAAAAATAACTAAATAGTTTGCATTGTCTCGAATCAAGTGTTTTGGTATATGTGTATAAGATTGACACAAGTAGAAACTATCCACGTCATTATGTCGACCCATGCAGAAATATTCTCGAATATTGTTTTGCTTATCACAAGCCACATCATCGAATATAAAAACTGAGTTTCGATTTGCTTCAGAAGGCGTAATAATTTCACAATTATTTGAAAACTCATTATATCCCATACCCGTGATGGACTCTATTAGCTTTCTCAGGTATGCATACTTTGGTTGATGCAGAGACTTTGAGTATATGTAGAGATTTTCAAATTTTAAACCATTTGGATCGAGGAGAATGCTCAACATGACATTGGTTTTTCCACAATTTGATGGACCCACAATTATTCCTCTAATACTATTAGGAAATATTGCTCCATGTTTCCTGCGTACTTTAATTTTACTATCAAAGTTCTTAACTTTAATAAAATCTCGTTGTTGTTGTTTTATGAACCTCATTCTGCTATTGAATGAAACTAATCAATATAAAAGATCATGTTTTATAGTTGAGAAATTCATAATTGTTCAACATATACAACAAGAAAGTCGTATAAAATGATAAATTATAGTGTGAAAGCCAACAGTTGGAAAGATACATTCAAAGGGTACGGATTAGTGAATTCCTTAATCGAAAAATTACCAATTGAATTACATCTTCCCTCATATAACTTCTGTGGGCCAGGGACTAAATTGAAAGAACGCCTTGCTAGAGGAGATAGGGGAGTTAATCAGTTGGATGAAGCTTGTCGCGAACACGATATTGCATATGCTAACAATAAAAATCTACCTGAACGACATATTGCAGACAAAATTTTAACTGAAAAGGCCTGGCAGAGAGTAAAGGCAAAAGACTCATCGATAGCAGAGAAAATAAATAGTATATTAGTAACGAATATGATGAAAGCTAAAACGAAACTTGGTATGGGTTGCAGCAAAGCCAAGAGAAGGAAAAGAAACCCACGCAAAAAGTATAATTTATTTAAAAAAGCCATTATGGAGGCTAGAAATGCTATTCGAGACACTAGAAACGAAGATCCTAACATAATTGCAACAACTGCTCTACAAGCAGCTAAAAAGATCATTAAAAATAAACGAAAGAGCATTACAATTCCTCGAGTAATACCTCTACCGAAAATTGGTGGTTTCTTACCATTGTTACCTATTTTAGCTGGGCTATCGGCTATTGGATCAGTAGTTGGAGGAGCTGCGGGCGTAGTTAAAGCTATAAATGAATCAAAGGTAGCCAAGAAACAATTGGAAGAGAATAAACGTCACAATCAGACTATGGAAGGAATTAAAATTAAGCATGGTAGCGGACTTTATCTACAGCCATATAAAAAAGGATTTGGACTTTTCCTTAAACCATACGATTCAAAAAACTTTTAAATTCGCTACCTAATCGTCCACTCACCAATATTGATATTATGAAATTTGGAAAATTGAATATACCATGCTTCAGGGGTGTTTACATGAGTGATAAATTACCAGTAAGATCTGATAACAAGGAATGTGGTGTAATTAATTTGGACAATGAGAGTGGGCCAGGGACACATTGGGTAGCATACATTAAGAATAAAAATATTGTCAAATATTTCGATAGTTTTGGTAACTTAAGACCACCCATAGAGGTTGTACGATATTTAGGTGAAAATATTCACTATAATTATAACAGCTGTCAAAATTTCAATACATTTATATGTGGTCATCTATGTTTAAAGTTTCTAATTGAGCAAAATATAAATAAATAGAGTAAAATCAATATATTGTGTTTCATTTCTATTCCAATAGTTATGTCGTTAACACTCACTTTAAGCGGAAACCAATCTACTCTCACTGCAGAGTACTTTCCTCCAATTGTCCTAAATTCTGATTATGTATGTGGCTTAGTTGATCTGCAGACCTATAATTCTATACCTAATGTGGATAAATTAAATAATTTATTTCATTGTGGTGATGGTGGTGGTGGTGGTGGTAATGGAGAAATCAATACTGAATTTACAGAGGGCTCTTATGAAATTGAGGATATTAATAAAATAATTCAAAAGGTTCTGAACACACACAATGAGAATAGCGTTGAAAAAGTTATAATCAAATTAAAAGCCAATAATAATACTTTGAAATGTGAACTGTACAGCAATGTGGAAATCGATTTTACACAAGACCGATCTATTGGTTCTCTTTTAGGATTCAGTAAGAAGAAACTAGCTCCTAATATTCTGCATGTATCTGACCAGTATGTTAATATCAATAGAGTGAATATTGTACGAGTTGAATGTAATTTAATTGACGAAACATATATCAATAGTCAACCTGCTCATATACTACATGAATTTTCAGTCAACGTTAGTCCAGGATATAAAATAGTTGAAGTTCCACACAATGCCATCTATTTGCCAGTGAACGCTAAGAGGATAAGTTCTATAACATTGAATCTCTTGGATCAGGACGGAAATCGTATAAACTTTCGAAACGAAATCATAACAATTCGCTTGCATTTGAAACCACAATAATGATAGTATATAATTACCCCTCAAGTTATAAAAGAGCAGGTAACACTACTAACTCTAGCAATATACTATCATCTTCTGATAAGAGAACATCAAAACTTACTATAGAAAATCAACAATTTCTATTGTCACTGGGATATAAATTAAAACATTAAATCAATCCTAACAACATGCTGAATATTTTCGAAGAACCAAAGTTTGAGGAGAGTATCTCAAAACTGAATTATCACACCTATTCACCATATCTGAATAACTTTGAGAAAAATGACATTATACAAATTTGTGTCCAACATCAAAATCTTAATATTTTGCCTTCAGAAAGTTACATTTATATTGAAGGTACTGTATCGAAATCTGATGGATCGGCAGTTACGAAAACAAAACTTGTAAACAACGGAATAGCTTTCTTATTTGACGAAATACGTTATGAATTAAATGGCGTGGAAATTGATAGCAATCGTAATGTTGGCATAACATCAACTATTAAAAACTACATTTCTTTAAACAAAAACGAAAGCGATATGCTATTGAATGCATCTTGGTCGCCCAACTCTTCAATTAATCTGGATAGTTTCTACTTTAATTTTTGTATACCTCTAAATAAATTACTGGGTTTTGCTGAAGACTATAAGAGAGTAATACCCAATGGACGCCATGATTTGATTCTAACACGGTCACGCACAGATGATAATTCATTAATTGCTGACGATGATGAAAAAGCAAAGATAAAATTACTTAAAATACAATGGAAAATTCCTCATATTACACTGTCTGATTCTTACAAATTAAAACTTTACAAACCTATTAATAATGGTCAAACTATGAAGCTTGCCTTTCGTAACTGGGATCTGTATGAATATCCTACTTTGCCCAGCACCAATCATCATATTTGGAATGTGAAGACAACCTCACAAATGGAGAAGCCACGCTACATTCTCCTTGCATTGCAAACTAACAAACGTAATCTACTAAAAGGAAATCCAACTTATTTTGATCATTGTGATATTACAAACGTGAAGGCATACTTAAATTCTGACGCTTACCCCTGTGAAGATTTAAATTTATCCTTTGATAAAAATAATTACAGTTTACTATACAATATGTACTGCGACTTTCAAAAAACCTACTACAACCGACTAGTTGCTGAACCACTCTTACCAAGAGATACATTTAAATCTCAAGCGACAATTTTCGTTATAGATTGCAGACATCAGAGTGAAATAATCAAAAATGGTCCAGTTGATATTTGCATTGAATTCAAAACAACAGGAACAAAACCAATCCCAGCAAATACGTCAGCCTACTGTTTAATGTTACACGATCGCCTCGTAAATTATAATCCACTCAGTCAAATAGTTTCGCGAGAAATCTAATTTCTTAGTTCAAAGTTAACTCTTGTGGGGAAAAGACACTCATGCATAAACCATGTATTTTATACTTGACGTACAAGGTTTCAAAGGACCTAATAATAAGTTTATCGCTAAAGAAATAGCAATACTACACAATGGCCATCATCATCATTTCATCATCAAACCACCATTCAACTCTGACCAATTATCATCTGCATTAAGAAGACAAGTTCAATGGCTTTACCAAAATCATCATGGCCTAGTTTGGGATGGAGGTTTCACCGAATTTAAGAAAGTTCGGAAATACCTTCGCGTGAAAATAAAAAATACAATTTTGTACGTCAAAGGAGTTGAAAAAGTTCAATGGATAAAGGAGTTACTTTGCGATGAAAATGTTGAAGTGATGAATATCGAAGAAGTTGGCTGTCCTAATTTCAACGAATTGAAGCGACTCTATCCTTGTGAAATAAAATGTTCGCTCCATAGCAAATGCTGTGCCCTACAAAATGTATACCTATTGGACAAATTCTTATCTGGAAATTAAATAAAAACCAATTTCTTCTTTTTTAAATACAAATGTTTTTTCTTTATTTACGTCTTTTATAACCATATGGAAGGGAACTATTGTCTTCGAGAAATCTACGTTTTTCTGACCTGGGTTTGTATGTTTTTGTTTCAGCAATTGTTATGACCTCGTGCTCTCGTGTCCGGCGAATATTATTTGATAAAATTTGGATATCATCGGCATTCGCAGCATTAAGTACAGCTTCTTTGATTGTCTCAAAATTTACTTTCTTCGATGCTGAATAATTCAAATTGATTCCTTTTACTTTACACACGATTTTTTCAGTGCCATCTTTTGTACTAAAGACTTTGTAGGAATAATTTTTGGGGCCTCCACTTACGAATTCAGTAATATAACTTCCATACCCATAGCATTGTAACTCGTCAGTCATATCCCCTATAAATTCACGAGTCTGTGGATCAGGTTCTCCTTCACGACTTACATAGATTACAGAATCGGTGTCGTAGTACAAGACTCTAGCTCCTAATATTTCCAGGTAACTATACAATTTCAGACGAGCTTGTGTGGTAGTATAAGCTGCAATACACACATTAACAGTTGATAAGGTCTCCGCTTCTTCTTCTTTATACAACCAACTTACTATAACATTTTCCTCATTTATAGGTAGAATGTGACAGACTTCAATAGTTGGATTTGTAAGCATTTGGAATAATTCTGATGGACTATTAATTATACATGTTTTCGATTGATTTTCTCTTTGTCCAAATTTACCCCAAAATGAATTAAGTATGAGCTTAGCAAAAGATCTCTTCCCAGGGTTATCACAAATTTGTGCAAAATCGAGTTTAACATCTTCATTACTCAAAAAGTCAGCTACATATTTCTTTTTCTCTTCCATTGTAGCACATTTATCTGGCCACCCTGATGCTTCCTGTTTCATTTTAATGAATTTATTCATCATTTGACTGAAAAGGCCATCTGATTTTTCCATTTTATTATATTGAATCATAGAATATTCCCATATTTCGAAAATATCTACTATCTTATACCCTTTATCCTTTGCTTTTAAGACCTCATCAATAATCCAGGTTCCGTGTATAGCTCTTTCATCATCAGTATGGGCGCAGCGTTCGTCTTGAGACATTTGTTTGCTGCATGTTCTACACAATGTAAACATAAGCTTATTATTTTGTTTAATAGGCAATACCGGATGTAACAATTGCTCTGGAGGTATTATTTTACATTTTATAATCCCATTCGAGTTTTTTAAGTCGATTTGAGAACAATCGGTGGTGTGAACTTTAGGGTGATCCACTGGATATTTCCCGTATTTGCAAACCCATGGGTATAGGGAGCATACATCTATGTACTTGATTTTTTCACCTTCCTTACATTTATAATAATTATATGTGTTCCCCGTACGGCCCCCATAAAATGCGTCGCGATGATTTAATGGGCTTTGTTGTATTAAAGGATGTGTTTTTAAATATTTGACATCATCAGTACTCAATTGTTTCTCGAATTCACAAGCCCACATTTCAATTGCCTTGTACCCGAACTGCCTTAGCCGTGTAGATTTAGCCATGGTTTTTTCATAGCGTAGATTTAACGTGTCGCACGGATCTTTGCTTAAAGGCATGTCGCGAAACGTTTTCAAACATGAGTGGCCATGATAATAACAACCGTGGAACTCAAACACCTCTTTGGTTTCCTTGCAAAAACCGTCAACTTTCACACCACATACTACCGCTTCTCGCTGCTTAGCTGCATGTTGAATGTAACAATTCCGTCTCCTTTCTTCCAAAATAAGCCATTTAATTGCCTGGATCGACTGATTATCAGTTTGTCTGTATCCATTTCTAGGTATTAAGCCTATAGTGTTTGGTTTAAGAAAATTACGACGGTACACCAAGTTGCATGCTGATGCTATAGTCACAGCTTCCAAAAACGGTTCCACATTACACTGCTCAAGGAAAAATTTTCTGAATTTTATACATGCTTCAGATAAGATCTGTACATCGCTTTCACAGTATGCAACAAGGTCTCGCTGCATATTAAATTCACTTTGTTTATTTTCTTCATACCATTTAAAGAATACATCCCGATCATTTATCTTCATGGCATCCGGATTGTAATATTCTGCAGGCGGCAGTGGACCAATATAGTTTTCATTTTCGATGGTATTAAAGAAATGCGGAAAATACCCCTTTTTTAACTCTTGCGGTAAATCGAAAGCTTTTGGAAGAACTGATAGAGCCATGGGAAAATAGTTCAATGAGTCTATGAATTTCACATTCCCCAATCCCATGAGTATTATTTTAGTTCCCCTCATAATCAATTCGGGGTGAAATTTTGTATTTTGCAAGATATAGTTTAAAATAAATTGGTGATCATATGCCTGCCCATTATGAGCCAAAACAATAACTTTTGTGAAACTTTTTCGGGCGTTCAAAAGGTGCTCTAAGAACTCGGATATAACATTCTGACCCTTTTTTATATTAAGTCTGAATTTACATTTCTGACAGAAGTGTAGATTATTCTCATCCAAACAAAGGTCACATCTTTGCTGGAAAACACATAAATTCGGTTCATGAAGTTTTACTGGAACAGCATAGTCTTTTATCACTTTTTCAGCAATAATCGTTTCTTGACGACTCTCCAAATCATAAAACACATAGAGAACATTGCCTAATTTTGGTCTTCTAGTGTCGCATCGAATATAACACAAGTGTTCTTGGGAAACGTGTTTATTACAATTTTTACAATAGTATTCATTACAAGTATGTTCTCTATCTCTTCTATATGTTTTCAGACAATCAACACATTTTTTAACTGTTTCACAAATTGCTCGGTTTCCTGTTGACCCCGAAGCCTTATGGTTATCAAAACATTCCTGTCCTCTAAAACTTCTATTGCAATCTTTACATACAATTTCGGATAGATTTTGAGGACATATAGGTGATTGCTGACATTGAGGGCATGACTTTACACATCTATGATCGGTTTTATTATTGAATGGTACACTACAAATTTCGCAAAAATAAGCACAACCAAATGCCGCTGTCAAAGATGTTATAACATTGAAGTGACCTTTGTAAAACAGTAAATTTATTCTCTTATCACTGTTATATGTATCGTCTTCGAATATAATACTTCGTCCTTTTTGCTCATATTCGTAGACTGTGATCTTATAATTCTTCAAATAACTTTGAAAAGTGCGAAGCTCTGGAATACCACAACCTTCGGAAGGTATACTAACACCGGTCAAAATTATTAGATTAGCCGTTCGAAGATCTTGAGATTTACCAATATTGCGCCGAATTTTTGCATATTCTGAGTCTTTATCAATAAAGGCAATTGCAACAACTAACGCACGAGGTAAACATAGGTTGTCTTTGTTTCTTATTACAATGATTCCCCTCCGCTTTTTGCATTCTTCATCGAAAGAATTGTATTTCTTATTTCGATCATTTCCTTGTCCTTTAGGAGGCCTTATCGATGTAAGATTTATACGGAAAGTATCCGTGCTTAAGCCCTCGGAATTGCTTTGGAAAATTTTAGTGATTAAATCCCATACCTCGCTCCACTTTAAATCGGATGCCTTTCTATAGCTCATCCAACCAGGACCATGGTGTTCGAAATTCTTCCCTGTAAATGTTATACCCACCATATCAGAAGGATCCAAATCGTTAGTCACTTTTTTAAATATCCCTTTCACTGCATTCTGAATCCAGCTAGATGGTTCAAAGTTGTCTGCTACATCCCTAATCCGGAATTCAATTTTACGACCACGCAAATTGAATCTTTTCACAAAGGTTGGGTAATCTTTAACCACCTCAAAGCACTTAAAAGTCGAATAAACCAATAAAAAAGAAAAAGAACAGTTAATTTCTTTGTTTCACTTTTTTTTTTTTTTTTTTTTTAATTTATTTTTTATTTTATAAAAATGGTTGTGAGTAGGGAACTTGCACCTCATCGTCTTCCTCTGCAACAGGATGGAACGCCAACTCAAAGGAATTTCCAACCGCTTTGATGACTTCCATCTCATATAAGGGGAGTTGGGTAATGGTGTCCTCCTCCATTGCGTTGAATCTGAGAGGCAAAAATACCTTTTTCGCCTCCAGCTCTACCAGGATCCTTGGTCCATACTTGGTCTGACACCGCATCGCCTTCAAGATACGACTCCGTTTCCCCAATTCTACCATTTTCAGACCCTCTAGGGGCTTTACTTTACCCAGTTGGTTAAGGAAATTCATGTTCTTTGCATGTCTAATTTGAAATAAACTGTTACTTAGTACCTTCAACACTCGCCTTTTATACATGAAAATACCTCCGAAAATATCACAATTTCTTCTCAAACAATGTGGTCAGTAAGATAAAAGTAACACAGAGCAATATGGTCAGCGAATCTTAAGGGGGAGCGAGCCATATCTGACGCCGATAATATTATATTATCTCGCCCCACAATGTATTGTCCTGAACAAATAAAACATTAAATAATCAAACTAAGAAACCATACACATGTAATGTCTAACATTAATCAAACTAAGAAACCATATACAATGCAATGTCCTAAACAAACAAATGAGCTCAAGATCGCTACAATACACAATTTAGTCGTATAAACAAAGACTTCAAGATCGTCTTTGTTTATACGACTATTCACCGTTGCTTCCAATATCCATGGGGTTTCTTTATCGCATCAACCGTTTAATTACTATGGAAGTCAATATCTCCAAGCTATTCACTCTAAACACACAAAACTGATAACAAAAACTAACAACCACCACCGGCGGCCGGCGCGTCACTCCAAGGTCAGATCTTACCTCTCGCTCTAGCTCCAACCTCATATCTTCCCTCTCGCTCTAGCTCAGAATTCCCAGTCCCAAGGGTCCCAATACCTACTACTCCGGCGGCGTTATTGTTCTTTAGCTTTCTTATAGCTAAGACAACCACTTCTAATTTTTTATTCATTGGCAGGACGTGGGCTCTCTTCTTGCGCTATCTATCTTTTTACATAATAATAATAATAATATTTAGATAGGGTATATTACACTGCGACTCATTGGTCTATTGTGTCCCCCTGCTTGTGCCTCGGAGAGGTTCATGCCCTCTCTTTACATGATAACCCACATATACCCGATAGATCAAACCATCATTGTAATAAAAAACGTTAATAAAGAAGTACTGAAGCAAAATTGTGATGGACGAAAAATTGTATTAGATACAAATTAAATCATTATCTTCTTTAATTGTCAAATCAATTTGTTTAATGAATCCGTTTTCAATAGGCAAAACATATTCTAATACACATATTTTTATCCCGGTAGTAACATAAATATTTGCCAAAGCAGTTGTTACCTTTGATGGAATTTTCTCAGGTTATTTCGAAAATATCAAAGAAATAAAGGAATTATCACTATATAAAAATATAGCGTATGGATTAAGTTTTAGCATAATAATAATTATTATAATAACAATTGTACTAGGCTTTATATTTTTTTGTAATAAATCATATCAGTTGCCCAAAACTAGAATTCAGGAAAATTCTTACTTATACCGAGGAAGAGATATGGCTAAAACACAAGTGGAGCACGGACGCAGTACTGCATGCATCAACACACATGAAACACATGTGCAGTAAGAAATTTCCTTCATTCAGTAAGATGTTAGGTATTGCCATAGGATTTCACAGCACTAAATGTTGAGCCGGAAAAGTTGAACCAAATTGTGCTGTTCTACTACAATCGGTGTATCAAGGTTTAAAATTGCATCAAGAATTGACATGCAATAAGCAATGAGTCATTTTACATACATGTGCACGCCTCTTGCTGCATATGTGTTTCAACCATTCAACCATTCGATCTCCCAAGCCACCAAGAAGTGGGTCATTGGATGTTAACTTAAGTACAGCTGGCATTCACTAAGGAATATATTACGCCAGCAATAACCGCTAACACTCCAATTACGCCAATACCAAACGATGACACAACAACATACAAATATGGGTCAGCATAATAAAGTGTGATTTTTTTAAGGTTAGGATTTTCATGCATTAGTATTTGACAGATCACGCGGGATTTCATACATGGTGTCAAAGAGAAAGATGCTCAGTATGCTTTGACATTTCATCATAAATAGACTTACTAACGAGCAACGCTTGCAAATCATAGAATTTTATTACCAAAATCAGTGTTCGGTTCGAAATGTGTTTCGCGCTTTACGTCCGATTTATGGTCTACATAATCGACCAAGTGAGCAAACAATTAATGCGATTGTGACCAAGTTTCGCACTCAGTTTACTTTATTGGACATTAAACCAACCACACGAATGCGTACAGTGCGTACAGAAGAGAATATTGCGTCTGTTTCTGAGAGTGTTGCTGAAGACCGTGAAATGTCGATTCGTCGCCGTTCGCAGCAATTGGGTTTGTGTTATTCGACCACATGGAAGATTTTACTCAAAGATCTTGGTGTAAAACCGTATAAAATACAGCTCGTGCAAGAACTGAAGCCGAACGATCTGCCACAACGTCGAATTTTCAGTGAATGGGCCCTAGAAAAGTTGGCAGAAAATCCGCTTTTTTATCGACAAATTTTGTTCAGCGATGAGGCTCATTTCTGGTTGAATGGCTACGTAAATAAGCACAATTGCCGCATTTGGAGTGAAGAGCAACCAGAAGCCGTTCAAGAACTGCCCATGCATCCCAAAAAATGCACTGTTTGGTGTGGTTTGTACGCTGGTGGAATCATTGGACCGTATTTTTTCAAAGATGCTGTTGGACGCAACGTTACGGTGAATGGCGATCGCTATCGTTCAATGCTAACAAACTTTTTGTTGCCAAAAATGGAAGAACTGAACTTGGTTGACATGTGGTTTCAACAAGATGGCGCTACATGCCACACAGCTCGCGATTCTATGGCCATTTTGAGGGAAAACTTCGGAGAACAATTCATCTCAAGGAATGGACCGGTAAGTTGGCCACCAAGATCATGCGATTTGACGCCTTTAGACTATTTTTTGTGGGGCTACGTCAAGTCTAAAGTCTACACAAATAAGCCAGCAACTATTCCAGCTTTGGAAGACAACATTTCCGAAGAAATTCGGGCTATTCCGGCCGAAATGCTCGAAAAAGTTACCCAAAATTGGACTTTCCGAATGGACCACCTAAGACGCAGCCGCGGTCAACATTTAAATGAAATTATCTTCAAAAAGTAAATGTCATGGACCAATCTAACGTTTCAAATAAAGAATCGATGAGATTTTGCAAATTTTATGCGTTTTTTTTTTTAAAAAAAGTTCTCAAGCTCTTAAAAAATCACCCTTTACATCAGCGCCAGCAATATCGAGCTATTTAATGGGAAGTCAAAGAAACAGCGGGTATCCAGTATTACGATTATAACTGTTTAGTGGCCAAAGAGAAAAATAACGTTTTTTATTTAATTGGTTGCATCTCAAATTGTAACTCGCTGACATATTGTTTGTCAGAGATTTGTCATGTAACCGAATCAATATCGCTTATGCCGATTTACGGCTTAACCAAACCGCTCAGGGAAAGACAATTTTTCCAGCAACGGCATCGCACAAACTATGACTTATACCGTTTAATGAAGTTAGCAGACATTATAATAGTGTTGGGTAACTCATACATGAGGTGGTACAAATGTCCCATACAAAAGATCTAAATGTCCCAACACCTCAAAAATAAATTTTGTACCACCTCTCCAATGTGTTACAAACTCACATCGAAAAGCACAAAATAAAATGTCATGTCAATAATACAAGCACACGAAAAATTACTCACGACTTCACACATTTACATTATTTAATGCAGTTAAACTGATTTAAAAAGAGTACACACAGAGATCCAAATAGCGTCTCTTTCTCTTTTCCTTTCATTTGAGTTTTTAGGGAGGCGGAGGATATTCAATACAATATAGATAACACTTCAATTGAGTTGGGGTATTGCGACTGTGACATTGAGGTAAAAGTAATGAATAGAGTGAATCCTCATATCTCATACTAATTGCCTCATTTGTTTGGGACATGGGACTTATGAGGTAAAAGTAAGGAATAACTCATTGCCTCATTTGTAGTGCGATAGCAGAATTGAGGCAATGAGGTACTGTGACTCACGGTACCTCATTGCCTCAATTCTTCTATCGCAGATCGCACTACAAATGAGGCAATGAGTTATTCCTTACTTTTACCTCATAAGTCCCATGTCCCAAACAAATGAGGCAATGAGTATGAGCTATGAGGATTCACTCTATTCATTACTTTTACCTCAATGTCACAGTCGCATCTGTGACTGGACTGGGACATATGAGTGAGAAAAAGTATATAGTAATAGCTCCGTTCGCGAACTAATATGCAAACGTAAATTTATATAAACTTTCGTGCAAAATTACACAAACGCGTTCGCGTACTGAGAAAATGGTAAAAAGATGAACGAAAGAAAAATGTACTTTCGTTCATTTTTCTTCACACAGAATTTCAGCTGGTAAGAAAATGAAAACTGTCAAATAATGAAATCCTATGAGTTTGCCAGCAAAAAAAACAGCTGTTGCTTCTTTTCAAGCCAAACTAAGATGTTTTTTCAACTTTTTACACAAAAGCGTTCGCGTACTTTTCTTAGAAATGAGAGGATTCTCTCTCGATTTTGGAGATTTGACACTTCATTTTCCTACACATACAGTACGCGAATGGACCTAATGTCTATTGTCTCGTCACTCTCTCTACGTCTTTTTTAAATTTTGTGGCGCGGCTGCGGGTATGGATTTACATACACTTTGTGAAAATGTAAATGTAGCTGCTATTATTTTGTTTTAACTTTTTTAAAGGAATTTTTAGGCAATTTGAGGTACGTACCTCAATTGTGGGACATTATACCACCTCATATTCCAAAATGAGCACCTCATACATACTCATTAAAAAAACCTGTCCTAACCAACACTACATTATAATAGTGCACTACTCAAGGGATTAATTTAACTTTTTATCATCAGATTTATTTTTTTATTCTCATGTTTATAATATTTACATGCTTAATAAATTATTATAATACTGGTTTGGATACGGAAGTATATTATTTCAGTTTTGATAAATCAGAATCGGTATTACGTTCTATATGAAAAGCCCGAGGCTAGACCTAGAACCGGTGATGAAAACATAATCTTATTTAAATTGTCTCAATTCCTTAGATACTTATGCTTTATTATTCGGTGATCTAATTTGGTATAAATTGAAAAAATCTAGTAAATTTACTTACCTCGAATTCTTTTGCGCACTTGCATATGAATCCATCAAATAAATCAATGCAACTGCCACCATTTTCGCATGGATTGCTATTGCAATTGTCTAGCTTTAGTGTTGTGACTAGGCTTTGTACTCTATTCTCTAAATTCGTAACTCTTCGTTGAGTTCTTCTCAACACATTTGCTGGATTTGAAATTCGTGTTCTGTTGATTTAAAAACAATAAATCAGCTACAATCCCTTGAATAGAATATGTAAGCGTATCTTATTGTTTACCGATTTTGTAAACGATAAAGTCTAGTACTTAGGCCTCCTCTACCAAACAGCCTGGTTGTTAATGTTTTAACATCGTCTTGAAGAACTCGAAGGCTTAGAACATCAATTGCCAGCGGATTTGAATTGTTTGTTTCCCATCTTCTTTCACTCTGCAATAAGTCCATAAAATCCAAATCGTTAACAACGAATCTGGAGCGTCCATTTAGTTGAATGGTGATATTTCTATTAATCCCTGCTTCTAAAATCACATTTCCATCTTTTGTTATAATTTTCGGCCTGAAGATGTAGAAGAAGAATGTTGATGTTTTTATTGAAAAAACTTTGATATTTCTTTGGTATTTGAAACACAGTTACATACGATTTTTCTAAACTAGCGAATACCACGGATAATACGGAGACAGTGCAAACGATAAAAGGTATGCTGCCACCTATTAAATTTATTCCGAACGACATAACTATTGCAAATGCATTGCTTCGAACCGATTTGTCTGAAATACAAAATCCAACTGAGATGTGCTGTAAAGCGATTAGCAATGAATAAAAACTGGGGGCGTATCACGTATCTGGTGTTATCCGGGCAAACTTATACGCCCAATTTGTAGAAAATATGTACTGTCTATATCCAATAATAAATAAATTTAAAAAAAAAACCATCATCTAAAAGTAAAAAGTTGTGTTACATCTTACATCAGTAAAAGGGGGAATGTACCAGGTGGTTCGATTGTGATGCTCATTTTTGCACCACTTTCTACAGCTTGAAACAAAATACTTCAAGTACTAGCCACAAAAATCAAAATGTGTACGAACATAAAAAAATGATTTTTATATTTTCGGGGCACTTAAACGTTAAACCCTTCACCACACCTGGTGTTGCCTGACTGACCAAACGTTCGTTAAGGCACGTCAACTGGAGAATCAATATGTCATTTA
The DNA here is from genome assembly GCA_949715645.1 of Portevinia maculata. Classification (NCBI taxonomy): domain Eukaryota; kingdom Metazoa; phylum Arthropoda; class Insecta; order Diptera; family Syrphidae; genus Portevinia; species Portevinia maculata. The sequence goes on along the minus strand of OX454525.1, from coordinate 209,923,679 downwards.
ATGCAGCTTCCGCAAAAGAAATTTAGAATATCTCCTATCTCCCCGCGTTTTACTGGCGACAGCGGGGGAATTCCCGAAGCGGGCTATCATGCATAAATTTCCTTATCAGCAATGTAAATCAATTTGCTGATAGTCATGGTTGGTTGGTTGGTTTAAGTGGCTGTAATTCCCGTCATCTGACGAGGGAAAACACAAATAGCGCAATGAGCGCCGTTTTGATACCACAACTAACGGAACCTAAAATTTAAGGGCGAGATGGATATTATTAAGGGGGCTCAAAATCATCCTGTGGAGTTGAGGAATTTGATGATGTTGTTGAAGTGGATGGTATGAATGGCCGAGAGGTCATTGTAAAACGGATGACCTAGTGCGCTGCGTCTGGTTTTGGCTAAAGCCGGACACTCACAGAGAAGATGGAACACTGTTTCACTCTTTTCTGTGTCAGAGCAGCTGCGGCAGTGAGTGTTGTGAGGGATGCCAATGGCCCGTACTGATTGCCGTTAGTCTGGCGACATCAACACGCGTTCTGGCTAAGAGGTTGTTTATTCTGGCATCATCGTAGGTTGGCCAAATCTTTCTTGAAATGACACAGTCCGAACGATTCGTCCATCTAGTCTCGGCCCCTGAGATGAAGTGCAGGAGGATTTCTCTCTTTACATATCCCAGCGGAGGGAAAACTTCCTCCGCATGTGATACGCACAGAGCAGAGCCACGTCTGGCGAGTTCATCGGCTCTCTCATTTCCATCAATGTTCCTATGGCCGGGAACCCAGACGAGAGAGATATCTAGCCGATGACAAGCCTTATTCAGCGTATCCCTGCATTCCACCACAAGCTTGAACGTAGACTTAGTTGAACTAACAGCCTTAATCGCGGCCTGACTGTCGACGAAGATGCCTATTTTTTTTCTGTGTGTCAATATGTTGAGAAGCAGTCTACACGCCTCCTTAATTGCAAATACTTCTGCTTGAAAGACGCTGGCTGCGTTGGGAAGGCGAAGGGTTTTAGAAATATCTAGCTCTGTAGAGAAAATGCCAGCTCCTACTCCACAGTTCATCTTGGAACCATCTGTGAAGATAGGTATGTCGAATTTATTTACGACCGCATTTTCTTTCCATTCTGATCTAGAGGGGAATCTCACAGAGAAGCTTTTATGGAAGTTGAGTTTGGGTGTAATGTAGTCTGTACCTGTTAGACCTATGCCTTCGGGAAGCGAAAGAAGGATGCTGGTATGGCCATATGGCCTTCCGACCAACATTTAGATTCCTTCAATCTAACAGCACTACACGCTGCAATGTTTTTGATATACAGATCCACTGGCAGAAAGTTGAGAATCACATTGAGCGCCTCGGTCGGGCTTGATCGAAGGGCTCCAGTGATTCCAATTCCAGCTGTTCTTTGGATTCTGCTTAATTTAGTGACGTTGTAGGCTTTACTTAAAGCGGGCCACCATACCAGGGATCCGTAGGTGAGGATGGGACGTACCACCGCTGTGTACATCCAACGAACCATCTTTGGTTGAAGCCCCCACATCTTGACGAAATTTTTGCTACAGGCGTAGAAAGCAACGCTTGCCTTCCGCACTCGGTGTTCGATGTTGGACTTCCAGTTGAGTTTGGGGTCAAGCGTGACTCCAAGGTATTTTGCGCTGGTGGAAAAAGGAAGATTTTGGTTATTTAAGCGGGGAAGTGAGAAGGTTGGTATTTTGGTTTTGGTGGTGAAAAGCATCAGTTCAGTTTTGCTTGGGTTAACGCATAGGCCACAACTTGTAGCCCACCCGCTAATCTTACCCAGTGCTCTTTCCATGATTTCACTTATCACGGTCGGAAACATTCCTGATACTAGAACAACCACGTCATCCGCATACGCAACGACTTTGATACCCTCCCTGTCGAGACTTGACAGGATTTTGTTAAGAACTATAATCCATAAGAGAGGCGAGATCACCCCACCTTGAGGTGTTCCTCTACTTACTGATTTGGTTAGAAGGGTATTGCCTAGTTTTGCTTGAATGATCCTCGTTTTGAGCATGGAAATGATCCAAGAAGTGACGAAGTCGTCTACGCCTAGTTCTAGGAGAGATTCCTGGATCGATTCAGTGTGGACGTTGTTAAACGCGCCCTCTATATCTAAGAAGGTGGCTAAAGTGTATTGGTGATGGAAGAGTGACCTTTCGACTGTATGCACTACTTCATGAAGAGCGGTCTCCGTCGACCTGCCCTTGAGGTATGCGTGCTGTGAGTTGCAATAGGGAGACCTTTCAAGGCCTGTTCTTATGTGAAGGTCAAGTACGCGTTCTAGAGTTTTGAGTATGAAAGAGGTTAGGCTATTAGGGCGGAAGTCCTTCGCGGATCCGTGACCTCTTTTACCAACTTTCGGTATGAAAACTACTCGGACATACTTCCACGACTGAGGTATGTGATTTAGTAGGATACTGCTTCTGTAAATTTCAACTAGTAGGGCACAACTATCTCGTCATGTTTTTGAAGCATGATGGGGAGAATGCCATCCTGCCCTGGTGATTTATACGGAGCAAAGCTGTGAATGACCCAGAGAATCTTTTCCTTGGTTATAATGCGCTCAATCTCCTCCTGGTGAGAGGGGAGCTCTCCCCTCAATTGGGGCGGAAGTACGCAGTAGTCAGTGCAACCAGGAAAGTGTGTGTTAAGTAGAAGCTCCAAGGATTCGTCAGTGGATTCCGTCCAGGTTCCGTCCGTTCTCTTGATAAAAGATGGACTGGAGTGTCCTTTGGATAGAATCTTACTGAGTCTTGCAGATTCCTTAAGAGAATCGATGGATTGGCAGTATTCAGACCATGCTTGTGTCTTAGCTGATCTGATAGATTTTTTTATAGAACTTTAGGCAATCCTTGTAGGGTTGCCAAAACTTATGCCTATAGCAGATGTTGAAAATGTCCCTAGTCAGCCTTCTGAGGATGGTTAGGTCGTCATTCCACCACGGCGGTAAGGTTTTTTTGCTATATTTAACTATATAGTCATAGTTCTGTATGAATTTTTATTCGCATAGGCCTGAAAAGTTCCACATAAGTTGAAATAATTGATTATCATAATCAGGCACTAAGTGAACGCTAGCTTTGACTAAAACAATTCTGAGTTCCAGCACTCACGGTTAGGGTTTACACTCTACAAATAATTAATATCATACTCTTAGGCAGTTTTTTTTCCAAATGTGATGTACATGTTCGTAGTTCCTCAGTTAAAGGTACCAACTTGTAAGATTTCGTTATAATATATCCGATAAAATATCTGGTATCAAACCCTCCGCGAAGGGTCGTGACGTATGTACCATCCTGGAGCGGATGGGTCCGGTGCGGAGGCCTACGTCGCAATGATTCAACGAGCTACATCAAAGAACTGGCCAGGGCGTTCCGTCCACTCCCCGCTTTCTCCCCACTCATCATCTTCACTTCTCACCTTTCCTTTCTCTCTCCCTCTCGTGTCCTTATCCAAATCTTATTCTAATGGTCACGTAAGCAGATAGCAAACCGTGCCTAGCGATGAAAGGTCGGGGATTAAACCAACCACATACGAGCTCCCTCAGGCGCCTTGTAGAAACCTGTTTTAAATAGCAGTGGCATCGCATCATTATATCTCGATTCCTACCGACTTTCGTTGTAAAATTCCGACCAAACAATACCATCTGCCAAATACACAGGAAACCCTACCAAAATGATTATAAGCCATCGAATTTATTATTGTGTGTGTGTGTGTGTATCCATATATCTTCCCGATACTTAACGTCGCGAGAAATTAAAGGTAAAGATAAAATAAATCCTTTTTATACCCTATTCTAAGGGTATATTAATTTTGACGTATAGTTTGTAACATACCTTAATGTTGCTCGTAGACCCCTAAAAGTTACTATATTTATGATCAGCATCGATAGTAATGTCGATCTAGCCATGCCCGTCCGTTCGTCCGTCTGTCGGCAAAAATTAGGCCTTTAAACTGGACCTAGAGAGCTGAAATTTTAACCATATACTCTCTAGGGTCCCGAAATAATCAAGTTTATGAATTTTTGAAATCCGCCCATAGTCTCAAAAAAACAAAATTTTGGAAAAAATCGAATTTTGAGCTAGAAAGCTGAAATTTTTTATATATGATCTATGACTCCTATAATTGCTCGGGATATAACATTTTCAAAATCCGCCCACTGACACGCCCACAAATAATTAAAACATTTTTTTTGAAAATCCAAAGTTTGAGCTAGGGAGCTGAAATTTATAATATATACTCTCTAGGGGCCCCATATTCTCATGTGTTAATTTTTTTTAAATCCGCCTACTAACACGCCCACAATTAAATAAAATAATTTTATTGAAACACCCAAGTTTGAGCTAGGGAGCGTTTTTTTTTATAAAATCCTTTAAATGTTATATAACAAAATATGTAGAGCGTTTTTAACAATTCAACCATACTTAGACTTTTGTCACGCCCACTTATGAGGGATAGGAATAAGAATAGGGTATCCAACAGTTCGCCCAAGCGGACTGTAGCCCGTCACTATGTTTTAACATCTCTTACTGCAGAGTTACTGGGTAAGAACAAATTTGTGGGTATCTGACTCAAGCACAATGAAGTGTGTTAACACAATGCGTTAGCTCGTGAGCCAACTAAACCACAGTGCTTCTTTCCGAGATTAAAAGTGAAGACAACTTTATTCAAATTTTGTTTCTCTAATTATACTAACAAAAATTGTTATCGATATATTCAAGCATTCTCGAAAACCAACACGCTTCATTCATACAAATTATGCATTATCAGCAACATTGAGTTTAGGATGAACGACCAAATACTTAAAGTGTTTTCGTAAAATGACTCATTGCTTACTTAAGGTAAGATTAGGCTGTATGCTAAGTTGGCATTTAATGGCCATTTTTGAAAGTTCTCGCTTCAAAATAGGGTCATGCAGTGTAAACGGCATATCTCAAATGATCTAATGACCAAATGACCACAAAGCAGTGTAATCGGACAAAAAGCACGAATGTCAGTATAATGACCTAATGATCATAGACAATTTATTGAAATTTGGTTATGGCATTGCTGTCATTTTTGTCATCTCAAAATTGTCATCTTTTCGAAGCGTGCAGTTATTTAATACTTCAATAATAACATTTTTGCATAATAATAGCCGTGTTTTTTTGCACGCGCATATAGGATTGGCACAAAAAACGACCATCGCCGCTTAAGAACACATTCACCTTTGACATGCACCGTGACACGGCTGTAAATTGTAGTTAAGAAATTTGTATTTAAAATCCTGAAATTGAAAAATATTTACTTCCGCCAAGTGAAATTGATGCCAACATATTATAAAAATTAAAAAACAATTTCACATAAACAGATTTGCTAAATGCAATTACCCTTATAATAAAGTTTACGAAATAATAATAATAAAATCACGAATAAAATATTCGGCGGAATGTGTCAGTGGTCGGTGGGATGCCAAACTTTGACATTTCCTGAAAATGGAAAAAAACACGCCTAATAATAATATTTTTGGATAACATTTGCCGTAGACTGTTTTAATATTTACATTTTTATTGTATATTTGTTCAGTGTTAATTACTGGTTTTATTGTTATTTTTATGTGCATTGTTTAGTATTTTTTGCGTAATACCTAGGTATTACTTTCCTGTTTCCGATTATCTGTTTTATTTATTTTGTTGAAAAATTAAGTTTCGCTTTAAAATGTACGGCGTGGCGTTACCACAACTCTATAACAATCGATGTAAAGGTAAGATTAGACTGCATGCCAATTGTGCATTCAAATGACCACAGCCAATTGACCAGATTATCTGTCAAATGACGAACATTTCAGCGCTGTCAAGGTAGTATATTAGACTACGTCACCACAATGACAATTTTGGTCATTTTTACACTGCTAGTCATTAAAGGCATTTGTTATTATATTTTCAGAGTGAGTTATGGTAACGCCGTACATGTTAAAGCGAAACTTAATTGTTCATACAAAATAAATAAAACAGATAATCAGAAACAGGAAATAGTATCGCAGGTGGCAATGGTACGATGGTAGTGTAGTCACTAAAGTGATTGGCAGGTCGTGCGTTCGAATCCCAACCAGGGCCATGATTTTTATAAATTGAATGCACATAACAAAAACAGATCTCCCTAAAGCAATTTAGGCGCCACCTGTTGAGAAAAAAATCCCATCGCACCAAACTTCTTTCCTATCCTTCTATTCTTTCATACAGTAAGTACGAGTAGCACCCAGAAATAGGCAATGAATCATTTTCTGGTAGCTACTTACAGCACCAAAACAAAATGCCTGCGCTGTGGTTTCCACTATAAGGGTACTGTGTACTTGTAACAGACTGATTTGGTGAAGCCGAATTGTCACGTAAATGCCTCAAGGAATTAAATAAATAATCGATGTCTTTATGTTGACTGTGTCTCTAATCTGTTTCAGCATCCTCCTTACCACCCCATTATCTCAGTGGGCTGCATGCGAACGGGATCGGGCACCCGCAAAAGTAGTGAGAGGAAACGGCGTTTTCTTAGCTGATCTTGTGTCAGGGAAAAAAATATAAATACGAGTATATATTAAATATGTGCAGGTGTACATACATATTTATTATTGCTCCCAATTCTGACCACGCTAGAGAACGTACCGATTTCGCGGAGTTCCGATCTCGCTCTTGGATTTTTTCTTGGTGTCTTCTTCTCGGGGGGGTATGGTACGACAGGGCAAGAGGGCCATACATGCCATGCAAACTTATTTGTTTTGCGGGAAAATCCGCTGATCGACTCAACAAGTGTTGGTAATATAGGTGGCTGGGTCATCACGCCACGGGAATGTGAAATGCTATCAAAATTCGTACTAAGGTTCAGTTGGTATTTTCTCCCGCGACCGAATGGTGGCATCCCGGCCAGACCCAAAAATTGGTCATCCCAATACCGGTTCGGGAAATGGTTTATAAAACCAAAGTTAACGTTTTTTTTTGTTAAGCTTTTTTTTTCGGTTACAAAATAAAAAGTAAATTTTAAAATTGTAACAGCTGCCGCCACCCCTTGAAAACCGAGTGCGTTGTCCCAACCAAGTGCTATTTGGGGATTACCGAATCCAGCACGTAGTTAATTTCCACGTGCCCCAGGCCATAATACTATAAACGTGGCAAATCAAAACTGACTCTGTGGCACCATTCGGGGTGTTTTAATCGAAGTGACTGGTGATTGAGCACCGTGCTTGTTCGTGACCATCGAATCCCAAACGTAAACTTCGGGGCTACGTACCAAGAGTGCTTTGAACGAACCCGCCCGTATGATAAAGCTAAGGCTATCCCATCATCTGCCCCGCGAAAGTGAGAAAAAGTGCATTAGACAACCCACGCATTAAGCGTAATCTATATCCCCGCGGCCAATGCCACGGCCATTTTGCATAAATATACCCTTTCCACGTGTGTCACCCAATGCTCCAAAGCCTAATCTAGCGCATTAGTAATACCGCGTGGGCAACCAAGCCACCTGTTTCAAGACAAAAACAACAAAAAAAAAGTGCGTATTACTCTTCTGACATTCTGCCAAGGGCATTCGGCGATTCCTTCGAGGCACCGACCAAACCACCTGCTGTTCCACTAGGCCCTAGTCGCCTCAGAAGCCCAGGACAACCCGCATTTATGCCATCATCAACCAGTCGCAGATCTCCAGCAGCCGCAACCCAGTTTTAGTTTAGTGTTAGTTTTTTTTTGCTAATTCTTTAGGTTTTCTTTTTTGTGTAATTGTTTTTTTTCTGGTAGGCATACCCAATATTTAATGCGTATAAATATATATTAGTTTTTCTATAATTATTTCATTTGTGTGAGTGCCAGAGAGTTGAAGCGGGAAAAGTTTGGTTGAGGGAGTCCCCGCTCCTCCTATATATAAATACCAATTTTGTTCTCTTTCCGAATAACAGCAATATACCAAGGAATCCTCTTCGGCAGGCCTGACGCAGCGGATAAACATGGGTAAGCGTACATAGTTTTTTTTTGATATATATATATATATAACTCTGACTTTCTCGCACTTACGCACAATTACGCTTATGCGCCGGCCGTAGATTATGTTACCCATAAAGGGGTTACCATATATACCCAAAAGCAGGTCTTTTATATATTTTGGTTTGAATTTTTTTTATAATGTTTAAAGTCACCTTGAACGACATAGAAAAACTTAGATTTATCGAGTTTGATTCCACTAAAGGTAGTTAATATAGAAGAAATTAATAACGACAGAAGGTATACCTTTTCAAAATTTTTATAGTAATTCTAGAAGAATTTAAAGACATTTCCTAGTTCTCATTCACTAAGAAAAGTTAATTTATCTATAATTAAGTATAAAGAACCTAATATTAAATATTTTCTTATAACTAATATTACGATATCCGGATCTACAAACTAATGAATAAAATTAACCTAACTCTTTTTGAAGACCTTTTTTTTCTAAAATTCGACAATATTTACTTAGATGCTTACCACCTTATTTAATATTTGTCGTTGCCGGCTATGAATAAGGTATATATATATCTAAGTTTCTTTATCTTTAAAATAATAAATATGTGGATTTAAATTGAAATAATTGAGTGTCTCGTTTCAATGGCAAAGTTGTGGTTCTTCGTAGGGAAAGCATAGGGCTTTTCCGTTCTTGGGTGCAAGTTTTCTTTTATATTTTCAGCGGCAGCCTGCACATGGTAGGGTGGGTACAGACCGTACATTCCCGCTGCGAGGACGACCATCTGATCCTCATTTGGTAGTGCTGGGCCCTCAGCCTTTTCTTTTTTTGTCTTCTTCCCTTTTTCTTATCGTCTGCATGCAATTATTTTGTGTAGTGGTGATGAGTTTGGTCACTCGGTTGCAAGAACCCTCCCCCAATCCGACGAGCTTACGCTGAGACCAGCAAGGCATGCACCCCGCATCCTAGTACCGAACTACTTTTTCTCCCTATCCCTCTCCCTTCCGCTATCCTATAGCCTTATCCCCTTCCCACCAAATATTATCACGTCTCTTAAGACAATTCAACCTCCCATTCTTCACATCAACACCGCCTCCATTACATACTACAGAAAAAAAGAAATCCCTTTAGCGCACGCAAATTATAAAAAAAAAGTATAATTTGATTTGTTTTTTAATTGCTTAAAACCAATTTTCGCATAATTTTATTAAAACAATTTACGGCAATGTTTGCCAAAAATATTATTATTATCAAGCAAACATTTTATTATTGTAGTATTAAATAACTGCACGCTTGGAAAAGATGACAATTTTCAGATTACAAAAATGACGGCAATGCCACTGTTGCATACATAAATATGCATATGTACCTTTCCTCCTACAAGCATTTTAAATAACCGAATTGTACTTCAGACGATAAAATCGTGTTATCTTGCAAATGCACCCGCAGTCCAAGATCCCATCCTTTCCTTCATACATAAATATGCATACCTTTCCTCCTATAAGCATTTTAAATAACCGAATTGTATTTCAGACGATACAATCGTGTTATCTTGCAAATGCACCCGCAGTCCCAAGATCCCATAATTTCCTATGGTGTCATATGCACAGACATTACGTTTGCACATTCCACCACGTTCGTGAACTGGTCGCACTTAGCTTCCAAGTGTCAAATATCCTCTTCAAGGTAACGTGACATCTTCAATTTTTCTAGGCAGAGCAGACAATAAAAAATAGTTATGAGTGGAGTCTTAAAAGTGAAGCGAAACCGCGAACAGCCGAAATAAATAGCTATAAATAAAAATTAATGTAATAAAATAAAAGTTCAAGAAATATAGAAGAGTAATAAAATAAAAGTTCAAAAAATAACCATTAACAAGTACGTCTTGTTTTCATTTTTGTCGTTTTCTACTTGTTGTTTTGTTGTTGTCTTATCCATATTCGCGTTAAAAGATGGCTGTCTAATTGCGAATGAACAAACGTAGTAATTCTGTGTCGTCTGGGATAACAACAGTACAGTGAAAAATATTTACAACACCACAAACAAATTTCAATAAATTGCATATGGTCATTAGGTCATTATACTGGCATTCGTGTGTATTGTCCGATTACACTGCTTGCAATTTGGTCATTTTTATACCCTATTCTAGGGGTATATTAATTTTGACGCATAGTTTGTAACATACCTTAATATTGCCCGTAGACCCCTAAAAGTTACTATATTTATGATCAGCATCGATAGTAATGTCGATCTAGCCATGTCCGTCCGTCCGTCCGTCGGCAAAAATTAGGCCTTTAAACTGGACCTAGAGAGCTGAAATTTTAACCATATACTCTCTAGGGTCCCGAAATAATCAAGTTTACGAATTTTTGAAATCCGCCCACAGACACGCCCACAAACTCAAAAAAACAAAATTTTGAAAAAAATCAAATTTTGAGCTAGGAAGCTGAAATTTTTTATATATGATCTATGACTCCTAAAACTGCTCGGGATATAGAATTTTCAAAATCCGCCCACTGCCACGCCCACAAAAAAATAAAACAATTTTATTGAAAAACCAAAATTTGAGCTAGGGAGCTGAAATTTTTAATATATACTCTCTAGGGGCCCTTTAGGCTCATGTATAAATATTTTCAAAATCCGCCCACTGACACGCCCACAAATAAATAAAACAATTTTTTTGAAAATCCAAAGTTTGAGCTAGGGAGCTGAAATTTATAATATATACTCTCTATGGGCCCTTTATGCTCATGTGTAAATATTTTCAAAATCCGCCCACTGGCACGCCCACAATTATTATTATTATTTTTTTTTTGAAAATTCAAAGTGAGCTAGGGAGCTGAAATTTATAATATATACTCTCTAGGGGCGCTTTATGCTCATGTGTTAATTTTTTTTAAATCCGCCTACTGACACGCCCACAATTAAATAAAACAATTTTATTGAAACACCCAAGTTTGAGCTAGGGAGCGTTTTTTTTGATAAAATCCTTTAAATGTTATATAACAAAATATGTAGAGCGTTCTTAACAATTCAACCGTACTTAGACTTTTGTCACGCCCACTTATGAGGGATAGGAATAAGAATAGGGTATGCAACAGTTCGCCCAAGCGGACTGTAGCCCGTCCCTATGTTTATCTGTCAAAATCAGCATGGTCATTTGTAGTCAATTGGTCATTAGGTCATTTGAGATATGCCGATTACACTGCATGACCCTATTTTGACAGCGAAAACTGTCAAAAATGGTCATTAAATGCCAACTTGGCATACAGTCTAATATAACCTTTAGTCTGTTTGGTGATATTAGGTTTAGGCAAAAAGCGTACTGAATGAAGGCACTTTCTTACTGCACATGTATGTCATGTGCGTCAATGCATGCATTACTGCATGCGTCCCTGCTGCACATGTGTTTCAGCCATTAGTCTGTTTGGTCGTTCATTGATATTCAGGTCAGGTAAAAAGCATACTGAATGATCTATGAGCAATTTAAAAAATATGTTTCAGGTTAGGTTAGGTTAGGTTTATGTGGCTGTCGGCAGAAGCCGACACACTTAGACCAATTTAGGTCCATTGTGATACCACGTATGTATTATCAACTCTGTAGATGGGACTGGCCAACGACACGCGGTTGTTCTCAAACGGTCCCCCATCTACGTCGTTTAATTACGGTGAATCTAATCTAATCTATGTTTTAGGTCAACTACGAAATCCTGGTAGTTGTAGATTGGGTCTATATGTTGTCAAATTTTTAGGCATTAGAAGAAAAGGAGAGATGCACGTTGGTTTTAAAAGTTTGTAGGTTATAATGTGAAGACAAAATATAGCGTGGAAGAGTATTACACATTCGTGTTGTGCGGCTGAGGAAAGATTCTTTGAACTTCATTGTACGTCCGAATACAGGCTTGAGGGTGAACTAATGAGCATTCCTTGCATAGCGGGTATTGAGGTTGAAATGTTCTAAGGGTGGAATGCAATTGGCTATTTCGTTCGAGCACTTATGGTAGAAATAACGATAAAATAACGAAAGACAGGAGACATTACGACGATGACTAAGAGAGTCAATCGATCTCGCGATGTCTCGGTCTCCAAAGAGTTTTATCGCGCGTTTTTGGATCCTGTCAAGTTGCTCCAAATAAGTTATTGGTGCACCAGACCAGATATGAGCGTTGTACTCGAGTTTCGGACGAATAAACGCCTTATAAATTGTAACCAGATCAGAAGGGGTGAAATATTATTAAGGAAGGTGAATCGAATATGTGGTCATTCCAACGGAGGTTGTCATTAACACATATACCGAGAATGGAAAGTCTTTCGGTTTCAGCAATGCAGGCGCCATTTATGGATAATGGCAATGTGTGTGGGTTTTGCTTTAATGACAGAAGACAGCATTGCGATTTAGAAGCACTTAATTCCAATCTATTGGTTGTACCCCACTGAGTTATGCTGAAGATCGGAATTTAATGAGCTTAACATACGTTGCGGTTCCAGTTCCACAACCGAAGAAGAGGGGCGTGGCCCAAGAAACGAATATGAGAAGTTGAGGGTACTGTCATAAGCAAAAGAATGGATTGGATTAAAAACAAACAGACAGGAGATCATTTATAAAAGGTTTATAACCTGCCTCAGAGTGTAATAGAAAACAAACTGATTGGCAGGTCGTGCGTTCGAATCCCGGCCAGGGCTATGATTTTTTAAATTGAATACTCACATAAAACACAGATCTCCCGAAGCAATTTAGGCGCCACCCGTGGAGAAAAACTCTACAAAAGCACCAAACTACATTCCTATCCTATTATTCTTTCGACTAGCACCTAAAATCATGCAATGGAATACTTCATTGCTAGGTGCTGCTTACTGCTCAACAAAAAATTCCTATGCTGTATTCCAACACTTTAAGAGTACTGAACCTTTGTTTTACAGACTAGTTTATATCGGATCGCAGAGCAATTGTCCTGTACAACTGGGAGCAGAGTGCCCAGAATCCCACAGGTTAGAAGGGTGCAGTGTCTTAGGCAGAGGCTCTTCGGTTGCCCATTAAGTAAGTAGTAAGTCTAAGAAAGCGCTGTTCTTTGCTGAAAATTCAATTTTTTTTGTTTTCTGTTGGGAATTCGCTGGAAGTAAAAAATCATCGAAAGACATTGCAGAGCTAGTACGCGAGGGATGTTTCTGCAATAGTGATGGACTTTAACTCATCTAAAAAAAACTCCCAGGGGACTGACATTCACCATCCATGACTGCAATGCCCACATTAATCGTGTCAAATGACCAAAAGTTGAGGCAAAAAATACTACAAAGTCCCACTGGTAGTAAAAACTTTTGGACATTTGTTAAAAACATCAAGAATTCGGCCTCATCATCTATCCCGACACTACATTTACAATGACATTATAGCTGTCAGCTCTATAGATAAGGCCAATCTGCTTACTGCTCACTTTGCAGTCAGCTCAAGGCTCCCAGATTGTGCTTTGTCTCCCCCTGTACTCGAGCGCGTAGAATACTCCATGGACCAATCCACTTCCGCACTCGTACAGTGGCTAGAGTACTTCAAGATTTTCACGTTCACAAATCCGCTGGTCCAGATGGTATTTCCCCTATCGTTCTGAAGAGGTGTTCTTCCTCGCTGGCAAAACCATTGCGTAAGCTTTTCCATCTGTCCTATTCTTCAGGACTCTTCCCGGGAAGATGGAAAACAGCATTTGTCCAGCTTGTACCAAAAAAAGGTGAATCTTCTTCTCCCTCCTCCTACCGACCAATTGCACTTACGTCCCTTCTTTCTAAGGTCATGGAAACGCTGATAAACCGTCAGCTAATGAAATATCTTGAATCGCGAAAACTTCTTAATGACCGGCAGTATGGTATTCGCAGCAACAGGTCCACTGGTGATTTGATGACATACCTAACCGAAAAGCGGAACCAATCTCTTCATCAAGGTGGTGAAAGTAAGATTGTTGCACTTGATATTTCCAAGGCATTTGACAGAGTTTGGCATCAAGCTCTCTTGTGGAAAATGCGTGCATTGGGAATCGATGAAACTCTTCTTCAATGGATTAGAAATTACCTTTCGGACCGTTCAATTCAAGTTGTTTTGGACGGTTTCAAGTCTGCAACTCACCAAATAAATGCTGGTGTTCCCCAAGGCTCTGTTCTGTCCCCGACTCTCTTTCTCATTTTTATAAATGATCTCATGTCTGTAACTTCTAATTTAATCCATTCCTTTGCTGATGACAGTACCCTCAGCTTCTCATATTCGTTTCTTGGGTCACGCCCCTCACCTTCGGGTGTGGAACTGGAACAGCAACGTATGTTAAGCTCATTAAATTCCGATCTTAACAGCATAACTCAGTGGGGTAAAACCAATAGGGTGGAATTTAATGCTTCCAAAACACATTGCTCTCTCCTGTTATTAAAGCAAAACCCACACACATTGCCATCTATATATTAATACGGAGTTGCCTATAACGTGTTTCCCCCCTTTTTTGCTATTATACGTCACATAGATATGCCAACACTATATATATTTGGGTAGGGGACAATATATAGAAGTGCACAATACAAAAATTATCCACATATATAACACACATTATGAATTAGAGCAGGTAAAATGAATCAAATTGGATGAAAATACAACAACAACAACATTGCTGTGTGGTTACTTTATAATGCTTGAACATACTTGAAGTTACTTGGACATGCTTGAAGTTACTTGAAAATGCTTGAAGTTACTTGAAAATGCCGGAAAAATGTTATATCATGTGAAATCAGAGAATGCAATGTCGAAAAATTTCATTTTTCGATTAATATGTATAACAGTCGACTTTGTTTTTTTTTCAACTTATAGAATAAATTGGTCGAATTTCGACCATGGGGCGACCCCTAGTTATCTATGAATGGCACTTACATCGCTGTAACCGAAAGACTTTCCATTCTCGGTATGTGTATTAATGACAACCTTCATTGGAATCACCACATATTCGATGTCGCCAAGAACACCACGAAATGTCTAGGCTTCCTTAAGCGTTGTAAGAAATATTTTACCCCTTCTGATCTGGCTACAATTTATAAGAGTTAATTCGCCCGAAACTCGAGTACAACGCTCGTATCTGGTCCGGGGCACCAATTACTTATTTGGAGCTACTTGACAGGATCCAACAACGCGCGATAAAACTCATTGACGACCGAGACATCGCGAGATCGATTGACTCTCTTAGTCATAAGTGCTCAAACGAAATAGCCAGTTGCATTCCTCCCCTTGAACATTTCAACCGCAATACTCTTCATGCAAGCAATGCTCATCAGTTCACCCTCAAGCCTGTGTTCGGACGTACAGCGAAGTTCAAAGAATCTTTCCTCAGCCGTACAACACGAATGTGGAACACTCTTCCACGCACTGTTTTTCCTTCACATTACAACCTACAAACATTCAAAACCAACGTGCATCGGCATCTCTCCTTTCCTTCTCACCCTAATTTCCTTAAAGCCAGCGCTGTGTAGCTAATACATTATAAGGGTCCCAACCCCTTTAGTGCGTGTTTATTATTAAAAAAAAAAAATCCCGAATGATCCGTCGTTTGTCGAATTTCTAATTTTTTTTTGTTTGAAATCAATACCTGATTTCTTAACCCTAGTTAACTCTTATAGACCAAGAGGTTTTACCCGTCTCAATCTCCTTATTGCATTGTCACTATTTAAAAGTTCTGGTATTTCTGTGTTTACGTGGTTGAGAAGCCTACTTCTATACCTTTGAGCAACTTTCTTAACTTCATCTTCAACCGTTTCAACACTTAGATCTTTATGCAGATCGGCATTGCGTATGTACCAAGGTGCATTAACTATGTTGTTATGTTAAATAAATAAACAAAAATGTTATTTATTTTCAACATCAATTTGATACATTTTCACCGAAGCTATGATAAACTGGTAGGATTAAGCTTCGATAGAGCATGTATTTTGTTCCTTGAGTATTTTGTGAGTGAGTGAGTTCTGATCCCATTTGTTTTGCCAAACCCAAATAGCAGTGGTTTCCTAAGGTAATTCTCCATCGGATCTCCACTCAGGTGTCATTTGTGGAGTTGATGTTTACTAAAAGGTGAGTGAACTCCTTAACTACCTCGAAGTTAATGCTATTCACAGTGATGTTTTGTCCTAGGCGGGGGACAGAGGTTTGTTTGTTTGTTGATAGCATGTATTTATTCTTGTCCTCATTAACTTCAAGACCAACCAATTTCGCCTCTTTTTTAATGGCCGTAAAAGCCTCTAATACGGCACGCTGGGTATGGCCAATGATGTCGATATCGTCCGCATACCCTAGTAGTTGGACGGATCTATTGAAAACAGTCCCTTACGTGTTGCGTACTATTTTCTCCAGAACAAGATTGAAGAAATCACATGATAGCGCATCTCCTTGCCGGAATCCGGTTCGTAATAATTCTGAAGAGCTGCTTCCAATCTGCACATTACACCGCGTGTTTCAAAAGTCATACGACATAACTATATCAGTTTTGCTGGGGTCCCATATTCGACCATCGCCAGAACTCCTGATGATGAATGCTTCCATATGCGGTTTTAAAGTCTATGAACAGATGTTGAGTTTTGACTTGAAATTCATTGGTATCTTCCAGAGTTTGCCTCAGTTTAAAAATGTGGTCTACTGTCGATCTGCCGATTAGTGTGTTGCAGAACGGCTTGAGACGTTCACACAGTACGTTGGATAGAATCTTATATACGAAATCTAGCAGCGATATACCTCGATAGTTTTTGCAAGACATAGGATCGCCTTTATTTTAGATGGGGCATACGGAGCTCACAGTGCAGTTGTCGGGCATGCTTTCTTCCACCCATACTTGTTTGATAATTTGGTACATGCGTCCGACCGAAACATCCCATCCATATTTGAAAAGTTCCGTTGGCAAGCCATCAGAGCCGACGGCCTGATTGTTCTTAAGCTTTCTTATAGCTAAGCCAACCTCTTCTCTGGTGAAATCATTTCATTTCATTTTTTTCACTCTCTACATGATGCCCATTTAGTAGCTATTGGCAATGCTGCTTAAATACAATACTTAAATACAATTGTACAACTTTTACAACAGTTACAACTTTTCTTTGACTCGTTCTGGGTGCAGTACCGTCTCATGGAGTATTTCTGGATTAGATTAACTCCATATACGGCAATTTTGCTTATTTACATTGCCGTTTAGATCAAAATGGGGCTAATCAGACAGAAACAAGCAATTTATCAAGCTGTTGTCTTCTCCGTTCCTTTCAATCATTTTTTGGCAAAATTCCTGGCGAATAGGCAAATCCACAGGGTTTAACTTGCTTGCAATTTGGACTTTGTACGGAAACAAGTTTAAGTCATCATGAATTATCCGTTGTATTGACCGTCTGCTAACCCAAATTTGCGCCGATAAGTTTATTTACTTATTTAGTTATTTTTATTTATTTATTTATTTTATTTTCTTCGTTCTAGAGTAATTTACAAAATATTAATATTATCATAATCATTTTTATCATACAATTTTGTACGTATACTTTTACTGACATATTTGACCATAAATAAGCACTTTAGAACTTACACTTTGTGGAAAATTGTTCCAGTGACAAGTGTTTAGAAACTTTAACAAATTAGATATTCAAAGACTTAAAACGTCGAGATGCCGAAAGAGGAAAAGAAAAAAGCACGCTGTTAATTAGGAAAAGGTGGACAAAAATCTTGGTTTTTTTTCATTAAATTTTTTATCATGGTGAGAATGAAACGAACTTTATTTTACGAAAGAGAGTAATGAATTATTTTTTTTTTTTTTTTTTTTTTTTACGCTGGGAGGTGGTAATCTTCCAAAGACGAAACCGAGCCCGTACTCAGTAACAGTGTGGTGATTTCTACCCACTAACCCCTTCTCCCGTCTTCCCGTTTTCCCTGCGATACAACCTTCTTGGTATTTCATTGCCGCAGGGTTGGGATTAGCCAGCTTTCCAATTATTGCACCTAGTAGTTAAACCAATCAGCAATTTGTCTTTCTAATTTTACAATTCATATTCTAAGTATTTGTCCATAGAGGATTTAATACTGTTTTTGTTTTATTTTTCGAGCTATGTAGCTAGTTCAAAAGGTTTAATTCTTCTTAACCTCCTAGTCATATTGCTAGTATTTAATAGTTCCTTCATTTCTGAGCTGACGTGATTGAGAAGCCTAAGTTTATGTCTATTAGCTACTTTTTTGACTTCATCTTCAATCATTTCTATTTCTAGATCTCTATGCAGATCAGCGTTTCTTATGTACCATGGTGCATTTACTATATTTCGTAGAACTTTGTTTTGAAATGTTTGAATTTTCTGTAGATTTGTTTTGCATGTGCATGCCCATAGCTGGAGCCCGTAGGTCCATACTGGCTTTAGAATTTGCTTATAAAGCAGTAATTTATTGTAATTTGACAAACAAGAGTATTTCCCTATAAGCCAATACATTTTACTGTAGCGCATATTTAGTTCTTCTCTTTTTTTCTTTACATGTGCTTTCCAGCGCAGTTTTGCGTCTAGTGTCATGCCTAGATATTTGGCTGTGTTTGCGTAATCTACTTCTTTATCATTTATGAACACTGGTATGTGCTGAACATTTTTATTTGTAAAATTTATATGGACCGATTTTAGGTCATTTAGTTTAATTTGCCAATTTTTTGTCCATTTTGTTATATTGTTCACTGCCTTCTGTAGTTTTTTTGTCGCTACTTCAACTGTTTCTCCCACAGCAAGTACAGCAGTATCATCTGCAAATGTTGCCACAGTTGTTTCATCACTGTTCGGCAAGTCGCTAGTAAATAAGAGATATAATACAGGACCTAACACACTTCCTTGTGGTACACCAGCTTTTATTTCTCTTAATGTGGAGTAGTCATTTCCTTGCTTAATTCTAAAGAATCTCTCTAATATATAGGACTCTAAAATTTCTGAAAATTGTTTTGGCAGATGCTTTTGCAATTTGTAGATTAGTCCTTTGTGCCATACTTTGTCGAAAGCTTGTGCTACATCGAGAAATATAGTAGAGCATATCTTTTTTTCTTCAAATGCTTTTTCGATTTTATCTGTTATTCTATGCACCTGATCGATCGTGGAGTGTTCATTTCTAAAACCAAATTGATGGTTTGGGATTAGCGATTTTTCTTCGATTATTTTGTTCAGACGTTTAATCAACATCTTTTCAAATAACTTGGACAACATAGGTAGTATAGATATGGGGCGATAGGAGGTGACTTCACTAGGTGGTTTGCCTGGTTTTGGTATCATAATCACCTCCGCGACTTTCCACATGCTAGGTACATACCTTATCCTGAATACAGCATTTATGATCTGTGCTAGTTTCTTTAGGCCTTTTTTTGGGAATTGTTTAAGGATTTCCCCTGATATTAAATCAAATCCCGGGGCTTTTTTAGTACTGATGCCTTTTTTTATTTCATTGGCAATTTCTTTAGCCGTTACCGGTTGGATGTGACTTTCCTCTTCGCACAATTCTACGCTTTCTTGACAGTCTTTATCTTCATATGGTTGAAAGACGCCTTCAAGATATTCAGCAAAGAAATTAGCTTTTTCTTGGTTGTTTTTTGCCCAGTTACCTTCACTGTTTTTAACTGGTGGAATGTGAGCAATTGGCCTTTTCATTTTCTTTGTTGCCTTCCAGAGTGAGTACTCGGTATTAGCATCATTTGTAAGATTGGTAAGGTATTTTTTAAGAGACTCATTTTTAAATTCTCTTATCGATCTTTTAAGCTGGCTGTTTAGATTATTTAGTATTGTTTTGTCTCTGGGCGCTCTTGTTTGTTGCCAACGTTTTCTAGCTCGTCTCTTTTCCGTAATTATATCACATATTACTTTTGGATACGAGTTTTGTTGGATTTTAGTTTTCATTTTAGGTGTTGCAGCCCATGTAGCTCTTTGGATATTGACAGTTAATATTTGAACAGCATCTTCTAATTGATCTTCTGTTTCTATTGTTTCTAAGAGCTGAATACTATCCTCTAGATGCTGTCTGAAGTAGCTCCAATCAGTCAGCTTATTTCCTAGCCTTGCGCTATTTTCTTTAACAGTGATTTTATCGCCAAGTGTTAAAAGTATTGTGGAGTGATCTGAGTCAAGATCTGGTCCTTCTTCTACCTTCATATTGTTAGTCGAGATATTCTTTGTTACGAAGAAGTCGACAAGATCAGGGATTTTGTTTCTATCTGTTGGCCAATACGTAGGTTTTCCCGTTGAGTGATACTTGCCGTTAATTTCGTTTATTGCTTCATAAAGTTCTCTTCCTCTTGTATTTGTCAATCTAGATCCCCAATACTTGTTTTTGGCATTAAAATCTCCCCCTGCAATAAATCTATTGTTAAATATTCGGAAGAGGCCTAAAAAGTCATTTTTCTTTAGATTGTAACTGGGAGAACAGTAAATTGATGCAACTGATATAGTTTGTCCACTTTTCGTTCGAATGTTAATAGAAATTCCTTGCATCGCGCATGATTGGAACTTGGCTTCTATATGGTGATCGATCGTATTCTTTACTATAACTGCAGCCCCGCATTTTGCTGAATTATGGGGATGTGGGGAGTGATATAATTCGTACCCTTGCAGTTTAAAGTTTGTATTGAATTTTAAGTGCGTCTCAGAGACAAGACATATATCTATTTGGTTCATGTCGAGGACTACTTGGATTTCATCCTTACGGTTCTCGATACCATTAGCATTCCATTCCAGGATTTTTAACCTATCCATCATGTTCTTCTTTTTTGTGCAGCCTTGTTATTGCTGCTTTTTTCTCGAGGAGCGAGATTCTTTCTAATATAGCTTTATTGCTTTTATCCATGCTTTCTATTCTACTTAGGATTTTTTCCATGAACGTTTCCATATTATTATTTAATTTAGTTTTGGTTGTAGTTTTCGTTTTTGCGACATTATCTACTTTTTTCGATGCAGCCTGTGCATATGTCAATACTGTACCCGCTCCTGTTTTTGGTACTAATGTCTTTTTGATATTTTTATCGGCTATGGGTACTTCTTTTGGCGCTCGCATCTGCAAGTCCTTTATGTCTTTAGGTGCGTCCTTTTTTGTATTTGTCATAGCTTGTTTATGCTTTTTGTCTTTTGCTAATTGAATCTGTTTAGCAACTAAGCAGCCTCTATAGTTGGCTGGATGCTTTTCGTTGCAGTTAGCGCATTTTGTTGGTTCGTCTTTTTTCTTCATACAATCTTTAGTATGGTGGTTTCCTGCACACTTTACGCATCTTGGATTAGAGCTGCAGTATTTATTCGTATGTCCATACTTTTGACAATTCTTGCACTGTGGTACAAGTTTTGATTTCCTTACGGCATGAATCTCTACCTTCATTCCAAGGATGTCTTTAATATCGTATATCTTTTTGATATTTTCGTCGTGCTCAAAAGTTAGCATAAACATTGGAAGCGTTGCTTTGCTTTTAGATTTTAGCATATTGACAACTTCTAATATCTTTAGGTTTTTCCTTCTTAGATCTGTAACTACACTCTCTGGCGAGCATGAGAAGTGTAGTTTCTTTACAACAACCTTAATTGGCCTAGTTTGTTTATCCTCATAAGAGTACCATTGCACCTTTTTTTGGTTAAGTATTTTGGTAAGTCTTCTATAAGAATCTTCTTCATCTACATTTATTTTAATGTCATTGCCATTTATTAGCATTGTATTAGCTTTAATTTTATTTTCCTCCAATAACTTAACTAAGCTTTCATACTTTGTAATTTCCAGAGCAATAATTGGAGGAGGTTTGACTGACTTTTGAATTTTATTTTCTTTATTTGGAACATAATTGGTAGCTTGATAGCTTTCTTCCGGAGATGAGATCTTTGGGGATGTGCTCATTTTCCGTTTTTTATTTTTGTTCCCGTTTTTGGGTTTTCTTTCTGTCTCTTTCAGTAGTTCTTCCTCATCAGTTGAGAACTCAACTACTTTAATTATTTCTTTTTCTTTGTTTTGGCTGTTGATCTGATTTTTCAACGTTTGCAACTCCTGCTTTAGACTATTAATTTCTTGGATTAATGTCTCGTTTAGTTGCTTAAACCCATCTCTTTCCTTGCAGACTTCTGAATATTTTGCATTCAGAGTTTGGGTTTCATCCATTTTACATGATGATGGGGGTGATCTCTCTACCCTCTTACTTTTTCCAAAAGGGTTCTCGGTAAGCAATAAATGGCCCCCCCAGAATCCATGGGACCGACCTCCGAAGAGGGTGGATTTACCACTTTAGATGGCATACCACCTGGGGTATTAAAATCTTTTGTTTTGTTCATTGCATGTTTTAATTTTAACTTTTGTGAAAAGTTTAAACGTTTTTTTTTTTTTTTTTAATTGTGCACAGCCGCTCCTGACATGGAGAACAGACGCTGACCAGGGAGCCGCCCAATATGGGTCAGACGCTTCTGGATTTTTGTGACTAGGGTCCGCAGGGTCGTTACGCCCGTTACCTCTCTCCAGAGAAGTACCCTTGCGGGAAACATAAAAACATAACTGGCTTACGTTACCACATGCAGGAGAGTTTCACTTCTGCTCTAGTAAGCAACCAATTTTTCAATGCTCTGAAAAATCTATGACTGCTGCTAACCAAACTGCACACTTCATTAGGTAATCTTTTGTAGATGAATGGAGCAATTGCTGTTACAAAGCGCCTGTAGTGTTCTTTTTTAGCTCTAGGAACGGCAATATCACTTCTCGATCTAAGAGAGTATACATGCCTGTTGTTGTCATTCATATACCCACTACGTCCGTAGAATAATTTTAAAACCTTATATGTATATATATAAAGATGTCGAAGGGGCAGAATATTAGCTAAGGCGAATAAGGCATGCGAAGGCTCCCATCTAGATTTATCGCATCTTTTGCGCAATGAAAAGAGAAGTTAAATTACTCATGTACGCACTACCCCAGCATGTTATCCCATATTCAAGGCGTGAGTTTACAAGTGCATAGTAAATTGTCTTAGCACCGTCGAGGGAACTAATTTCCTTAAAAAGTATATTCTGTTAAGTGCAACGTAAACATTTCTTTTAATATTCGTTATATAAATCTTCCAATTGAGGTTACAATCCAGAGTAATTCCGAGATACTTGAATTCGGACACTGATTCTATGTCGATGCAGCCATCGGTACAATTATTATCGCAGCCGTTCCCGTGGTAACTAATGCCGTTTATGGGTAATGGACTAGTGAGGGAGAAAGACATGACACCAGCTCCAGGCAAGGATTCGCTATGGAAATCATTTACACGAAGAT
Organism: Portevinia maculata; assembly: GCA_949715645.1. Taxonomy (NCBI): domain Eukaryota; kingdom Metazoa; phylum Arthropoda; class Insecta; order Diptera; family Syrphidae; genus Portevinia; species Portevinia maculata. The sequence continues at coordinate 209,900,436 of OX454525.1, read as the reverse complement.
GTTGCTTTCTACCATGTAGAAAAGATCGAAGCCATTTAAGCATATTGCCTCTACAACCGAGCCTATATAGCTTTTTCAGGAGTATTTCAAGATCCACCAAATCAAAAGCTTTGGTCAAATCAAGGAACAGCCCCGCAGTTTTCGTGCTATCGTCTAGACCTTAATAAATTTTTTTTAGAAAAGCCACTAAAGCATCTTCAGTAGACTTCCCTTTTCTGAATCCAAATTGGCATGAATTTAGGAGTTTGTACTTTTCAAGAAACTTAAGCATTTTTTCAGCAATTAATTTTTCGAATACTTTAGAGAAGGCGGAAATTAGCGATATTGGCCTATAATTTGAAGGATCACATGGATCACCTTTCTCAAAAATTGGGACAACTATCGCATCTTTCAAACATTCAGGAAATGCACCTTTTTGGAAGCTTAAATTAATGACGTAAGTGGGTGGGCTTAAAACTAGGTGACTGATTTTTTTAAGAGTCAAGCTATTTATCCCATCGGTTCCACAAGATGATTTTGGTTTCAAGCAAGGGATGTCTCCCGCAACTTCACTTTCAGTTATGTTGCCTAGCACAAAAGAAGAGGGCGTTTGAGCATCTTCATCTTGAAATGACAAAGAGTCACATACGTTTGAGGCAGTTAAGATCATTTATAGTAGATTGAAAATTATGTGCAACTACAGTTTCATTACTATCCCTACATTCATCAAGATCAAGTAATTCATTAATTGTGTTCAACATATATTATAACTAATTCAAGAACAAACAATCGAAATATTTTATAAATTATTAAGGTCATTTACCGACTTAATGAATTTGATCTCTTCACCAGTTCTGCGTTTCATCATAATTCTCGATTGCCGTACCCAGAGAAACTCGAAACCAAATTTCTTTTTAGCTTTTTTGGTTCGCTCAGCAGGAACTTTGACTCACCCGAAAGCCACTCGTTCACGAAGATGTTTCCTTTGCTATTTGTTCAGAAAATCTTGCTGCTCTCAATCGGTTTCCTCCTCTCGTACACTGCACTCATGATTCGATCTTTCAAACGTTTGCTGCCACACTTTACCACAATGGTACCACTCGGTTTTCCCTTGATTCTCTTGCGAAAGCAAATTTCCAGCTCATCCTCTGCGACATCCACTGCTAGGCCTTGGTGAAGAACATTTTTTTTCGTCGCTGAACACAGGAACATCTCGCAGCTCAACGTAATTTTCGTGTACCAGCCATTCCACATTGTACCGCCTTGCGTTTGTTTGACACAGCTGCATCTTGCGTGATTCATTCTCTTGTTTGATAGCTGCAAGTGCATTGGTCGTTTGTTCCAATGCAGTGAGTTGGCTTTTCATAACTTCGAGAGAACGAACGGTATACGCGAGTGTGCTTTGTACTTGGAGCAGCTGTTTAAATATTCCGTCGAGTGTCACTTTGTTTGGACTTGCGTTTGTTGCCGATGATGTTTTTTTTTTCAGCGTACATTTACTACAAAACCAAGGTTCGAGTCGAAACGCTTGGATTTGCCTGAGTTGACGATCTACAGCCGCGATTGTGTCTGGAACCCATTCTGTAGACTCTATCTACTCCAGGTGTGCTAAGGCGTCCAACGTCGAATTTCTTATTCCTTTTCATCATACCTGATCCTATCCATCTTATATCCTGGATTGCGGTAATATCTGCCTTATAGAGGAAAGACTCAATGTTTTATTTATTTATTTATTTATCTATCAAGTACATTCGACTTTCTTAGATCGCTAATACATAGTAACTTAATATTATTAATTGAATTTAATTATAAAATTTACAATGAGTTAAGATAGTGGCTTTACATACATCTCTATTCATGTTAAAGTCAATTACATGGAAGTGTTGATTAAAATGAGAACATGCTCTAGTTACAGGGCTGTTTAGACCATAAATGGTTATATGCCTAGGAATGTAAAAGAATTCATCTTGTCCAGGTCTAAGAGAACGTTGCGGAGCGTATATGCCAAAAAGAGATAACAGTGCTGGACACTCCACATAACCAGATATAACATCAAAAGCAAACATGGTAAAATAGTAGGATCGTCGTTTGACCAGAGGCTTTACATCAATAAGCTTGCATCTTATTTCATGCATCTTATTTACCCGATGATACCGGTGAGCGATTGCAGCAGGGCTTCCCAAGCTGTAAGGTCTCCGGAGGAGGGCTCCGAAGCTAAAGAGTAGTCAACCCAATTCCAGTGGTGGTGTGAGCGCAACGTAAACCGTGCCCAGGGAGGGAAGGTTGAGTGTATATTCAACCGATAACGAGCTCCTTCAAGTGCCCTGGCAGGGCCTGTCGTATCCAGCCTTACCCCAGTAGAACCGGCAATGCTGGGGTGGACGTTTTCTCACCGGCTTACTCGTGGGACTCAGAATCTTTTAAAAATGAACAAAAACCAAACAAAAACAAAACTACAAAACGAAAAAACAGAACAACAAAGCACAGCAGAAACTTCAAGAGCTGGCTTACAAACACAAGACGTAGAGATACAGGACGGGACTGACGACCGATTTAAATACAGAGTCAATGACAGCTCAGAATCCGTGAATTACTCGATTCCGAGACTGCATCAGTCAAAACAACGAACTCTGACGCGGAGGGTCCGACAAGCGCCGAAACGGCCAGCTGCAGTCGGAAGCCCGCACGTAAAAGAGGTGGACCCAGTTCCAATAAACACAAAATGGCCCGCTTAGCTAAGTTCCAGCTGAACCGTATCCTCGAAAAACCAGAGGATACATGGGACCATAAAGATAGGAACACAGTACGGTGGACTAGAGACATGCTGGCGGAGAAGTCCGATCATCCTGAGACAGGGGGTCGTCCTCCTCCAGCCACACCCCGAAGAAGGCAAAGAGCGCTGAATCAGCGCACAGACCCTTCAACGAGGTAGCGAAGGATAATCTGGTCTTCGGCATCTGCGACTGGAGCAATGATGAGGGGAGAATTAGCGGCGAGAACTGGCGAACGCTGAAGACGAGACTGACTATTGACATTCTCGCCTTTAGCGACAGAGACCCCTCGGCACTACTTCCCACCTTCACAGACAACGGGTGGTACCTCAACGGCGCCAAATTAGTGAGGTGCTCCGATCAGACGTCGGTAGACTATTTAAAGGCAGCGATCCCGAGACTAACGAATCTCTGGGTCAATGCCAAGTTAAGTGTCGCTCACTGGATCGACATTCCGGTCCGCCCAAGAGCTCGCACTTGGGTACCCCCAGGACCTAATAAGCCGGATGAGATCCTCCGGCTTATTAAGAGACAAAACCGGGATCTTCCAAACGAGAATTGGAAAATCATAAAGGCCGATGAACCGGAAGAGAGGGGAAGACTAATATCTTTCCTCCTCAACCAAGAGTCAGTTGAACTCCTCAACAAAAAGGGGTTCAAAATCTTCTACGGCATGGACACTCTGGTCCTAAAAATCCATGAGAAGGACGAGAGACTTCTCGCAGGCATGGTATCCTCGCTAAGTAGTCTTGGCTTAGAGGCTACGCCCGAAAGTTCTTCTCTGGAAACAGACACGGCTGGAAACAAGACGGACGAACAACCCTCTGTATCGGGGGTTGCTCCTCCGCAAGAACCGCTCCCTAATGAGCAAAACAGTGGAGAACTGTCCTCTGAATCAGATGACGGGGACACCACAGTCATAGAGATGCCGGTACTAGTCAGCAATGATGCTCCGACTAGTACAGATTAACCTCCACCATTCCAAAATAGCTTCGGCTAATTTACTTCTCCGCCTGGAAAAAGGTGGGGAAGACATCGCCCTCATCCAGGAGCCATGGGTCACAAACAACGACCGCATATCTGGACTCAGGGCAAAAAACTATTCCTTGTTCTATGCAAGAAATTCAGGTAAACCCAGAACTTGCATACTAGCAAAGAATAATATTAAAGCTTTCCTTCTTCCGAATTACAGCGACCCTGACTTCACTTGCGTGGGGTTAGATCGAGCCGGAAAGGGACCGCTGTGGATATCGTCAGCGTATCTCCCATATGACGAAACGGGAGAAGTTCCATCAAACACGATACGCAGGACGGTACAGACAGCGGCTGCTAGTAACACCCCACTGGTGGTAGGTGCTGACGCAAACGCGCACCACACCATATGGGGCAGCAGTGACATCAATAAAAGGGGTGAGTTACTCTTTGAATATATTATTGAAACTAACCTCGTAGTGTGTAACATAGGGTCTGAACCCACCTTTATAAACAGAATCAGGCATGAGGTCATTGACCTGACACTGACCACCTGTTCACCTGATATAGTTATAGAAAATTGGAAAGTATCTAGTGAAGTCTCATTCTCGGACCACCGCTACATACTTTTCAATCTAAAATTCGAGACCCCCCCAACGAAAGTGTTTAAGAACCCAAAAAACACAAACTGGCAGGTCTATAATTCTTTACTCAAAAATAAACTAGACAGCTTTCAAATCAGACAGCCTAATTCCCCGGAAGAATTAGATGAAATGGTGAACGCAGTAACGTCTGCCATGAACAAGGCCTTTAATAAGGCCTGCCCCACCAGCAGACACAAAGAAGGAGGTAAACCCCCGTGGTGGACCTCAACGGTAGCTTCTCTGCGCAGAGATAACAGAAGTAAGTTTAACAAGGCCAAGTCTTCAAGAAACCCAGCTGACTGGGATAGTTATAAAGACAGCCTTAAAAACTACAAAAAGGTAGTAAAGAGAGCACAGCGAGAGTCGTGGAAATCTTTCTGTGAGAACATAGAAAAAACAAGCGACTCCAGTCGGCTGCGTAAGATCCTCTCAAAATCTCCACAAATACCTAGCGTCATACAAAGCCAAGCAGGAGTGTGGACCTCAACCAGCGAGGAGACCTTAGGCCTACTGCTGGATACCCACTTCCCAGGCAACAAAGTAGAGGTTAACCACCCTACACAGCACAACCACAGGGTCCAAATGGTTCCGGAGCATATTGCTGACAATCGCAAACTGGCGTGGGCGATTAATAGCTTCCTCCCATACAAATCACCTGGACTAGATGGAATTACACCCATAGAGCTACAGAAGAGTATCGAGACTCTCACACCCTGGCTACTGGTGATTTTCAATAGCTGCCTAAAACTCAGCTTTACACCCACAGTTTGGAAAACGGTAAAAGTGGTGTTTATACCAAAATGCGGTAAAGCATCACTCTGTTCTCCAAAAGACTTCAGACCAATCAGTCTAACTTCATTCCTCCTGAAAACGTTGGAAAGACTTGTAGATTACTACATACGCTCAAACCTGGAAAACAATTCCCTTTCGAGGTGTCAACACGCCTACCGAAAAGGTTTTTCAGTAGAAACAGCACTTCATTCGCTGGTCAGCACTATCGAAAAATCGTTGTATGACAAAGAATACACGATGGTATCCTTTCTGGATATAGAAGGGGCCTTCAACAATGTCAATACAGAAGCCGTCACGAATGCACTCATCAGACTAAACGTGGACAACTGCCTCTGCACCTGGATAAAGAACATGCTAGGAAGCAGGCTGATCCAGGCGGAGCTTGGCAGCTGTCTGACCAGGAGGTCAGTGTACAGGGGCACACAACAAGGAGGAGTGCTTTCACCGCTACTATGGATCTTAGTAGTAAATGAAATCATCTCCGACCTGGAGGAGGATGGATGCAAAGTGACGGCCTACGCGGACGACATTGCCATTGCCATAACGGGGAAATTCCCCCACACGATCAGAGACCTAATGGAAACGGCTCTCAGGAAACTATCCTCCTGGTCCATTAAGGTCGGGCTCAATGTTAACCCATCCAAAACCGAACTCGTTTTATTTACAAGGAAAATAAAGGTTCAGGAGATAACGCCACCTACGCTCAACAACGAACCACTAAAATTTTCCAGCCAAGCTAAATATCTGGGAACGATCCTAGATAGCAAACTCAGTTGGAAACCAAACATCCAAGACCGCATAAGGAAGGCTACGACTGCCATTTACACCTGTAAAAAGGCCTTAGGCTCCAGATGGGGTCTACAGCCTAAGATAACACACTGGTTGTACACGGCGGTCGTCAGGCCTATCCTCACATACGGTATCATAGCATGGTGGCCTGCAATATCGAAGCAATGCCACGCAAGCGCCCTGGAACGAATCCAGAGGGCAGCCTGCATATGCATTACAGGAGCCTTGAGATTCACACCAACGGCAGCCTTAACGACTTTTTTAAACCTCCTCCCCATTGATATCTATGGGAAGCTGGTGGCCACTAAGGCGGCCTTGAGATTAAGAGAATCCAATTCGTGGAATAGCTCACACATTGGGCACAGCAACATCTTAACTGCTTACAAGATTCCCAACAATACGGATTACCTAATCCCAACACTGGATTTCAGTAATAAATACAAGACGGCCATCCCAGACCGAGCCAGCTGGGAAGACGGTCGTATCGTAAACTATGAAGCCATAGAAATATACACCGACGGGTCAAAGGCAGCCGACGGCACAGGGGCGGGCGTGTTTTCAGAAAACCCCGCGCTCAATGTCGTACTACGACTGCAGTGTATTTCAAGCAGAAGTCACAGCTATCCGCGAAGCAGCACGCAGACTCTCTATGAGCCCGATAGATGGAAAAACTATCGTGATATACATAGACAGTCAGGCAGCAATTAAAGCCTTAGAATCACCAACAATAAGATCCAAGTTGGTAAAACAATGCCGCGAATCTCTTAACGAGATCGCGGTCAGATGTAACACTTCCCTGAGTTGGGTACCCGGTCACAGTGATATTCCAGGCAACTGCAAGGCGGACGAGTTAGCCAGACGGGGTTCTGCACAAGAACTCTCTGACAACAGAGAGACACCGGCGGTACCCATTCAGACACTGAAACGCAAACTTCTAGATTTACTTTTACCTCAGTTAATCTCGATCAGGCACCAAATAACTGAGCAGTATTCAAGAACCGAACGAACTAGCGCAACATATAACGACTTTAGAGTATAAGGGTCAGTAAATTCCGTTGAATTTCTAAATATAAAGCCAAGCATTACATTAGCTTTAGATATAATGTAATCTATATGTGAGTTGAATATAAGCTCTGGTTCAAAAATTATTCCAAGATCTTTTTGTTTATGTACTCTGTTCAGGACAATGTTTGAAATACTATAATCAAATATAATTGGATTTTTTATTCGAGATACAGTCATAACTGAACATTTCTGAATATTAAGATGCAAACAATTTTTCTTACACCATCAAGATAAGCTATCTATATCTTGTTGAAGTTGGCCACACTCCAATAATGATCTTACTATCATAAATATCTTAAGATCATCTGCAAATAAGAGCTTTTGTGCAGATATACAAACAGACGGTAAATCATTTATGAAGAGTAGGAAAAGAATTGAACCGAGATGGCTTCCTTGTGGCACTCCAGAGTAATTATTGATGATTTTAGATGACAGTTCGCCTATTTTTACGGACTGAGTGCGATTATTGAGATAGCTTTTAATCCATTTCAGAAACTTTGAATGGAAGCCAAGGGATACTAACTTCGAAATGAGAACATTGTGTTGAACACCGTCAAACGCTTTAGCAAAATCAGTATAGATTACATCCACTTGGTAGCGCTTTTCCAACGCCTGAAGGCAGAAACTTGTAAAGATTGCTAAGTTAGATGTAGTAGACCTTCCACTAACAAAACCATGCTGAAAGTCCGAGATATAGTTTTTGACCAATGCATAGACTTTCTTTTTAACAATGGCTTCAAAGATTTTAGGTATAACCTGAAGTTTAGCTATAGGCCTATAGTTCTCAACTGCTTGCTTAGAACCAGATTTATGAATTGGAGATATAAATGAATGCTTCCAGCAATCTAGAAACACACCTTCTGTGAGAGAAAGGTTAAAAATTATGTGAAGTGGGGTCGCAAAACAAGATTTTAATTTTTTCACGAAAATTGAAGGTATATGATCTGGACCTAGGCTAACAGAGTCGTCTAGACAAGATAATTCGGTAAATATATCCTCAACTGAAATGTTCATCGCACCCAGATCAACGATCGAGTTACCAATGTTTGGTAAATCATAAGGGCAAGATTCTAACACAAAGTTAGATTGGAAGAATTTAGAAAACATATCACAAATTTGAAGAGGGTCACTACTACTTACTCCTTCATAGCTCATTGTAGATGGTATGCCTGAGCATTTCTTTTTAATATTGATGTACCTCCAAAATGCTTTGGAATTTTTTTTTATTGAAGACTCCAAAGACCAAACATGCTGACGATATAGAAATCTTTTTAAAAATTCATATTCATTTCTTAACCGATAAAATTCGTTTCTAAGAGTGCAGTCCACTCTGCTATTTCTTAAAACACGGTACATAACATTTTTCAAATTGGAAAGCCGTTTGTTAAACCAAACTGGTTTATTAGAGTGAACAATTCGTTTCATAGGAACAAATCTAGAGAAAATATCTTCAATTACATTCCCAAATTTATCATATTTCCATTTAAGATCACCGTTACAAACACAACCAATTCAGCGAAGACATATAATTCATTACTGCATTGTAATCAACTTTACGAAAATCATAATGAACGTGATTACAACCAGTATTAATTTCCGAATTAAATATAGAAATATCAAAACTAATATTCAATGCTTTGTGATAAATTCCACTATTATTGATCAAGAAATAGTCTGGTTCAGTAACCAAAGCATCCAACTCACCATAAGTAAAAACCAGATCAAGTAATCTACCCATACTGTTCACCACGGAATTAATTTGAATTAAATTTAGAGCTAGCATAGAATCAATAACTTCAATTTCAAAATCTTTTTGTACATTATATGGAATTAAACATTTATCTTCCTCAGAATAAGACCACTTGATATATGAAAGATTAAAATCGCCTAATACAATTAAAAAAAGAATTGCAATCCAAATCCTTAGCTATGCGTTTAATATTTGAGATATGGGCTGAATAAATATTAAAAGGAGAATTTGGTGGTACTCGTATATATTACACAAAACAAAATAATTTAATAAGCACACTATCTTCAGAACGAAAATAATCAATTCTTACACAAATCTGTTCAATTAGATCAGATGGATCAAAAAGTTCAATTTGCCTACTAATAAGTGATGATTTGACGGCCAATAAGACACCACCTCCTCTCGACACACCAGCAAGACACCGATCTCTTCTGTATACAAAATATCTAGCATCAAACAGTTCAGACGAAAGTATATTTCGAGTAAGCCATGTTTCCGTGAGGGCAATTAGGAAAAATGGAGAATCAGTAGCAGCAACATAGAAATCCGTTGTTTTCGATCTCATACCACCCACATTATGATGATAGAGTGCCCAACTATTCGCAAACGAGAACTTAGGTGATGAGAATGGAGACTTTCGCGCTATTTTTGCAAGGTTGCTTCCTCGGTTGGTTCGTTTTTTGAATGGAAATCAAACATACGTACACGAATACCTTTTTGCCAAATAGAGGGATTCAGAAACTGCGAGAGCATATCTTCTGGAACTCCAAGTTTAAAGGTTATGTGTTTCAGCTCACTTTCATCTGCATTTAACTTGACGAGTCTATAACAGTTGAGTCTAGAAGAGTCAATTGAGAATGCAGAAGAGACATAGTTCAAGACGGAAGAAGCAGTTGTACTGGGTTCAAAAGATGATAGATGAAGCCATTTCCACTTAATTCGGACTCCCAAAATTGGTTTTTGAGTATTATTTCCCACAAGGGCTTTGGGCACTCGCTCCGAATTCATTCTTTTAACGAATTTAGCAGCATTAACGTGTACACCATCAACAACAGCAGAGTAGTTGCTAGCAGAATCCATATCAGCATCATTTAACGCATCATTATTAGCAACATCAATGTCAACATCGAAAGCACACTTTTTTGCAGCAACAATATCAACAACAGCTTTAGAATGAGTAACAACATCATTGGCAGATTGAGTTACAATATTTTCCGCGGGAGAGTTTGTAAGCAGACTATTCTCACTAGTCCCCACTGCGGAGCAAGAATGGCCTTCCCCATCAATGCACTCACTTGTACTTTGTGATTCTTTTCTATTTACTTTATTAAAGAGAGATTCGCTTATATTTTTTGTTTTTTTCTTTTGTGGTAGCGGAAGATTAGGACAAAGCGCGGTTAAAGCCTTGGTTTTGCTTACAACTCGCTCAGTTGTAGGTGAAGAAATATTTTGTAATTTATGAGATGGTGTCACTACACGCGAGGGTTCATTGACCGATTTTTCAATTTGGGAACGAAGAAACCGCTGCGGCTCAGCAATTGAGTTCGTATTAGTTTTCTTTTGGTTTCTTATTATACCCTATTCTAGGGGTATATTAATTTTGACGCATAGTTTGTAACATACCTTAATATTGCCCGTAGACCCCTAAAAGTTACTATATTTATGATCAGCATCGATAGTAATGTCGATCTAGCCATGTCCGTCCGTCCGTCCGTCCGTCGGCAAAAATTAGGCCTTTAAACTGGACCTAGAGAGCTGAAATTTTAACCATATACTCTCTAGGGTCCCGAAATAATCAAGTTTAAGAATTTTTGAAATCCGCCCACAGACACGCCCACAAACTCAAAAAAACTAAATTTTGGAAAAAATCGAATTTTGAGCTAGAGAGCTGAAATTTTTTATATATGATCTATGGCCCATAAAACTGATTGGGACATAAAATTTTCAAAATCCGCCCACTGACACGCCCACAATTAAATAAAACAAATTTTGGGAAAAATTGAATTTTGAGCTAGAAAGCTGAAATTTTTTATATATGATCTTTGGCCCATAAAACTGCTTGGGACATAAAATTTTCAAAATCCGCCCACTGACACGCCCAGAATTAAATAAAATATTTTTTTTGAAAAACCAAAATTTGAGCTAGGGAGCTGAAATTTTTAATATATACTCTCTAGGGGCCCTTTATGCTCATGTGTAAATATTTTCAAAATCCGCCTACTGACACGCCCACAATTATTTATTTTTTATTTTTGAAAAGTTTGAGCTAGGGAGCTGAAATTTATAGTATATACTCTCTTGGTGCCCTTTATGCTCATACTTAAATTTTTTTTAAATCCGCCTACTGACACGCCCACAATTAAATAAAACAATTTTATTGAAAAACCAAAGTTTGAGCTAGGGAGCGTTTTTATTTACAAAAGCTTAGTTTTTTCGATAAAATCCTTTAAATTTTTGTCACGCCCACTTATGAGATATAGGAATAAGAATAGGGTATCCAACAGTTCGCCCAAGCGGACTGTAGCCCGCCCCTATGTTTTTTTTATTGCTATCACTGACATTATAACTTTGGTACTGGGCATTTTTAAGAGAAATTAGTTCAGATCTCAGCTCATTAAGAGAGGATTGAACGCTATTCAGAGAATCATTAAGACTGTTTACTTTTGCAAAACACTCTATAAAAGAATTATTCATACAGGTATTACACCTCCAGCATAGATGGGCATTTAACTTAATTATTTTTAGAGTATTTTCGTCTATATTTGCGCACGAAAGATGAAACGTTAAAGAACAAATGCCGCACAATATAGTTTTTTCATTGTTTATCAACTTAGTACATTTTGAGCAATTTGTAGACATTATAATGGAGAGCAAAACAAAACACGTCTATATCACTCACGATCGCAGCGCTACTTGAGTAGCGCCTGCGGTGTACAGCGTCCGCACGTTTCATTTGCGCACTCTCATATTGTAGTCTCTCATAACTAGACTTGTTTGATGTGGTCAGGAAGTTACCCCGATGGCACAACCCCCAACCTGTAGAGACAGACCCTTATTTTAACCCTAGGACAGCAGGCCGGATATTCTGCTTCCAGTAACCCACTTCGGGGATTTGAGAGCTACCGATGGCTGATACTGTCCGCTACATTCTCTTTTTCAACACTCGACGCCACCGTTTATTCAATCTAATGAGTTAATTCGCTGCATGTCCTCTTTCTGGGGGACTCATGTAAAACTTCTGAGGCTAATCAGCCAGCCTTTCCGACAGTGTCGTTATTCCTCGTGTTTAACACTCGCGATTATAAGTTTATCAAGTCATGTCTGGCCATATCCAGTGGTTACAACCTAGAGGTAAAACAAGCACAGCTGATGTGTAGTCTAAGTTACGGCTACTGTGCATCGCCAGGTTGATGCCTATCAATACCTACCCTAATTCTATAACTCACAAACACCCTACGATGCAGCTAAAATTGTCAAAAATAGATTTCGAAAATAAATCGGACCTTATAATATTGTTGCATGTTTGCTTGAACCGTGTCATTCAGCATTAATTAGTCAACTGCGCCATCTAGTAGAGAGTAAAAGTAGCCATATTACCGATTTTGGCAGCATTGGCATAGCAGTTTGAGTAGCTGTGGTATAACTTGGTATGTTGTTCTCGAACCTTATGAACTTAACGAACCTTCTCAACGAATCTGGAAATTTCGAGAGGTGTCACTAGGAGATATAAATAGATGTCGCAGAAGCACCCAAGACATTCTAGTTGTGAACCGCGATTAAGAATGCGATAGATGACAGTAGTGAAAAGTATAGAGAAAAAGTATAAGTATTGAGTTAAAGGAAAGTGATTTTGTATTTAAAGTGATAAATTGTGAAAGTGAATTCTGTAATTAAATAAGTGAATTATTAGAATAATAATTAAGAATTAAATTGACAGAGAACTAATAAAGATTAATTAAAAAGAAATTACGTTTTATCTTTTCGAATCCTAGCCTGAATGTAACATTGGTGTCAGAAGTGGGATAAAATTTATTCAGTGTGAAATTAAAGTGAAGTGAATTAGTTAAAAAAAAAAAAAAAAAAAAAAAAAAAAAAAATGGGCCGCACATTGAAATTACTACAGCTCAGTATACCGCAGTTAAAAGCTGAACTGGAAAAGCGGAATCTCTCGTCGGCTGGAGGAATAAGTGATCTGGTACTCCGGCTGCAGGAAGCTGTTGAAAACGAAGGAGAAAACCCCAAGTCCGTTTTGTTCGACGTAGCAGAAGAACAAGTAAGTACAGGCGTTGATATGACTGCTATGATGGAATTACTTCTATCCAAGTTCGATGAACAGAAGAATTCTCTAGATTCCAAATTGGAATCAATGGACTCTAAATTTGATGAACAAAAGAATTCTATAGACTCTCAGTTCAATGAACAGAAGAATTCCCTAGAACTACAGAAGAATTCTCTGGATTCGAAATTGGAGTCAATGGACTCTAAATTCGAAGAACAAAAGAATTCCATAGTTGCCGCCCAAAAGAGCGCTGTGGAAGATTTTAAAAATGTTCTCGAAGGAAAACTCGAAGAAATTGACCACAAGCTCGAGAAGGTTGAAACCAAATTCGACGAAATCCATCAGACGTTTTGCAAGCATGAAACAAACTTCGAGAACTTGGCTAGAGAGCTCGAGAAAGTGAAGAGACAGAAGGCTCAAGAAAATTCTGCGGACTGCCCGAGAAGGAAGGAGATGCAGCCTCCTGTTTTCGACGGTCAAACATCATGGCCAATTTATAAGAAACAGTTTGAAGCAGCTGCAATGGCGAACAGCTGGGACAACGAGGAAAAGTCGATTGCGCTAACGCTCGCACTAAGAGGTACAGCTGCGGAGTTACTCCAAACCGTCTCAGAAGAGAAGAAACACGACTATGACGCCCTGGTCAAGGCTATAGAGATGCGCTTCGGTGATGAGCATATGCAGCACGTATACAGGGTCCAGCTACGCAGTAGAGTCCAGAAGCGGGGAGAAACACTTCAACAGCTGCAAGCAGATATCGAACGTCTGGCACATTTGACATATCCTAATGCTGGTGAGGTTCTCATCAATGAAATGGCTGTGGAGGCGTTTATCCAAGCCATTGAAGATAGACAACTGCAAATGGCCGTAAGAATGGCTGGAAAGAGAACTCTCGCTGAGGCCCTAGCATTTGCCTTGACAATGCAAGCTGCTGATCAGGCATCGCATGTGTTCCACCGCGTAAGGGAAATGACAGCCGTTGAATGCTCATGTCAAAGAACAGACATCGTAGACCGGAACAGAGATAACAGAGGTCAAATGCGCTGTTGGAACTGCAACAAAATAGGGCACCTGCAGAGACAGTGCAGAGCTCCACCCAGACAAGTTGTCCACATTGCGGACCTAGGAGGCGCAACGAAGAAGCATCTGGCAGATATAGCTTCACAGAACCAGCAGTCCGGAAACGTGTAAGGGGCAGCTTCTCGGAGCAGAAGTGGGTTTCCGGAATCGATGACTCCAGGACCACAATTCAAGCCTCCCAAACCAAACGAGGAAACCAGAGTTTAACAGTGGAAGCCTATATCGGTCAAAATAAGTGCGTGGCAGCCATCGACACCGGTGCCACCGCTTCCATTATAAGGAGGGACATCGTCCGTCAGTCTTGGTTGCACAACACCAGCAGTTACTGTCTGAAAACAGCAACAGGAGCGACAGCGAAAGTGTACGGAGATATCATGCTAACAATAAATTTGGCAGGATTAGCATTCTCCCATGCTTTCTTAGTAGCTGATATATGTGACGAATGCATCATTGGAATCGATTTCATGAAGGCGCATGATGTCGTATTGGACTTTGGTATGCAAGTATTCAAGTATCGAAACGTAGAGATTCCGATGGTGTACGGGAAAGAGAACGCCGCATCCATGAGGACAGTCAATAGTGAGGACGATGTCCTACCACCTTCTTCAGAGACAATAATTCGGACAAAGCTGGAAGGTGATCCTATGAGCCACCGATTCTCTCTAGTCGAGCCAAAAGACAACCACTACCGAAACTGCGAGGTTGGAAAAGTGCTTGTCGAGCCGAAGAACAATATTGTTCCCGTACGAGTTCTTAACGCGAAACACAAAAGCGTCAAATTGAAGCAAGGTGAAGTGGTTGGAAAGTGTGTACCGGGTACTGAAATCCACCGAAATATTCATCCGATATCCAGCGACCGCATGAAGACGAGGTACGACACAAAAGCAACCACCACAGGATTCCAGGAAGGAGATCTGGTATGGCTATACAACCCTCATCGCCGAAAAGGCATGTCACCTAAACTACAGCAGGATTGGGAAGGACCCTATAAGATAGTGAAGCGCATCAACGATGTTGTCTACCGGATCCAGCGAAGAAGAGGCAAGCTGAAAGTTGTCCATGTGGATCGTCTCCATCGCTACCATGGCGAAAATATTGACGTGCTTGTTCGGGACGAACAAGTTTAAGAGGGGGATATTATTGCATGTTTGCTTGAACTGTGTCATTCAGCATTAATTAGTCAACTGCGCCATCTAGTAGAGAGTAAAAGTAGCCATATTACCGATTTTGGCAGCATTGGAATAGCAGTTTGAGTAGCTGTGGTATAACTTGGTATGTTGTTCTCGAACCTTCTGAACTTAACGAACCTTCTCAACGAATCTGGAAATTTCGAGAGGTGTCACTAGGAGATATAAATAGATGTCGCAGTAGCACCCAAGACATTCTAGTTGTGAACCGCGATTAAGAATGCGATAGATGACAGTAGTGAAAAGTATAGAGAAAAAGTATAAGTATTGAGTTAAAGGAAAGTGATTTTGTATTTAAAGTGATAAATTGTGAAAGTGAATTTGTAATTAAATAAGTGAATTATTAGAATAATAATTAAGAATTAAATTGACAGAGAACTAATAAAGATTAATTAAATAGAAATTACGTTTTATCTTTTCGAATCCTAGCCTGGATGTAACAATATAAATAAACACAAACATTATTATTTACTCAATCTGTTCTCGTCGTTGGAACCCAAACTTTTCATTCCATAAAATAGTTTTTGTTCGCCTACAAATACAGAATCAGCCTTACTGTGAGTTTCGCCCGGAAAATATTTCGCCTGGTGAAATTCTGTCCGCCCGGAATTTTAAAAGCTATTGTGAGTCTCGCCCGAATGATATTTCACTTCGAATCGACAGTGACATTTCGAACACAGACGAACACACCTAATTTGTATTTTGACAGCTTTAAAATATAAAGTGCCAAATAAATTAAATGCAAAAAAGAAATAGGGAAGTTAAGAATATTTTGTATTAAATTGCATTGCGTTGTAGCCAAATGAAATAAAGCCAAAAATGTAAACATTTAACGGCGCAGGGACATCAGTCGCTTTGAGTTAAGTTCCAATTGTTTAGTGTTTTTTTTTTTAATAAATACTGTGCATATTTTAAGAATTTATAAAATAACATTCCAATATTTGCTGGATATGCTACCAGTCCAAACAAAAATAAGCGATTCCACCCATCCTGAAACTCGCAGCTTGTTTACGTTATTTTTGCAGATGGTGGATATCAAAAAGGACCAACAAATTTCAAGTCGAGACTTATCATCTATTGACTTTAAGGCCGCATATGATAGCATTCATCGTCAAGAGCTCTACATGGAGATGGCATTTTCGGCGATTGAATAACAGGAAAAATTGGTTGGTCTTAAAGTAAATGAGGACGAGACTAAATACATGCTATCAACAAACAAACAAATATCTGTCCATTTATTTTATTTGTAGCCGCCTTTATTCGCACGTACCGTTTTTGGTCGGTCCAAACGTATTAATTAAAATTCTGTTCGCCCCAAAAAAATAAGTGAACATTTTAGCTCTGAATGACGTTTAATTCCGCCCGAATTGAGAGCTGCCAAAACTTTTTTCGGGTGGAATCTTGTTCACGCGAAACTCACAATAGGGCTGAATATGTACCACAGGCACACAATACCTTTGTATGTATATACACTCTATAGTACTGTTACATCCAGGCTAGGATTCGAAAAGATAAAACGTAATTCTATTTAATTAATCTTTATTAGTTCTCTTTCAACGTCTTTTACTTCTTGATTATTATTCTAATAATTCACTTATTTAATCCAACAATTCACTTTCACAATTAATCACTTTAAATAAACAATCACTTCTCTTATTCAATATTCTCTATACTTTTCACTACTGTCATCTATCGCCCTTCTTTATCGCGGTTCACAACTCGAATGTCTTGGGTGCTCCTGCGACATCTATTTATATCTCCTAGTGACACCTCTCGAAATTTCCAGATTCGTTGAGAAGGTTCGTTAAGTTCAGAAGGTTCGAGAACAACATACCAAGTTATACCACAGCTACTCAAACTGCTATTCCAATGCTGCCAAAATCGGTAATATGGCCACTTTCTACTAGATGGCGTAGTTGACTAATTAATGACACAGTTCAAGCAAACATGCAACAATATCCCCCTCTTAAACTTGTTCGTCCCGAACAAGCACGTCAATATTTTCCCCATGGTAGCGATGGAGACGATCCACATGGACAACTTTTAGCTTGCCTCTTCCTCGCTGGATCCGGTAGACAACATCGTTGATGCGCTTCACTATCTTATAGGGTCCTTCCCAATCCTGCTGTAGTTTAGGTGACATACCTTTTCGGCGATGAGGGTTGTATAGCCATACCAGATCTCCTTCCTGGAATCCTGTGGTGGTCGCTTTTGTATCGTACCTCGTCTTCATGCGGTCGCTGGATATCGGATGAATATTTCGGTGGACTTCAGTACCCGGTACACACTTTCCAACCACCTCACCTTGCTTCAATTTGACGCTTTTGTGTTCAGCATTAAGAACTCGTACGGGAACAATATTGTTCTTCTGCTCGACAAGCACTTTTCCAACCACGCAGTTTCGGTAGTGGTTGTCTTTTGGCTCAACTAGAGAGAATCGGTGGCTCATAGGATCACCTTCCAGCTTTGTCCGAATTATTGTCTCTGAAGAAGGTGGTAGGACCTCGTCCTCACTATTGACTGTCCTCAGGGATGCGGCGTTCTCTTTCCCGTACACCATCGGAATCTCTACGTTTCGATACTTGAGTACTTGCATACCAAAGTCCAATACGACATCATTCGCCTTCATGAAATCGATTCCAATGATGCATTCGTCCAATATATCAGCTACTAAGAAAGCGTGGGAGAATGCTAATCCTGCCAAATTTATTGTAAGCATGATATCTCCGTACACTTTCGCTGTCGCTCCTGTTGCTGTTTTCAGACAGTAACTGCTGGTGTTGTGCAACCAAGACTGACGGACGATGTCCCTCCTTATAATGGAAGCGGTGGCACCGGTGTCGATGGCTGCCACGCACTTATTTTGACCGATATAGGCTTCCACTGTTAAACTCTGGTTTCCTTGTTTGGTTTGGGAGACTTGAATTGTGGTCCTGGAGTCGTCGATTCCGGAAACCCACTTCTGCTCCGAGAAGCTGCCCCTTACACGTTTCCCGATTGCTGGTTCTGCGAAGCTATATCTGCCAGATGCTTCTTCGTTGCGCCTCCTAGGCCCGCAATGTGGACAACTGCCTTGTCTGGGTGGAGCTCTGCACTGTCTCTGTAGGTGCCCCATTTTGTTGCAGTTCCAGCAGCGCATTTGACCTCTGTTATCTCTGCTCCGGTCTACGATGTCTGCTCTTTGGCATGAACATTCAACGGCTGTAATTTCCCGTACGCGGTGGAACACATTCGATGCCTGATCAGCAGCTTGCATTGTCAAGGCAAATGCTAGGGCCTCAGCGAGAGTTCTCTTTCCAGCCATTCTTACGGCCATTTGCAGTTGTCTATCTTCAATGGCTTGGATAAACGCCTCCACAGCCATTTCATTGATGAGAATCTCACCAGCATTAGGATATGACAAATGTGCCAGACGTTCGATATCTGCTTGCAGCTGTTGAAGTGTTTCTCCCCTCTTCTGGACTCTACTGCGTAGCTGAACCCTGTACACTTGCTGCATATGCTCATCACCGAAGCGCATCTCTATAGCCTTGACCAGGGCGTCGTAGTTGTGTTGCTTCTCTTCTGAGACGGTTTGGAGTAACTCCGCAGCTGTACCTCTTAGTGCGAGCGTTAGCGCAATCGACTTTTCCTCGTTGTCCCAGCTGTTCGCCACTGCAGCTGCTTCAAACTGTTTCTTATAAATTGGCCATGATGTTTGACCATCGAAAACAGGAGGCTGCATCTCTTTCCTTCTCGGGCAGTCCGCAGAATTTTCTCGAGCCTTCTGCTTCTTCACTTTCTCGAGCTCTTTAGCCAAGTTCTCGATGTTTGTATCGATTTCGTCGAATTTGGTTTCAACCTTCTCCAACTTTTGGTCAATTTCTTCGAGTTTTCCTTGGAGAACATTTTTAAAATCTTCCACAGCGCTCTTTTGGGCGGCAACTATGGAATTCTTTTGTTCTTCGAATTTAGTGTCCATTGCTTGCAATTTGGAATCTAGAGAATTCTTCTGTTCATCAAATTTAGAGTCCATTGATTGCAATTTGGAATCTAGAGAATTCTTCTGTTGTTCTAGAGAATTCTTTTGTTCCTTGAACTGAGAGTCTATAGAATTCTTTTGTTCATCAAACTTGGCCAATAGTAATTCCATCATTGCAGTCATATCAACGCCTGTACTTACTTGTTCTTCTGCTACGTCGAACAAAACGGACTTGGGGTTTTCTCCTTCGTTTTCAACAGCTTCCTGCAGTCGAAGCACCAGGTCACTTTTTCCTCCAGCTGTGGAGAGATTCCGTTTTTCCAGTTCAGCTTTTAACTGCGGTATACTGAGCTGTAATAATTTCAATGTGCGGCCCATTTTTGTTTTCCTTTTTTTTTTTTTTTAAACTAATTCACTTCACTTTAATTTCACACTGAATACGTTTTATCCCACTTCTGACACCAATGTTACATCCAGGCTAGGATTCGAAAAGATAAAACGTAATTCTATTTAATTAATCTTTATTAGTTCTCTTTCAATGTCTTTTACTTCTTGATTATTATTCTAATAATTCACTTATTTAATCCAACAATTCACTTTCACAATTAATCACTTTAAATAAACAATCACTTCTCTTATTCAATATTCTCTATACTTTTCACTACTGTCATCTATCGCCCTTCTTTATCGCGGTTCACAACTCGAATGTCTTGGGTGCTCCTGCGACATCTATTTATATCTCCTAGTGACACCTCTCGAAATTTCCAGATTCGTTGAGAAGGTTCGTTAAGTTCAGAAGGTTCGAGAACAACATACCAAGTTATACCACAGCTACTCAAACTGCTATTCCAATGCTGCCAAAATCGGTAATATGGCCACTTTCTACTAGATGGCGTAGTTGACTAATTAATGACACAGTTCAAGCAAACATGCAACAGTACTATCATCAACACGAATTTGAAAACGTCGACTTTGAGCGAGTCGGCAACAAAGAAAGTTTGAAGGTTTGTGTCTTAAATTTTGCTGTCTCTCCTTATCGAATCATTCTGATATTATGTTAGTATTTATTTTTCTTTGTAAGAAGGAGCATAGGCAGCGCAGCACAGGTAGCATGTAGGATCTCGCATTATCCCGGTATATTCATAGTTTTAATTGTAATCCGCGTTGCGACTATTGGATATCAGAAAGAGTTGAACTGATTTTTGTATTCATATTGGTCTAATTTTATTCGTGAAAGGATAAGTTGTACATATGAATATGTATTTTTATAATATATAAATCGTAATTCTTTTATAGTGTCCATTGTCTGGTAGTTATTGCACTGGACTACGCTGCTACTAGTTACATATATAGTTGCCAATTATATACAGTCTTGTTCGTATTGTGTGCATTGATTTGCACATTCCGTCTGTTTACTAAGATAGATATCTTTCTCTTAAGCATATTGTATCTAATCTTATCAAATTTAATATCTAATTTAATATCGAATTTAGCACCGACCGCGCTGACCCCAAATTATGCATGTATTAATTTTTTTTAATACAGATTTATTAAAAGATATTGAAAGTTAAAAACATTCGAAGTTGTATTTAAAATCTGAAATTTCCTATTATGGATAATAGAGTTCCACATACACGTTCTAGAGGAAGACCAAGTAATTTGAGAAATTCGTCCACTTTTCGAAATATAACTCCCCGTTCAGGAGCAAAGGAATCCAGGCCAATAGTTAATCGTACTCCACCTGGGGCTAGTGTAGGCTTAAGCCCGGATAAGATTTTACCACAACTGGTAGATAACCCTCCTGCAGCAATGCAATCCGGTCAGGCAAGTAACCACAATATTGATGACAATAATGAGCGACGAGATATTAATGAACATCCTCCACCTGTTCAAGAAGAGGCCACAGACATTAGAGCTATTACGTCAGCATTTCAACGAATACTCGAGGCAAACCAACGACTTTTCATTCGTGAAATGCGGTCTATTAGAGATACCATAGTTGGAAGATTCGACAATTTGAATTTAAATACTCCCAATGTGAATCCTACGAGACCTTCGAACGCTCGTTCTGACTTCGAAATTTTTTTTAAATAACGCTTCGTTTTCGACCCAACGCACAGTGTGACGACTCGCTGATTTAGCGGAATTAAATTAAAATTAATTTTTTTGTTTTTTTTAATTGAAATTGTTCACAAAATAGAATATAACAAATTTTTTTAACATATGACTACAAATTTCAAGACAAAACAATACATACAAAACAGCTTATTTTAATTTTTTTAATTATTTGGTAGGTACATCTAAAAGTTGCAAGACTTCATGTTCCATGACACTTTTCTTTCTTCTCGGAAAGTATCTTAGACTTACTAAGAATGGATCTGCGGTTATAAGCAATCGATTTAAGAGGTCAGTATTTTTATCTACACGTGATATTTTTCTGGTAAGAAGTTCCCTAAACCTTCTATTTTCCTTGTTTCTTGCCTCTTGCGCTTCTTCTGAAAGTTGTCCGATTGGAAGTATACAAGTAGAAATTATTTGTTTTCTATGGAAGAAGACCTTATGCACACTTACTGGCTTAAAATACCAGGCATAATTTTTAAAATATAGTTCCCTTGTTTCCGTTGCATACCTCTCAAAAGTATCTGCATCTATTGGAAACCCAGACCCAAGAACTTCTAAGATGATATGAAACTTTTTGATAATTTCTTTATCTATCCCTGTAATTTGGGCAGTCTTTTCCTCATCTCTAAAAAATCTTCTAGCCTTGTGCCCGTCATTAGGATTGCCAGACTGTTGAGTTGGCATATCTACCAATAACCCTGTTTCTCTTGTAAATTTTTCTTGGATTAGTTATTTTCTGGCTTTGACTTGTTCTCTGTACGTAATTGAATGTATGAACCGAATGAATGAATGAATGTATTGTTGCATGTTTGCTCAAACTGTGTCATTCAGCAAGCGCCATCTAGTAGAAAGTGGCCATATTACCGATTTTGGCAGCATTTGAATAGCAGTTTGAGTAGCTGTGGAAGAACTAGCACATACATAATGATGTTGTTCTCGAACCCTCTAAACGAACCTTCTCAACGAATCTGGAAATTTCGAGAGGTGTCACTAGGAGATATAAATAGATGTCGCAGGAGCACCCAAGAGATTCGAGTTGTGAACCGCGATAGGTGAGGTGGTTGGAGAAGTGCGATAGATGACAGTAGTGAAAAGTATAGAGAAAAAGTATAAGTATTGAGTAAGAGAAAAGTGATTGTATATTTAAAGTGATTAATTGTGAAAGTGCATTGTTGGATTAAATAAGGGAATTATTAGAATAATACTCGTAATCAAGATTTACATTGAAAGAGAACTAATGAATTGTTTAATTAAATAGAATTACGTTTTATCTTTTCGAATCCTAGCCTGGATGTAACATTGGTGTCAGAAGTGGGATAAAACGTATTCAGTGTGAAATTAAAGTGAAGTGAAATAGTGAAAAAAAAAGGAAAGAAAAATGGGCCGCACATTGAAATTACTACAGCTCCGTATACCGCAGTTAAAACCTGAGCTAGAAAAGCGGAATCTCTCCACAGCTGGAGGAAAAAGTGATCTGGTGCTTCGACTGCAGGAAGCTGTTGCAAACGAAGGAGAAAATCCCAAGTCCGTTTTGTTCGACGTAGCAGAAGAACAAGTAAGTACAGCCGTTGATATGACTGCTATGATGGAACTACTTCTGGCCAAGTTCGATCAGAAATTCGACTGTATGGACTCTAAGTTAGATGAACAGAAGAATTCTCTAGAACAACAGACAAATTCTCTAGATTCCAAACTGCAATCAATGGACTCTAAATTTGATGAACAAAAGAATTCTCTAGAACAACAGAAGAATTCTCTAGATTCCAAATTGCAATCAATGGACTCTAAATTTGATGAACAAAAGAATTCTCTAGATTCCAAATTGCAAGCAATGGACACTAAACTCGAAGAACAAAAGAATTCCATAGTTGCCGCCCAAAAGAGCGCTGTGGAAGATTTTAAAAATGTTCTCGAAGGAAAACTCGAAGAAATTGACCAAAAGTTAGAGAAGGTTGAAACCAAATTCGACGAAATCGATACAAACATCGAGAACTTGGCTAAAGAGCTCGAGAAAGTGAAGAAGCAGAAGGCTCGAGAAAATTCTGCGGACTACCCGAGAAGGAAAGAGATGCAGCCTCCT
Organism: Portevinia maculata; assembly: GCA_949715645.1. Classification (NCBI taxonomy): domain Eukaryota; kingdom Metazoa; phylum Arthropoda; class Insecta; order Diptera; family Syrphidae; genus Portevinia; species Portevinia maculata. The sequence goes on along the minus strand of OX454525.1, from coordinate 209,876,966 downwards.
GTTTTCGATGGTCAAACATCATGGCCAATTTATAAGAAACAGTTTGAAGCAGCTGCAGTGGCGAACAGCTGGGACAACGAGGAAAAGTCGATTGCGCTAACGCTCGCACGAAGAGGTACAGCTGCGGAGTTACTCCAAACCATCTCAGAAGAGAAGCAACACAACTACGACGCCCTGGTCAAGGCTATAGAGATGCGCTTCGGTGATGAGCATATGCAGCAAGTGTACAGGGTTCAGCTACGCAGTAGAGTCCAGAAGAGGGGAGAAACACTTCAACAGCTGCAAGCAGATATCGAACGTCTGGCGCATTTGTCTTATCCTAATGCTGGTGAAATTCGCATCATTGAAATGGCTGTGGAGGCGTTTATCCAAGCCATTGAAGATAGACAACTGCAAATGGCCGTAAGAATGGCTGGAAGGAGAACTCTCGCTGAGGCCCTAGCATTTGCCTTGACAATGCAGGCTGCTGATCAGGCATCGAATGTGTTCCACCGCGTAAGGGAAATTACAGCCGTTGAATGCTCATGTCAAAGAGCAGACATCGTAGACCGGAGCAGAGATAATAGAGGTCAAATGCGCTGTTGAAACTGCAACAAAATAGGGCACCTGCAGAGACAGTGCAGAGCACCACCCAGACAAGGCAGTTGTCCACATTGCGGGCCTAGGAGGCGCAACGAAGAAGCATCTGGCAGAACCAGCAGTCGGGACACGTGTAAGGGGCAGCTTCTCGGAGCAGAAGTGGGTTTCCGGAATCAATGACTCCAGGAACACAATTCAAGTCTCCCAAACCAAACGAGGAAACCAGAGTTTTACAGTGGAAGCCTATATCGGTCAAAATAAGTGCGTGGCAGCCATCGACACCGGTGCCACCGCTTCCATTATAAGGAGGGACATCGTCCGTCAGTCTTGGTTGCACAACACCAGCAGTTACTGTCTGAAAACAGCAACAGGAGCGACAGCGAAAGTGTACGGAGATATCATGCTAACAATAAATTTGGCAGGATTAGCATTCTCCCACGCTTTCTTAGTAACTGATATATGTGACGAATGCATCATTGGAATCGATTTCATGAAGGAGCATGATGACGTATTGGACTTTGGTATGCAAGTACTCAAGTATCGAAACGTAGAGATTCCGATGGTGTACGGGAAAGAGAACGCCGCATCCCTGAGGACAGTCAATAGTGAGGACGAGGTCCTACCACCTTCTTCGGAGACAATGATTCCGACAAAGCTGGAAGGTGATCCTATGAGCCACCGATTCTCTCTAGTTGAGCCAAAAGACAACCACTACCGAAACTGCGTGGTTGGAAAAGTGCTTGTCGAGCCGAAGAACAATATTGTTCCCGTACGAGTTCTTAATGCGGAACACAAAAGCGTCAAATTGAAGCAAGGTGAGGTGGTTGGAAAGTGTGTACCGGGTACTGAAATCCACCGAAATATTCATCCGATATCCAGCGACCGCATGAAGACGAGGTACGACACAAAAGCAACCACCACAGGATTCCAGGAAGGAGATCCGGTATGGCTATACAACCCTCATCGCCGAAAAGGCATGTCACCTAAACTACAGCAGGATTGGGAAGGACCCTATAAGATAGTGAAGCGCATAAACGATGTTGTCTACCGGATCCAACGAGGAAGAGGCAAGCTGAAAGTTGTCCATGTGGATCGTCTCCATCGCTACCATGGCGAAAATATTGACGTGCTTGTTCGGGACGAACAAGTTTAAGAGGGGGATATTGTTGCATGTTTGCTCAAACTGTGTCATTCAGCAAGCGCCATCTAGTAGAAAGTGGCTATATTACCGATTTTGGCAGCATTTGAATAGCAGTTTGAGTAGCTGTGGAAGAACTAGCACATACATAATGATGTTGTTCTCGAACCCTCTAAACGAACCTTCTCAACGAATCTGGAAATTTCGAGAGGTGTCACTAGGAGATATAAATAGATGTCGCAGGAGCACCCAAGAGATTCGAGTTGTGAACCGCGATAGGTGAGGTGGTTGGAGAAGTGCGATAGATGACAGTAGTGAAAAGTATAGAGAAAAAGTATAAGTATTGAGTAAGAGAAAAGTGATTGTATATTTAAAGTGATTAATTGTGAAAGTGCATTGTTGGATTAAATAAGGGAATTATTAGAATAATACTCGTAATCAAGATTTACATTGAAAGAGAACTAATAAAGATTAATTAAATAGAATTACGTTTTATCTTTTCGAATCCTAGCCTGGATGTAACAGAATGTTAAATGAAAAGAGTGTAAAATGCCTTGTTCTTAATCTTAACTTTATATAAATTAATATTAGTTCTTGCCTCGTGGATGGTTGAAATCCAAAGAGGCCGACGATCGGTGGATACTTCAAAATGCTCGTGGCGTTGCAGGTGGCAATGGTGCGATGGTAGTGTATTCACTAAGTGATTGTCAGGTCGTGCGTTCGAATCCCGAAAAGGGCCACGATTTTTATAAATTGAATACACACAACAAAAACTGATCTCCATAAAGCAATTTAGGCGCCACCTGTTGAGAAAAAAAAATCCCATCGCACCAAACCTCTTTCCTATCTGTAGGCACGAGTGTGTGCACAGAATTATTATCCACAGTAAAACAATTAATTTATTTAATGTACGTATATTTAATTATTGAATATTATAAAAACAATGAAACAATGAAACAACTAACTCGAAGAACAAACACGAATTCCTTCATTTTCTTTTCTCTCTGGTGCCGTTCAACTTTTGTTTTGAATTTCTCGTTGTTGTTCGTTGCGACATCTATGATTAGTGTGTGGCTCCAAGGAAATGCTTTCTCGCGTAGCCAAAGTATTTCGAGGTCGCCACATGACTCCCCCTCCAGTGACGAAGTCACGATGAACTGGCAAATGTTACTTTTTGTTTCACAGCCGTTTTATTTTTATCCAATTGATTTTTGTTTTTCAGATTCTTCAGTGAAGTTGGATTTTTGTTGACATCTGGATGAACGTCTGGGATAAAATCGACATAGATGTGAGCTGGTTTCAAACGGTCTACCGAAACATTTAATTTTCTGCCATCTGCATTAATTGTGAAGAGTCGATTACTGATTCGGTGGATTATTGGATGTGGACCTGTGTATGGTTGTTGCAGTGGTTTCTTCACAGCATCGCAGCGTAGGAACACGTGTGTACATCTGTTTAAATCTGGTGAAACAAACATTCTTTCTTTTGCATGGTTTGCAGTTGCTGTAGGACGGAATTTGCGCATCGCTTCTCGGTGTTTCTCAACGAAAATCTGAGGATCTGGAACAAAGTTATTATTCGTAAAGAACTCACCAGGAACTCTGAGATATGTTCCATAAAGCATCTCTGCTGCGGAGGCCTTGATGTCCTCTTTGTATGCCGTTCGCAATCCCAACAACACTGTCGGAAGAGCATCAGTCCAGTTCGTTTTTTCATGGCACATCAGGGCGGCTTTCAGTGAACGATGCCAACGTTCAACAAGTCCATTTGAGGCTGGGTGGTAGGGTGATGTTCGTATCCTCACCGTTCCAATCATGTTGATCAGTGCGTTGAACAGTGCAGACTCAAATTGAGTTCCCTGGTCGGTGGTTAATGTTGTTGGCGAACCGAAACGAGCAACCCAGTGCGTATAAAACGCCGTGGCCACTGTGTCCGCATACATGTCCTGTAGAGGTACTGCTTCCACCCATCTACTGAAGCGATCGATCATAGTTAGGCAATACCTATTGCCTTTGCAGAGTGGCAGCACAATGAGGTCTATGTGGACATGCTGGAAACGGTGCTCTGGAACTGCAATTGATTCCGGGATAAGCCTCGTATGTCGATGAACTTTGGATCGTTGGCATTGGATGCAAGTGCGTGACCACTCCAATGCGTCTTTCCTGATGTTTGGCCAAACGTACTTCTCTCTGAGTTGTCGACTGGTTGTTCTTCCGCTTGGATGAGAAAGACCATGGATGGATTCAAAGGCCTTCCGTCGCAGGGAAGTTGGTAGATATGGTCGAATCATATTGTCGGAAACATCGCAGTAAATTTTAATTTCAGGTTCCAAAGTGAGTTTCTTTAACTTGAGCGATGAATTTTGTTGCTTCAGGATTGATTGAAGTTCCACATCGAGTAGCTGAGATAAATGAAGTTCTCTCAGATCAAATTGGATTGGCATGGTTATCGAATTGAGTCGCGATAATGCATCTGCTACTGAGTTGTCGTCGCCGGGTAGGTAAACAATGTCCGTAGTATACTGCGATATGTAGTCTAATTGCCTTAGACGACGTTGCGGGGCCTTGTCCGAATTCTGCTGGAACGCATATATGAGCGGCTTGTGATCCGTTTGCACGACAAAGTGTCGACCGTCCAAGATGTGTTTGAAGAATCGGATAGCTAGGTATATTGCCAGCAACTCGCGATCATATGTGCTGTAGCGACTTTGTGCAGGTGACAGTTTGCATGAAAACAGTCCGATCGGTTGATATTGGTTATTTTGTTTTTGTTCCAATTTGGCACCAACTGCGATATCAGAAGCATCCGTTGTTAGGACAAGTGTAGACTTCGGATCGATGTGGTTGAGTAGTGTAGCATGCTTGATACTGTCCTTGCATACATCGAAAGCTTCTTCCGCCAAAGGAGTCCAGGGAACGGGTCGTTTGTCGTTTTTCTTGGAGTCCCTGATGAGTCCATTCAACGGTGCTTGAATATGGGCACAATTAGGGATGTATCGTCGGTAGTAGTTAACGACTCCAAGAAAACGACGTAGTTCCATGATGTTGGATGGCTTTGGATAGTTCGATATGGCCTCAACTCTGGCTTCAGGTGGTCTGCATCCGGCTTGGTTGATTGTATGTCCAAGGTACGTAACCTCAGACTTCCCAAAAATGCACTTCTTGATGTTGATGATAAGTCTATGTTCGTGGAGACGTTGTAGAACTATACGGACGTGTTGGCGATGTTCTTCCTCTGAGTCGGAGGCAATGAGGATGTCGTCAACGTAGCAAAAAACGAAATCTAGTCCACGTAGGACCATATCCATGTGCCTTTGGAAAGTCTGAGTTGCGTTTTTGAGTCCGAATGGCATGACTACAAACTCAAACAAACCAAAAGGCGTGGTCACCGCAGTTTTTTGGATGTCGTCAGGTGTCATCGGGATCTGGTAGTATGCCTTGTCTAGATCCAGTATCGAGAAGCAGTTTTTGTTGTTCAACTGTTCAGTAAAGTCCATGATGTGAGGAATGGGGTAGCTATCTGGTTGTGTTATGGAATTCAGACGACGGTAGTCACCGCAGCATCTCCAACCGCCAGTCTTTTTTTCCACAAGATGAATGGGGCTAGCCCAAGGACTGCTGGATAGACGGCAGTAACCCTTCTTTTGAAAATCCTCGAATTCAGCCTTGGCCTGTTTCAGCTTGTCGCCGGAGAGTCGTCGTGGTCGTTCGGACACTGGTTGGCCCGTGGTTACGATGCAGTGTTGCACGATGTTGACTCCTGATTTTGGATCAGGTGCGTTGTTGTTGGCCAGAACGAATTCGTTGACGAGATTTATGTATGGTTCAGGACCACTGATAGTCAGAAGTTTTGACAAATCACTGGTATGAATCTCGCCTTGCACCGTTAATGATGTTGTTTTGTCTATGACACGTCTGGCTTTCAAGTCAATGACAAGTCCGTAGTGTGCGAGCAAGTCTGCGCCAATTATTGCTGTTTTGACATCTGCAATAACGAACGGCCAAGTGATAGCTCGCCGGAGACCAAGGTTGAGTGTGATGATCTTCTCGCCGTAGGTGTGAATCGGTGAGTTATTCGCTGCCAGGAGTGTTATTTCCCCTCTGTTGTTTTTGCAGTCCCTGGAACGAGGTAAGACACATATAGTTGATCCAGAGTCGAGCAAAAACTTTTGGTTTGTCTCCTTGTCGAAGATGTAGAGGCGGTGTTCCTTGTGGAATCTTTGACTGTTGCCGTCCGCCTCTGAGGACAACAGCTCACTTAGTTTTTTGCTTTGTAGCTGCATGGTTTCTTACACTTCCGGGCATCGCTGCCGAATTTCTCATGGAAGAAACACATTCCGTTAGGAGTTGATGCTCTTGAGAGCGATCTGTTATTCCTTGACTGTGGTCGAGACCTGCCATGGCTGTGACTGGTTTTCAGTGATTGCATAGCCGTCATTAGAGTTGACAGAGTGGACTCGATGGAATTTAGTCTTCTGTTCAGATCACTTTCAGCGTTGGTGGATTGTGGTATAGGGTCATCTTCATGAACACCAGTGGAGAAAACAGCGTGGGCGGATGTGTTATCAACGATTTTGTCTGCGATTTCAGACAACGCAGTGAGGTCGATTCCGTGACTGGCAGAAAGTATTCCACGCACATGACTGGGCATTCGTGCCATCCATAGAGTGGACAACATGTCGTCTGGAACATTTGAACCAGCCAGTCTTCGCATTTCCCTGAGGAGACTTGATGGACGTCTGTCGCCAAGTTCAAGGGTCGTCATCAATCTGTTCAGTTGCCTCTCCTTAGACTCGGTGAACCTAGATATGACTTGTTTTTTAAAAGCAATGTACTTATCTGTGTCCGGTGGTTTCTGCACTAAGTCTGATACCTCATTCAGCACTTCTGGGTCCAGTCCAGCGATGATGGCGTTGAATCGGCTGTTGTCGCTGATGATCCGATTATTGTGGAATTGCGCTTCCACCTGTACAAACCATAGCGCTGGATTAATTTTCCAGAACGGAGGAATCCTCAGGTTTTTTAGAGCATTGATTTCCTGGATCTCCGCATCGGATGGAGTTGGTGGTCCTGAAGAAGCGCCTGCATTCGTCCTTGTGTTTTGTTCGCCTTGCATACTTATATATATATATATACAAGTGCAAGAGATAAAGTGCGTAGTTGGTTCGGCTGTTGCCAATTAAATAAATTTTTAATTGTTGTGGATCACGTCGGGGTCACCACTGTAGGCACGAGTGTGTGCACAGAATTATTATCCACAGTAAAACAATTAATTTATTTAATGTACGTATATTTAATTATTGAATATTATAAAAACAATGAAACAATGAAACAACTAACTCGAAGAACAAACACGAATTCCTTCATTTTCTTTTCTCTCTGGTGCCGTTCAACTTTTGTTTTGAATTTCTCGTTGTTGTTCGTTGCGACATCTATGATTAGTGTGTGGCTCCAAGGAAATGCTTTCTCGCGTAGCCAAAGTATTTCGAGGTCGCCACATATCCTTCTATTCTTTCAGTAAGTAGCACCCAAAAATAGGCAGTGAATTTCTGGGAGCTACTTGCGTAACAAACTAAAATGCCTGCGCTGTGGTTTTACCATTATAAGGTTATTGTGTCACTGCAGAAAAAAAGAAATCCCTTTACCAAATTATAAAAAAAAAAACACGGTCTCCAACTTCGACAACACTGAACAACTATACTTTTCGTCTAATGAATACAAAAAGCACATCCACGATTTTCTTTTTAAAGTGGAAACCCTTAAGGATCGTTCGCAATGTAGCTGGGAACACACTATAACTTGTCTTATCTTTTTTTATCTCTGCCTCAATTAATATTTTTTCACTTGCAAATATGGTTTGTAAACCATTTGGGAATCCTCATTGCTGAAATCCGAATCTCCTTCACTGATGTGAACACAGGTGACTGTGATGGTCTAATTGCAACATGCCGTAACCTACCCCAAACATCCATCAAAGCCAACAAATAATATACCATCAATCTACTCGATGACAATTCTTTCACCTTTCTTTATCCACCATCGCCCTACCTTTAAATATGAATAATCCATTTCTCACTTGCAAATATTAATTATAAAGAAAATCATTTGAGAATCCTCACAGTAGCTGAAATGCGACTCTCCTTCAACGATCATACACACACATACCATATTGTATTAAATACCAGAAAACATCACCTACCCCAAAATTCCATCAGAGCAAACAAATAATATGGGATAAGTCTACCCGATAATAATTCCTTCACCTTTCCGCGAGAGTGTGAATTGGTCTGTCGTCGAGATAAGTCGTGTTTGCTCTATCTGTGAATTAGTGAAAGATAAAAAAAAAATGTATTCAACCATGGCGGATGGTGTTATTAATTCGCCTTATAATATACCCACCGTACCTCCGGATAAAGGTCAAAATAATTTGATGCTTCCATCACAACTATTAAGTGAGGAAGACAAAGAAAATATTTCAAACAACATAAATAAAATTCCATGGTGGGATGGAGATGCCGGTGTGATTGAAGACGGCGACACTTACACATCAGAAAATCGTCGAAACGAAAATGGCGATAGTGAAATGCATATAGATGCCAATGTCCCGGACAATGGTGTGACAGAGAAAAATAGTTTTCGAGGAAACTTACTAATTCCCCGCAGTAACTGCGTGCACATTGGAACATCTAACTCAATGTCCGTTAATGGAAATTTAAAAACCACAAATAACGCGCAAATGGAAACTGAGCAAGCTCTATGTGAACTCCTTACGAATGACAAAGAGATCTACACTCAGGTAAAAGCTCGTAAAAGGCGACAATCTGGTCCCGAAAGAGAAACAAAAAAAGCAGCTTTTGAAGCTCCCAAAAATCGCAATTACTATGCGCTTTTGGACGAAATAGGAAATGAAGCCGTACACCGATCTTCTAAACACCAGAAGGAAAGCATTAACAGCAGCACCAACAGGGACAGCGCTAGTACCAGCACAGTCAACAAAGCGCCAGAGGGCAATAACAGCAAGAATGTCCAACCTCAAGAGGATATATCCTGGTGTCCACCTGTTTTCACTAAAGGAGTCTCATCGAAAACTATAATAGAAATAATAAGTAAGTCTAAATTTAAGTTAGATGACGTCAAATTCGTTACTAATGATTTTTGTAGACTAAAAATTATGGTCCGAGGGGTTGAACTTCAAAGTTTTTTGTTGGAGCATTTTAAAATATGTAAAATTGATGCTTTCTCTTTTACTCCAAAGCAACACAAAAAATTCAATTTAGTCCTTAAAGGGCTAAGTGGAAATTTCTCACCCGAAGAGGTCCAGAATGAGATTTTGAAATTGGATTCCTCTCTGAGGTTGATCTTTAAAAAATTCGGGACCAAGTGGTCCAAGGAGAATGACATCCCATGGGATCATTTCCATTGTGTTTTGGAGGATAGGGATAGTTTTATTAAAATTAAAAGGTTGAAATCCTTACTAAGGCATAGAATTCATTGGGACTCTATTAGGAGCTCGGGTCTAAGACAATGTTTCAGGTGCCAAAGATTTGGGCATGTGTCCGCTTACTGCACGTTCGAGGTAAGATTTGGCAAATGCCTGGCTTTCCATAAAGCTGGCAAGTATGGAATCAGGCCAAAAAATGAAACATCCATTGCATCATGCGTGAACTGTGGAAAGTCGGGTCACCCGGCAAACTACAAAGGCTGCCTCAGTCGTGTAGAATATCTAAAAAAAAAAAGGAATCGGTCTTGACTGCTATAAAAGCCAACAAGGCTGGTTTAAGGAATACTGTAATTAACCAGGTTAATAAAGTTTCACATCAAGCATTTTCGTATGCAGACGCTGCAAGAGGTAGTAAGCCTCAATTTAATTCGATCCCGAGCCAGACCGCAGTCACTCCAGGTGGCGAGATATCAGACTTTATTGAAGAGTCAAATAAACTGTTTGGTCTACCAATAAACCAATTAATTGCCAAAATTCGGGAATTCTGGCCGAAATATATCAAGCTAGATGCTAACTAAAAACCAGGTGCATACCTGTGCTTCATCGCCTCCCTCTCACCCCGATCTTCTGTTAAAAGAGATTCATCCTACTGCAATACTCGTTCAAGAAACATGCCTTAAAAAAAACAAAGCAAAGTGCCGTTTCAACGAAAGTTACGACTTTATCAGAAATAATGAGGGTAGAGGAACCGGAATCCTTCTGAAAGACTCCATACAATTTTCACAAGTATATTTTTCCAATAATGTTATCTCAGCAACAATAGCTTCAATACCAATAAATTCATTCAATTCAAGTAAAGTTTTAGCACTACACTAGTGTCGGTTTACATCCCGTGCAATATTGGTTCCACCTTGACTACGGCCCTTGATGATCTTCTCACCTGTCTTTGCGATTTTGACTATATCGTTCTGGGAGGTGATTTCAACTCTAGACATACTCTGTGGGGAGACTCGAAAGTTAATATAAACGGCTTACACCTTGCCAACTGGTATTTGAATAATCACTTTCTGGACTTTGACATCGTAGCGGCTTTATGTCCTACCCGCCCAAGCTCTGGATCTCATATTGATTTCTTCATGATATCGTCAAATCTTCAAGCTGGTAACAACTTTGCCTGCCTTACCATGGATTTTATTTCTGACCACTTCTCGGTCTTTATGAGCATCCAACTACGCCATCATTGCCCTTTTCCGGCCTTCACTCGAACTTTTACTTGTTTTAAAAACACAAACTGGGGAAATTTTAATCGAGCGCCGAACTCTAAGCTCAACAGTATCCCAGTCGAGCGCAACTTGTTGAATGAAGAAATTGATATCCATATCAAATCTCTCGCCAACGCCTTAAATGATTGCATAAACAGGTTTAGTGAAAAGAAAAATCTTTTGCCCAATCATTATAGAATATCCGAGGATACCCTTAGACTGTATAAAATAAGAAAAGTTTGGAAAAGGAAATTAAAACGAATTTTCCACCGATTTGGTGATCATACGAGCCGAGAATACTGTGAATTTTCTTTAAGAATAAGGTGCCTCAGCAAAATCATCAAAGATAAGGTTAGAATTGAACTCAAAGAACGCTTTAGAGCTGAATTAAACAGTTTGAAGCCTTCACCTCACGTATTCAGGGTTATTGATCGGATTACTGATGTGATAGAGTTTTCAACTCCCCAATCGAAAAAGTAAAAGCTTTTGGATACTATTATTACGACCTATATTCCTTGAAAACGCCTACAGCCGACAATGAAAATTTACTGGAGGTAATGACTTTTAACAGCGCTTTTTCGGCCTGGAACAATTATCTCGTCATTACTACTTTTTCCCCATCTAACAAAGCTGACTAGCAGGTAATGAGTTCTTTGCCTCAACCGATTTGGTTGAATCAATAATTTTATCACTCAACAATAAAAAATCAACTGGTCCTGACAATATTTCAAATTTTATTCTAAGAAAAACTAAAGCAACCATATCCAAACACTTTACACCAATAGTTAACAATTGTCTAAATAACTTTTATTTCCCTTTACCCTGGAAAAGAGCGAGACTTATCCCTATCAAAAAAAATAGTAGATCAAACGCTTTAACTGATTTTCGCCCTATCTCCCTACTTTCAAACCTTGGAAAAACATTCGAAAAAATTTTATTAAACAAAATACAAAACTTTTTTCCTAACGATCTGACCCAATCTCAACAATTCGGATTCAAACGTGGGCACTCCACTGAACATGCTCTTCTTGCTTTTCAGGATAAAATTGTTAAAAATCTAAGAAATAAGCAGTGCACTGTAGCTTGCGCATTAGATCTTACGAAAGCATTCGACTCTGTATGGCACACACGCCTATTATATAAACTAGATCAACTTAATTTTCCTCCGTATTTCATTAAAATAATTCAAAGCTTCCTCAAAAATCGTAGCCTTTCAGTTTTCTTCGAAAACGAAAACTCCCCTCCAATTCCCATATTTTCAGGGGTTCCTCAAGGATCTATTCTTGGACCATTCCTCTTCAACCTATACCTTAACGATTTCCCAATTCAAAACAACAATTCTCAGGCAATTCTTTACGCTGATGACACACTCTTATTTAGTTCTCACGAGCAACTCTATCAGTATCTTGAAGAGGTTAAAACTCATCTTAACTCAGTCATTTCTTACTACAAGAAATGGGGAATCCATCTGAACCTCAAGAAATGTGAACTCATATGCTTCCGAAATGCTTCAGGAAGAGGTCACCACCTTGCTGTACGGGAAAGCCGTCAACTCAAACTCTGCATTGAAGGATATTCAATCCCACAAAACAATCGGTTAAATATCTGGGAGTCCACCTACACGAACGGTTTAAAATGAATCCTCATGCTAGGATAGCCCTGAATAGGAGCAAAGGTGCTGCGGCTTTACTTAAACTTCTGCTTAACTCCAAAAATTTAGAAGTCAAATAAACTCTTCATGTACAAAACTCTTATTCGTCCCATCATTTCATTTGGATTCCTCATTTGGTTCCAAATTACACCGAACGTGGCCCTGGAATTACAAAGATTCGAAAGAAGGATTATTCGCAGTTGCATATCCAAAAGACGTAGGCCGTCTGGGAAATGGTTCAGAAATAGAAGCCTATATGAGGAATCAGGAATAGTCCCTTTGCTCAATTACCTTACCTCTCTATCGGAAAAGAGAATTTCTTCCCTTCAACATCACGACAACACTATCCTCCGAAGCATCTTTGGGGAGAACATTGGATGTCCAATCAGCGACCAGTATTACTTGTCTCCTATCAGCATCCTCACTGAGGATTCCAATGCAGTTTTTCATCTGCAAGAAGATGAACCTCAACATCTTTCCCCTTTTTATATGAAACGCTCCACAAACAACTACAGAGCCTAGGAAGTTCAACTCCTGCCTTACCTGTAATAAATTTGCTATAAAGGACATAGGTTAAGACAAAATGTAAATAATTTATTTATGAATAGTAATATAGTATACATTAACTTATGAAATCAAGGTGATCAATAAATCAAAAATGGCTTCTTGTGCCTTCATGACTCTGCTGTGAAATATAATTTTAAATAATATAAGCCATCTTGAAGTTATTCCTTAAGAATTTTTATAAAACAGTACAAAGAAACATAAGGACATTCAGATAAATAAGACAAAAACAAAAAATAAAAAGAAAGAGTATGTCTGCATCTGTATCGAAATCTGCTATATCCAAATTAATTTCACATTGTTAAATGCTTTGTAATAAGGCCTTCTGCTCTCCTTGCGCACACAGTTTGTGACCGGGATAGATGCGACAATGTTGTCTCTATCTCCTTTGTTTTTATAATATTGTTACTCTTCTTCCTCTACTCTCTATCCACCTTTAATATTAGGTTAAGTTGTTTTGTATTAGGTGTGTTTAATGAACCTGAGCTTTTCTGACAGAAAAGATCAGAAAAGTACAGGATTTTGTGTTCCATGAGCAAATATCTTGCCCCAAAATGTTTTACATTCTGTCACTTTGTGTTCCATGACGCTGTCCAGCTCAGTTAAGATCAGAAAAGTACAGGATTTTCTGCACCTCCTTTTAAGGAAGGGCAACTGCGTGAAAAGTGTCAAATTGAAGACGTCAAATGTCGCTGATGTCAGCTGATTTGTTTGTTTGGCATGAAATTCGCTATTGCTCGTATCCGATGTTGTAATATCCGACGAACTTAACAAGATGCTACTGCCAGAATCTTCCAACATCTCGACTATTAAAAAGTTTGAAGTATTCATTTTGTTTTATTTATCAAAAGCAACTTTGAATCTCACTTTTCATTTAGATTTATTCATATTGGAATTCAACAGCTGATATGAGAGCTGTCACATGAAGCTGTACTTTTTTCTTCTCACTTGATCTGACAGTTTTCGCTCATGTGTGCTGATCTGATCTGTTCTGTTCTGATCTTTTTTTCATTAAACACAGCTATTAAGTCATCTTGCTGAGTGGACACATTTTTTTATATTAAGCTAAGACATTGCTCTTTTCAATCCAAATTTGATTTGTCATTTAAAATAAAGCAAAAAACATCTGAAGTTTAATGTATAGACTGGCCAATTCTAAGTCGGCAATCTTATTTACTAAGTCGATATAATAGATAAGTTATAATTTAAGTGAAACAAAATGTGAATGAAAGAAAAAAATTTCAATATAAATTTACTTACTACTTACTTACCTTCACCTTTCCGCCCTACCAACAACCACCAACGCTACCTGTGTCGTCTTCCTTCTCATATGCCTTGTCACGAGCATGAAGGAGAACAAACATTCAGCTGTTTGCGCAAAACCAAATAAAAATATTCTGCTGATACTTCCATCAGAGCCAACAAATAAAATACGATAAATCTACCCGATGAGAATTTCCTGCTACATCAGCCACCATCGGTAGTCGCTACCTGAATGATCTTCATATTCATGATCTTCATATTCCTCCTCATATTCACGAGAATGGAAGATAATGGAAGACAACAAAGGTGTTGAAAAGGTTCTTCAATATGCTAGTATGGATATACTCGTAGCTTTTTTTTAATGTAGTATTTACGTCGTATGGTGACGTAGTCGTCGTATACACGAAGTGATAATAGGTCCGTTCGCGAACTAATATGCAAACGTAAATTTATATAAACTTTCGTGCAAAATTACACAAACGCGTTCGCGTACTGAGAAAATGGTAAAAAGATGAACGAAAGAAAAATGTACTTTCGTTCATTTTTCTTCACGCAGAATTTCAGCTGGTAAGAAATTGAAAACTGTCAAATGATGAAATCCTATGAGTTTGCCAGCAAAAAAAAAACAGCTGTTGCTTCTTTTCAAGCCAAACTAAGATGTTTTTTCAACTTTTTACACAAAAGCGTTCGCGTACTTTTCTTAGAAATGAGAGGATTCTCTCTCGATTTTGGAGATTTGACACTTTTCATTTTCCTACACATAAAGTACGCGAACGGACCTATACTATAAAGTTTATATACAAAGACAATACACCAATTAAACATATCGTGTAGGGTCCTGTTAGGTAATCTGTTTGTTTACTGTTCGCGCAGAAATACCTACCGTATGTTAATATTTATTTTTGAACTGTGGTACGGAAAAAACTGACGCATGAAAAGGAGCAATCCGATTTTATGGGTGCACATGCACAATACAAATTCCTTGTATTCGCTTACACTTTTATACTACTTTAACAGTAGGGATGCAGTGGAGTGAAAGAGTTTTATGATGCCTTTATTTCAGATCACAGCCTCGTCGAAGCAACCTGTGATGACGACATCAGTCATCGAGTAAGCGAAGGGTGGATTAGGTGGCGGGAAAACTAAGTCATCTTCTGTAACGGAAAAATGCCCCCATTTCATACGGTTCACAATGTTGGACATCGTACAAAAAGTATGAGGGCAAAGTTACCGAATAAGAAGTTCCAAGATCCGAGGCAGGCTTCACGTCAAGGAACTTATCTCAAAGACAATTGAGAGTGACCGGCTCAGTTGGTTCCGTCATATTCAAAGAAGAGATCCTACGAGCCCGGGCAAATTCAATATCAATCAACGTTCCTATACAATCGCGACTAGCATTTGATTGGATTCAGCGAAATAAGGAGGTTTGCAGCTACTTTCTGAGGTCAACCCCACAGGCGTAAGAAGTGGAAAGATTATGATCCCTCTAGTACGG
This sequence comes from Portevinia maculata, assembly GCA_949715645.1. Taxonomy (NCBI): domain Eukaryota; kingdom Metazoa; phylum Arthropoda; class Insecta; order Diptera; family Syrphidae; genus Portevinia; species Portevinia maculata. The sequence continues at coordinate 209,861,574 of OX454525.1, read as the reverse complement.
TTAAAGAACAAAAAAGGGACACATTTAAGTATGCATGCAAATCCGTGGGTTTTTGGGAGGACAAAACGGCAAACGGAGGGCAAAACAACCACCGAAGACCGAAGCCAGTGAAACTTTTATCCGCTCGCTATTTAGAGATGCTCATGGGTTCGGTAAACCTTTAGTAGTCCGTTATACGGAACGTTTACTGTAGGTAGAAGTATGTATTTATATACAAATTGCCAAGAAAACAACATGAGTTCACGATAAAAAACAATATTTTCATTTATTTACTGGATTTACGTTGGACACAATTAAAGACCTAATTTGGTTTTACTAAAATTATTCATAATTATTTTTAAACTGACAGATACAAATATGTATGAATGTATGTATTTACAACAAGCAAGAATAGAATTAAAACCATTTTTTACTTTAAAGACATTTTAATACATGTTGATTAGTCGTCGTATCACAAAGTTATGTTTTGAATACTGAACGGTCAAATTTGTACATGCATCTTATGTCCATGAAGGGACCAATTTTCTGCTGAAATTGTACTTACTTAATGTAAAATACTAGAATCTAAATATGTAACGAATTTAAATTAATGTTCTTATGGTGACTTAACAATGTTTTTACCTTTAAATAAATTGCACAGAATTCTCTTCTTAGTTCTTGTTTGCTGGTTCAAACGATAGAATGGGCTTTTTGCCAAAAAAATAAATAAATAATAATACGAGTGAGTATGAGCGCATTTTACTTACTAATGAATACGGTTTTTTACTTTTTTAACTGCGATGTTTTACTTGTTGCCATGAATAAAGTTTTTAATTTAAAATTCACTGAGGAATTGTCCGACCAGCTAGGGAAGATAATCGGCCCTATCGAGCTAACCGTTGAGAAGATTTTTTTTTTTGATTTGTAGAATTTCCGTTCTAGGTATCCGTTTCGATTCATTTATTGGACTAATTCTCCAGTCAAATGCAACGCACAGTTCCGCAATGCGACATGACGCGTTAAACCAAACAATTTTAAACAGTAAATTTCTTCCAAAGCTCTCCGACATTTTGTTATGCTGTGGACTATTTTAAGTAAAATAAAAAGTTTGAAAATCGAAAGTAATAAAATAAAAAATATAATTTATGTTTGTTAAGTTCAGTTAATTGGTATTTTAAAAATAAAAAACGACAAGCGGTCAACACGAGCCGCACTATTCATTACTTTGAAATTTTATTAAATTTATCACAAAGCTTTTCACACTGTAATGGTCAAATAGCTGCATCGATGTTAAATGAACGTATTTGTAAGCTTTGCTTATGAGATACCTCGAGCGCAGTCTAAGTTTCGATTGGATTTGCCTTGCGTTTCAGATATTCTTCGGAAGGGATACCTCTATAGGTCTTAATATCACCGTCGGAAATTGTGAACAATAAGCGAATACAAGTCATGACAATTTAACCAATTTATATTTGATTCCAAATGTTTCCAGTAATTTTAAGATAAAACCGATAAGACAAAATTAAAATCTAATTTAAAGTTAATTATGTAAACAATATAAATATTAACGCTATATAATTTATGTTACAGTCTAATATTTCCAAATAAACAGCCTCACAAATCTTACAAATCTCTTTAAGATTTTCCCAAACAATTTTGTCAGTTAATTTAGTTTTTGGCCATTTAATAAAATCAAATAAAATAAATTAATTTGTTTAATAAATAATTCGTTCAATTTTGTCTAACCGCAATTATATATAAACTGTTTGAGATTCAATTTTTTTTCTTATGATAAGTAGATGATTTATTATCTTATTTCCACGATCTTCGTATATGTTCTTGCTTTTTGAATAAAAATGCATATTGAGGCTTGTCTTTGGCGTAGTTTTCAAATTCATCTGAAACAAAAGAAAGAAAGATTAAAAAAAACGTTCCCAAAGTTTCATAACTAGGGACAAATCGCCTTGGGCGTTACATATCTGAAAGCAATACAAATCTGAAGGACCAGACAACATATTAGCAGCCGAGCTGCAAGTGCTTTGAGATGTCATCCTGCCAGTGATTATGATGATCTTGAAGGGCTGTTTAGATCTGGTCTACATCCCCATTATATGGATAGATGTTAAAGTGTTTTTTACCCAAACCCGTTCTCATATATGCAAAAAGAAAAAGAACTCTGGAACGACTGATTTTGTCTGCAAGCGAAATGTTAAGGTAAATCAACAGCAATCGCGCCTCCATTTACTGATGCATACTATTGTACAGTATATACCACAAGAAGTATAAAATGGTTGCATTTAAATTTGGATTCCCTTTTTGTTATAAACAAAAAAAATGGTTGCATTCTTGGACAAAGAAGGCGCTTTAAGTAACGGATGTGTTGCCGTTGGGCGATGTCAGATTTGATGGTGGAAAGCTCACTTGGTGAGTTGAATAATCTACTTCACTCTAGTTAAATCATCACCTAAAAACTGGATGGAACATCTGCCAGAAGATTTGCCAGAAAAGTTTTATAAAAAGGCAGCGTCCTTTACAGAAAAGTGACCGCTTATGCGGATGACGTTTCTATTGCCGTCTCACGAAAGCAACCAAACACAATAAAAGAACTTCTACAAAACGACCTTAAAAAACTAACTACATTAATCGTCTTGGTTCGGCGGGAGTAAACCTCCACAAAACTGAACTGATCCTCTTCTTAAGAAAATATAAAATCCCACACATGTGACAAAGCCAAATATTTGGGCCTTAGGCTGAAAAAAACACCACCCTTAGGTGGACAAGTGGTAACACATGTCTAGCGATCTGACCAAAGTTGGACCTGCGACGTTCTAAGAGTTTGATCTCTTTAAACAGACTGCATATAAACGCCACAATAGGGGTCATTACTGTCAACTGTCTCATTGGCAAGCATGTAACAAGGTTTGGTGTATATTCAAACGATTTTTGGAGGAGACTATTCTTCACCTTTACTGTATAGCCCTGCAGAATCCCAGAAACGAGTTTTTGTAAGAAATCACAACGATCTAAATTTCAACGATCTAAACGATTTTACTAACTTTGACATCAGTTTGTCAGATCCACGTGGGAGCACAATGGACCTTATACTGGTCTTATTTTGCAGCTATCCACGAACTCCGACAAACCAGCTTGAACAAAGGCGAAGCCATTTTCAAAATAGCCGCTAAGAGAAGGAGAAATGCTCATCAACAATGCTCAAGGGCCGCTTCTTGTGGATGACAGGAAAATGCCACACAGGTGGCAATACTTCTAAATAAACAAGAAGAGAGCCGTTCTTAACAATGAAGAAGTACCTGGCAGAACCAGGGAAGCGTCCTAAGTATTTATTACAGTCCTTGATTATCCGCTTGAAGGAAAAGTGTATCAGTTATTCTTTGCTGAAGATGGAGCCATCATACGCGAGGATCAAACGTCCCTGCAAAAAACACCTAATATTTGGGTGGATGATTTGTTTGGGAGCACTTGATGTTTGGGTGGATGTTTTAGAAGGGAATGGGTATCGTATTAGTCCGAGAAAGACAGAATACCTGTTATGCCCCTTATCTGATCCGCTCCGACCTATTCCAGATATTTTTATGAGTGAAAAAGTGGCTGGGAAATGCAAAAATTTCAAATGTGTATCTGGAATCTATGGCCAATAGCAAAGCAATCTGTGGTGACAACATCAATCATCGAGTAAGCGTAGGGTGGATGGAGTGGCGGCAAAACTCTGTCAATTTCTTGGCGAAGAAAAATCAGGCATTGTATCACACAAATGCTACAACATCAGTATGGATTGACCTTAGTGACGATTTGATTCAAAATCGGGAAGCCTGTCGATAACTTTTGAGGTCAAACCGGCAGACCACGCTGGCGAACCAATAGGAATGCAGTGAAGTGGGAGGGTTATGATCTCTCTAGTACAGATCATCATGTCCTATAGTACGGCTACTTCTTCAGCTTATATAACAATATCGTCAGCGTACATTACAAGTCGAACAAGATAACCATTTGTGTGAAGTCAAAATATCAAGCAATCGTGCAGATCATTCAGCACAAGTGCAAACAGCAGCGGGCGAAGTCAACATATTTGCTTTACTCCCATAGCGGAATAAAAATAACCGTACGCTTTTTCACCATCCCAGAATGCAAAAACTATGTTTGTGTATTGACCTTCAATCAGAGCTAGGAACTTCGGTGGCACTCCCATGTTTGTAAAATAGAGATTTCGGTTCCCTCAAAGGTTGCTTTTAAATCTGCATAAAATGTATTTTTTATATTGAATATACTACACAGGATATACGTTGTCTATCGTCGAATAATTTCTCCAAGCCCAGTTTGTTATTTTGTATTCATTTTACCATTTAGATAATCTGCTATAAAATGATGCGTTTATAGAAATGTGTTTGTTTAATTCTTCAGAATATCTCCGTAGTATCGAAAGAAAAGAAAAAGTTCAGCGAGTCTTTGATGAGCCAGTGGTTGTACTCATTGTTCTGGATCATCGATTCGACGAACTCCAGATCTGTTTAACCCGAGTGCAGGTTGGTACCAAGAAGATGCATGGTCTCATCATATATAATATGAGAAACACTCGACGAACTGCTTCGTTTTTTTCTGCAAGCGACCATGACGTATCCAGATCTAGGTTAAGAGAGATGATCTACTTTGATGAGCAGTGGTTGCATTTACAGTCTAGTAATTTTACAATGAATATCAACCATAACTTGAATCTATCGTCTTTTAAAGAAAACTCGGCATTCAACCGCAGAGTTGATTAGGTATTACGTAAACTGGAATGGGTCACGTAAGATCTACACTTTGCACAGAAGCATCGGAGTTTGCGTTTTTGTATGTTTAAATAAATAAGGCATTAACCTCATATACATGGCCCTAAAAGTTCGGTTCAAAGCTGAATCCGAACGGAACATTTTAGAAGCTTCTCATTACAATTTATACTTTTGGATGTTCGTCAAACAATCGCAAGAGGTGGGGCAGTGGAAAAAAATATAAGGTATTCCTGGGTGTTGTGGGACTAAATGAAAAACAAGTTTGTGTTGATTCTAAATTAATAGAGTTTAGTCTACCTGGTAGTAACTTAGCGTCATCATTCTTTGCACATCGTAGACTTGCTATTTATATTCGATCGCAATACCGAAATCTAAGTATCTAAGTATGCTAATATACTCACATATGGCAGCGTAGTCTGGGGGCAGGCCACAGACAAGGCAACCAATCTCAAAGCTATTACAATATTCAAAGATGTGGAACGGATGCCGGATTCTACTAAGAGGAAATAAACGTGCAACGCTCAATCAAGGTGCCTGATCATCGCAGTGTTTTCCAATCTGAAATACTGGCAAACGCAAAGTCTGCCTACATGGTGTCAACGATGGCATACGAAATAATATTATCATATTTAATGAAAGCCAGTCAGCCATAAAAGCAGTTGAAATCAAAGCACTGAAATCAAATCTAAGTTAGTTCGACGCTGTAAGGAAGATCTCAGAATAATTGGCACACAGCAAAATACGAACCTCAGCTGGGTTTCTGGACACAATGGAAGGCTGACGAACTGGCAATGAATCAAGATCTGCAAATGCAATCTAAAACCGAATCCGGATGAAAGCTTACAGCAGGTGGAAAACACTATCCACTTGTGAAAACTATGGCTAAAGTATGATGAGAGCAGCACCAATGAACTCTTACGGTACGACAGAAAATCACTTTCTAAGCTGGTCGGTGCCCTTATTGGTCACAACTTCCTAAGGAACCACACAATGAAACTAATTCTCAAGAATGTTGACATCTGTAGAGCCTACTGTGATGAGGAAACCCATGAGGACACGCATCCCTTTCTATGTCTCTGTCCGAGTCTATGTAACCTGAGGAACAAATTTCTTGGAAGATATTTCTTCCAAAACATTCAAGAACTTTCTGATGTTTCACTGTCTAATCTTCACAGGTTTCTAGGAACATCAGGATGGCTGCCCAACGTTGAGTATGAAGGGACGAACAAAATGAGGACCAAAGCCGGAACAACGAGGCCAACGCACCCACAAATGTTATCACAATAGGACGACAAGGACCTTAGTGTGGTGTAGCTGTACTGCTACATTAGTTCGACCTCAAAGTATCAGCAGACCTCCTGATTTTGGATCACTTCGTCCTGGAGCAAGAGCAAAGGCAAAGGCTCTGCTACGCAATTAAAACAATCTAAAAGGACACTTATTTACAAACAAATCATGATTATAACCCAAAATTAAAACAACATTTTACCGAAAGAAATGGTTCCCTTGTTTGTGTGGTCAATACCGAAAAACAAGGCGTCGCTTTTTTGTTGTGTTAACTTTGCACTGTGACGCACAATTTTATAAAAGCATTCTCTGGATATACTCCGACTAGATGGGGTGTAGAGCTAAAACGAAAATGATTCATACAGTGGTTTAAATTAATGTTTAACTAGGTTCCTCACATTTGTGATAGACTTCAGGAATTCTATAACTTGTTCATTCTTAATCTTACAGTATAATGAACACAACAAATAGCTCCTTAAGCTAATAGTACCACAACGATGCTGAAATTAAAGTAAGTTAATCTTTAGTTTTTATTTTGTAAAAAAATAAACACTTTTTCATTTACTAACATGATCCAAAATATCAAATAACTGTCGAAGCATGTTATTATTTAAATCGACGTTTAATAGGTCCGCTAACGTCCCCAAGTCAACGTCATCGCCACCAGACAAGCTGCAGTATTTGTAGGTTAGTTCCTCGTCTTTCTTCGATTGTAGTAAGCTAAAAAATATCAATATAATTTTTGTAAAGGAGTTATCTAGTTCGATCAAAATAAATTATACCCCAATCTGTGAAGAGATCCTTCAATTTCAACAATATCACCTGGATATGGGATTTTCATTTCTTTCGCTCGGCTCATCATGATACAGTCTTCGAAGGAATAATCAGAAGTTGGAATTCCCATTGCCCTGTTCAGATTAGTATGTATAAAAGCATTTTGCGGTTAAAGAAGAAAAGATAAAGTAATTTAATTTTTTTTGCACATACCTTGCCATAACTGCTTGTACATTGTCTGCGAACAGCCTTGCATCTGCCTTCTCTTCTGCACTGGGATGGTATACGGGAAGGAATTCGATTTCACACTTGCTGTGTAATTTTGTTAGCGTTAACCATAACAGCTTTATCCTACAATATGTTTAATTAATTAAATTTAGATTTTTTGATGTGACTTACACTCCCGGCCCGTCCCACGTCCAAGTGCAGGAATCATATTTGCTAGGATATCTAAGTAAAACTGGTTGCACTGGTACTCCAGGATAAAATGAACCTGGTTTAAATTTAATTAATGCAGCACGATTTGTACATGTCCCTTCAGCGAATATAACCACCTGAAAAGTATTAATCTTCAGTAATTAATATAAGTGCATTTAGATTTGCCTAATCACTGTCGAGAAGCTGAAGATGTCCTAATCTCGACTTGGTCAAAGGAAAATTCGATGAGGATAATAATGAAAATGAGCGTGGAAAAAAAATTCCGATGATTACCTGTGGCCATTCGTCATTGGATTGAGCACGTGAAGTTATTTCTTTAATTGTATTCTGCCTAGAGTTGGGGTCCTCTCGTAATACATATATCGGCTGTGAGCAGTTAATTATTTCTGAAAACAAAAAAAAAATAATAATTTCGATGTTAACATAGAAGATTCAAAATGTTAACTTACTACCCAGCAATGGAATTTCTGAAGTCTCCTGTTTGGCTACTATGGATGGTGGTCCAGCTACCACAACAATAATAGAATCAACAAAAGAGGAATGAGGTGCGACTACCAGAATTGGTGCCTCCTTCGGTGATGCCTGTTCACCAATGACTTTTACATAATGGAATGAACTCGATGTGTACACCATTCGCATTGAATATGCAACAGCTTTTTGAACATACCTGAAGTGGAATATATTTCATTAAAAGAATCAGTATTTTGTCAAAAAAATGTGATTTTCTTTTACAAGCTAAATTCAATTCGAATTTTTTGGAACAATACAGTAAGACGTAATGCTTTAAAATATCTTTTAAAATATCTAAGATTTCTATTTTTCTTGCTACTATATAAGTTTACAAAAATTTAATTAGGTGATTAAATACAGTACATTTAAAATGTGTTGTCTCTCTTCTAATTTGCTTGATGCTGACTGACAAATAATTCCAAAAGCGAATGCTATTTATAAAGAACAGCCGTGATGAATGAAGATACTGATAAGAAGGAATTACTATGTTTTCTGTTCTAGAAGAGAGACAACCGATTTTTTTCTAGTAGTTCTTCTTCTTCTTCTTCCTTAATGGCGGTGAGGCTAAGATCAGGATTAAAGGGCCCATAACCCTCCCACTAAACTGCATTTCTAATGGTCCGTCTGTGGGGTTCGCCAGTTCGACCTCAGAAAAAGACGGCAGTCTTCCCGATTCGGAATCGCTTCTTCGCTGAGGCCAATCAAATGCAGGTGTTGCTGCATTTGTGTGATCCAGGAGTTTTTAGACCTGCCTCTCTTTCGCGTTTCTATGGGAACGTTCATTAATGTTGCCTTTTTGACAGGATTCAAAGGATCTATCCTTGAACATGACAGTACCAACTGAGCCGCACTCCATTCTTTCCGAGATGGGTTCAGTTACGTGAAGGCTTACTCGGATCTTGAAACTACTTATTCGATCAATCTTTGTTACTCCTGCTGCCACACAAAGCATCTACCGTTAATTTGCCCTCATACTTTTTGTACGCTGTCCAACATTGTGAACCGTATGTGAGCGCCGGGCGCACAATTGCAATGTAGAGCCTTTCATTCAGTTTAAGGGGCATTTTTCGGTTACAGAAGATGGCTGAATTTTCCCGCCACTTCATCCACCCTACGCTGTTGCGATGTTTAATGTCATAATCACAGCTTGCTTCGCTATTGAACATAGATCCCAGATATTTGAACTTTTCGCACTTGGGAGTCACTCTTCCATTCATATAAATGTCTGGAATAGGTCGGAGTGGATCAGAGAACGGGCAGCACAAGTATTCTGTTTACTAAAACGATACCCATTTCCATCCAAAACGTCCACCTATACATCAAGTGCTCGTTGCAGGGACGGATCCTAATGATGGTGAGTAATGATGGATCCATCGTCAGCAAAGAATAACTAATGCAGTCACTGTTCCTTCGAGCAGATAATCAAGGACTATAATAAATATCAAGCGACTTAAGACACTTCCCTGTTGTACACTGACTTTGATTGCGAACTCCTCGGTGATGCGTGCGGGGCATCTTACCATTGTCTTTACTCCCTCATACATGTCCACGTGGTTGTTATTTTGGTTGTTAATAATTTTAAAAATAAAATAAAAAAAAACTATTTTGTTGTTGTGCACTTCAATTCAATTCAATTCAATTCAATTCACAGTAAGAGTACACTTTTAAGTTTGTGAAATGTAAACAATTTGTATAAAAATGAGATGAGTTAAGGACAAACGGAATGATTTTAAATAAATAAAAAAAAGTTAACAATCAAAGAAAGCTAAATAATAAATTATCAATCTTTCCACTTAAATCTTTGAAACTTTCAAGTTTTAAATAAGGTACAAAAAAAGAAAAAAAGGTAAATTAATTGAGTTTGCTTGATCAAAGGGTTTGGGGGGGGGGGAGGGGTTGGTTTAATCGAAATTAGTTGCTTTGGTTTGTGAAGAAGAGTTTCAACTCATTCTCGAACCGATGTGTGTCGCCTAGTTCTTTAATGTTTCGCGGAAGTGCGTTCCAAAGGCGAATAGCAGAAATAAAAAATTGCCTCTCAGATGTTAGGCAAGTAAATTGTGGTAGAATCAAACAGGCAGATCTGCTGGATACCGAAAACCGAATTTTATTGTAAAGATATATCGGTTGTCTTGTTTATATGATTGAAAACAATAAAAGTAGGGTTTGTAACTTTATATAATTTGGAAAGAATATATCCAATAAGTTTTTTGTCAGATGTGATACATAGTCGAATCTTCTGAGACTATATACATAGCGAATGATACTATTAAATGCTACTTGAAGCTTCCTTTTAGAATCCGCATCACGGTTATTAAATATTTCGGAACCATACACGAGTATTGGAATAACCAAATTTTTGGCAAGAATTAATCTTGTTTTAGGTGGTGTAAACTTTTGAGCAGTCCATAAAGTTCGAAGAACTCCATATGCCTTGCCTACAATCAGATTAATGTGGCTATTCCATGTGAGTGTTCTATTAAAAACCATTCCCAGATTTTTTGAGCTATCTACGTATTCTATTGGCGAACAATCAAGCTTAATTGTGGGAAAATAAGAAAGCTCTAGCTTCTTCTTTGAAATTACCAAACATTTACATTTTTTTGGGTTAAGCGACAGATTATTTTTAAACGACCACTTCGAGATCCTTTCGAGGTCTTCGTTCAAAACATCGGCACAGTTTTCCATAAGGCCAAGAGGATAGCTTTTATAAATTTGAATGTCGTCAGCATAAAAATGCCTCCTTAAATTTAGGATTATGCTTTGTAAGTCGTTGATGTAAAGCGAAAATAAGAGGGGTCCCAGGATCGAGCCTTGCGGAACACCCTGCACCAAAGGAAGAAATTCTGATAGAATGTTCCCCAAAGACACAGCCTGATATCTTTCAGTAAGATATTATGAGATTAACTTTACAGCAGAAGAAGACATGTTGAAGAACTGACGTAATTTATCAATAAGGGTTAAGTGATCAAGCGTATCGAATGCCTTTGAGAAGTCAAAGAAGTATAAGAAAGGTAACATGGCCTTTATCCAATTTCTCTCGTATGTCTTATACCACTTTCAAAAGCGCGGTGGTACAACTATGTTTGGCACGAAAGCCAGATTGAACGGAAACTAGGAGATTGTGAAGTACAAGATACTCATTTAACTGCTTATGTATAATGCGTTCGCAAATTTTTGATAGATATGGTAGAATCGAAATGGGTCTAAATTCTTCACCTATCGAGTTTTTAGGGATTGGTATTATTTTTGCCATTTTCCACTGGCAAGGAAAAACACCGGCCATGAAAATGGTATTGATAATATGCGTAATATACGGAAGCAGTAATGGCAATAAAGATTTTATAAAAACCGGATGAAGTCCATCTACTCCTACAGCATTGGACTTTATTGTTAACAGGCTTTCCACTACATCCGTGCATTCTATTCTTCAAAAAGAAAACGGCGATTCTGTGAAGATATAGGACTGCGGGATATTCTATTGCCAGCGTGATTTCTAGTGCCTGGAGTCGATAAAAAAAATTACGATTTAGTTCGTTGCAATCAATATCTTGTGTGCAGTTCAGCTTCTGTTTACCTATCCCTAATTCCCGAAGGTTATTCCACATTTTTCGGGCATCTTCATTATTACTTAGCCGATTGGAATAAAAGTGTGTTTTGGCAATTCTTATTATAATATACATACTTAAAATTGACAAAAAGATGTAAAACGATGATTTTCATATTCTTGTTCGGTGATCTATGTAGAGAAGAAATCAGTAGCCCTAGCACTTTGATGAAGATTTTTTCTCTCACTGGATGAATACAAACACAGAAGAACACACAATTGTTGGCTTGAAATTGGCCTTTTAGCACATAAACTCGTATTTATGTATACACAACTGCTTACTACTGAACTTACTGAACTTATAGACTAATTAATAGTTAAATATCTCCACTGAACAATAAACAAGAAAGATTCGATTTAACAGTTCCTATTTTTTTCTAAATCAAAAACCAGTGATACCAGATTTGTGTTAACTGTAAGTAGGAAATAACTTGTTTTACACAAAAGTTTAACAATATAGTTTGTATGTTTTGGAGTACAGATTTGGATATGCAATTGAGAAGTTAAGTTTGGGTTAATTTTCGAATAATAGAAAAACACTTGGTCTTCGTTGTTTACAGAACCAAACGTGACGAATTAGACATATTTAACAAAAAGTTTTTCACAAAAAATAAAAAGATGACCAACCCAAGTAAAATCGAAATCGCCAGCAGTTGATTTCGAAAGATTGATTCATTCAAGGTCATTTTATGTACATTTATGTACATACATACATATTAGGTTTTAACGGCCCATACAGGGCCTAGAACCTAGCTTCTCCTCCACTTTTACGCCGAATTCGATACTCTTGGATGTTTGTCAGACGTTCGTAAGAGAGTCTTAGGATCTGCTTATAAATCAGGAATTTGTTCTGAATTGAAAGTTGGAAGATCCTTCATATTAGCCAATGCATATTTCTATGTTTAATGCCTAGCTCTTCTTTTTTCTTTTTGATATGCTCTTTCCACATAAGTTTAGCATCTAGCGTCATACCTTAGTATTTGGCCGTATTTGCATACGGTACTTCTATTCCATCTATATTATAACGAATTAACTATTTATTCGAATCTCAAAATAAGCAGGCTTACGTTTTTTCAATGCCCAACCTCAAGTCTGACATCAAGAGAATCAACAATCATGAAAAGCTTTTCGAATTTGCCGTTCGTAAGCGCTTTTGTTTTTTTTAAATATTATTTTCAATAAGGTACTTACGTAAGGTATGTATTCAGACATGCGACAGATATAAAAATAGACAGAAATGTAAAGCTCCAAAATTGTGTTTATTACACAAATTCAGGTGTCTCTGACCTTTTCTTTTATTTGTTTGCCTAATATCGTTTTTACTCAAAACCAGGGAAATAGCTACTTATACAGGGTGTCCCTTAATTCGTTGGCATTTTTATAGGGCATGATTTATGGGTATATTCTAAGGAAAAAATTGTTCTACAGTAAGGGCCTATCTCCAATTTTTATATCATTTATTGAGGATTTAAGAAACGGGTGTACCCTGACCCATGTTAACGGTAATTGCGCTGTTAGTACTAATGATAGAAATTTCGTTTAGGCCTCTATTTTTAGAAGAAATATTAGCCTTTGTAATTGCATTTAAATAAATTGTATATCTTAACTCAGTCTTAAGAAATCCAATTTTTAACCTGTTCCATTTTTCCTGCCCATGCTAGTTTTTTGACTTTCGGTTCAATTTTCTCCAGAAAATGCGTAATAAACATAACGTTTTAATAATTTTTTTTGAATGAACGTAACAATAATAAAAATAAAAGTTCACGACAAGTTTGTAGAAAAACCCATAGATTTTATGATACTTGGGAAAACATGGAACAGGTAAAATTTTTGCACGATTACAGATTTTCTCCATGCAGGACATCAGAAATTTTATGTCTGGAAACATTGTATTGCAAAGCTAAGCGTCTGATGCTGATTGATGGCTCATTTCGTCGCCTTAGTGACACAAAAACGTATGTCAATATTTGATAGTTTTCAGGAGAGACGATTTTGTGATTTTTTTTTACTATTTTTCCTACTATTTTCCGAAAAAAATGTTGATATTTCCTACTATTTTCCGAAAAAAATGTTGATACGGCAAGTGCTAACTTCTAAACTACTTCACCTAGAGGTACAATTTTTTGCCACAATATATAGAATGATATATGAAGAAAGGTGTCATACCCAGTCCAAAATCGTAAAAAATGTAGTTACGTTCTTGTGTCACTAGGGCGACGATTTGAAACTGATCCCGTTTCTCGAAGCCTTCGATATGTATTTCCAAATACATTTCTACTAGGAAGTCGTCGGTTTGGATAAAGTTCATGGTATCTTTGTCGCGCACTATTTGAAATTCCATTGCACAGCCTATAAACGTAAATAATGTCTGCGTATTCTTCGTTTGTAAATGAAGATATTTTCAAAAAAAAACCTTTCTTATCAACTAACGGTTTAAGATTAAACTGATGAATTAATTTTGATTTTAAATCTTTTAGACCATTTTTTTTAGGTAAGTCCTGACAGGTACTCAAATAAACCAACGGAAAACCGCTCTTATTGCCAACTGTTGTTAGAAATATAGGTACAAAATCAGAAACCCCTTTTATACCTGCTGCAGGATTTCCTAAGTATCATAAAATCTATGGATTTTTCCTGTTAACGTACACACATTAAAACAAAAATTACCTAAACCGGAAAAAATCGTTTTCATTGATAACTTTTGCAACTTGAAGCAATAAAACCTTTTTCCCCATTTTTACCTGTTCCATGTTTCTTCAAGTATCATAAAATCTATGGGTTTTTCTAAAAACTTGTTGTAAACTTTTATTTTTATTATTGTTACGTTCATTCAAAAAAAATATTAAAACGTTATGTTTATTACGCATTTTCTGGAGAAAATTGAACCGAAAGTCAAAAAATTAGCATGGGCAGGAAAAATGGAACAGGTTAAAAATTGGATATCTTAAGACTGAGTTAAGATATAAAATTTATTTAAATGCAATTACAAAGGCTAATATTTCTTCTAAAAATAGAAGCCGAAACGAAATTTCTATAATTAGTACTAACAGCGCAATTACCGTTAACATGGGTCAGGGTACACCCAAGTAAGCCTTTTCTTAAATCCTCAATAAATGATATAAAAATTAAATATGGGCCCTTACTGTAGAACAATTTTTTCCTTAGAATATACCCATAAACCATGCCCTAAAATATTGCCAACGAATTTGTAGATGTTCTTATCAGAGGTAAGATAGAAACAACTATCTCTCTAATGTTAACGCCAATATGCGTACTTATGTCTATATATAAATATTGAAATGGTGAAGATGAAGTTAAAAAAGTCGCTCAAAGGCACAGAGGTAGGCTTCTCATTAACGTTAACTTGGAAGTAATAGAACTGTTAATGAAATCAGAAAACTGATGCGGGTAAAACCTCTTGATCTATAAGAGTTAGCTAAGGCCAAGGTATTAGGTAATTTCAAACAAAAAAGTTTAGAAATCCGAAGGAGACGGATTTTTTTCAGTTTTTTTAATTAGTCAAGAATGAATTGCCGATTAGTCGAAGCAGAAGAGACTTATATTTAAAGAAAAACCTGCTTTCGAAAAAAACGTTAACGGCTCCAATTACAAGGGCAATCAGTTTGTAAACGTATCGAGGATTTGACCAATCAGTGGTACAGAGCCATGCTTGAAAGTCGAATCATAAATTGCTCATCTGGAGGATTCTCGGCTTCCGTAATGGCAGTCTAAGGGTTCCCTGAGGAGTTGTACTCTTCGCTCTACTTTGTCACTAGTTATCGACAGTTGTCTAGTCAGTCTACAGAGGCATTGGTAATGTTGATGATCTGGTGAAAATAATTATTGGTTGTCAAAGTATTAACAATACCAGTGGCATTAAATATACTTTACTATACATTTAAGAATGGTGCAACAGGAGAGGACCCTCGTTCAAACCTCACCATCAGTGGCATCACTTTAACTTACTCAAGTGAGGTTAAATATCTTCGACTTATCCTTCATAAAAAAAACTCAATTGGAACTCTTTTATCAAGTCCGTCACAGAACATGCCGCTGAGCCATATGGGCTAACAGACGCATGTATGGCAGTACTAAGTGTCTTAGTCCCAAAATGATACCTTGGCTGTATATCATGATGGCCACACCCATTATAACGTACGCAGCCATAGTCTTGTGGCCAAAAGTTCATGAACGGATAGCGGTGCGATGCAAACCTGCTTAACTCCTAATAAATATTGATAACGAAGTCGGCTGCTAGTTGTGCATATGAAAATACTTGACTCAATTCCTAGAACGGACATGTTTTGTTCCTCCCGAACATGTTGGATAGGAAGTATTGTTTTGAAAATTTATTTGAGGTTAAAATATTGGACCTCATAAACTGGACCAATGGTTTTCCGACACTGAACCATAGAAGCCTGGTTCACCGACAAATCGAAAAGGGGATCTGGGCTTGGGGCGGTGTCTTTGGACTCAACACAAACGTTTCGGTTCCCATGGAAAGTCTTCCCTATGTGTTCCAAGCCAAAATCAATACCATTGAGATCTGCGCCTAAATAAGCATTTAAAATTTCATTAATGGCCATAATACACATATTCTCAGATAGTCAAGCTGCTCACCAAACACTGTCGTCGAATTCAATGGACTCCAGGATAGTCAAGTCCTGCTGCGATACCTTACAATCCCTAGCCAGACACAACAAGGCTAAACTTGGATGGGTGCCTGCCCACCGGATTATTTCAGGCACGAAATCTGTGAAAGGGCTAGCTAGAACTGGATCTGAATCCGCGTTATAAAGACCAGGCGCCAGAAACATAGGTGAGTTTATGCACCCGAAGGGTCACCGTAGAAATGTCTCATGTCACTCCTTATTTTATCGCTACTTTTATCATCAATGCTCTGCTCTGATGCTAGCTAATGGCTTCCGAGCATTCAACAAATCAACCGCAATACTCGTCAGTCATCGAATGCCATCAATTTACACTCAAGAATGCGAAGCAACTGGCTGCTGACTTTAAGACCGAAACGGAGGCTCTTCGAAACTGCGTCGGAAATCAAGTCACCGAAGCTCAGGAAATAGTAGATGTATTAAAGCAGCATTTCCAACAGGTGATAAATAGGCATCATGAAGAGAGAGTGCTAGCGCAAGAAGAGAAGCCATGTCCTGTCAATGAACAACATCTTCACACGAAGAAAAATCCTGAAAAAGACCAATGAATTTCAAGTCCAGACCTAACACCTTTTCATCGACTTTAATGCCGCAAATGATAGTATTCATCGTCAGGAGCTCTACGTGGCGATGGCCGATTCGGGATCCCGGCAAAACTGGCCCAGTTGTGTCGCGTGACACTTGAAAACATCGTGTGCACTCTGGAAGCAGCTCTTCCGAATTATTTCAAACTTGTACCGGATTTCGGCAATTAGATGTAATATCATAAGATTGAAGATCTTGTTCTAGAAAAAATTGTGATAGGGCAGGTGCCAATACGGAAGGAACTATCTTCAATAAATCCGTAGATCTACTGGGGTATGCGGACGATTTCGACATCATCAGCCGTTCCCAGCGTGCCGTGTCAGAGGCGTTTACGGCGATTGATGAACAGTCAAAATTGGTTGGTCTTGAAGTAAATGGGGACAAAATCACATACCTGCTTCCAAAAAATAAACGAACATCTGTCCACCGCCTATAAAAACATGTCACTGTTAATAGCAATAACTTCTAGGTAGTTAAGGAGTTGATCTAGCTAAGAGTAAACGTGTACTCCACGAATGACACCTTTGTGCAGATCCGACGGAGAATTACCTTAGGCAACCGCTGCTACTTCGGTTTGGCGAAACATACGGGTTCAAAACTCTTCACTCGAAGGACAAAATGCATGTTCTATCGAACGTTAATCCTGTCAGTCCTGCTTTATGGTGCCGACTGCTGGACGACAAGTAGACAAAGGAGATTATATTAGGATCTTTTGGAAGAAAAATACTCCGTCGGATATTTGGTCATGGGAGCGAGGAGGAGAAGTTTAACCGCGATTTCTATGAACTGTATACCAAGATGTAGTCCAAAAAGCTAAGTCACGTATACTACTTTAGCTCGGCATCATTGAGCGAATAGACAATAATGCTCCAGCCAAGAGGATCTTCGACTCCTAGCACCCAGGTTTGAGAAGGCAAGGAAGACCGAACCTCCGTTTTAAAGACCAATCCATCGCGGATGCTAGAGCGCGTGGTCTGGACAACTGGAAGCAGCGTGCCCGGGATCGCAGAGGATGGAAGGCTGCAGTGTCTCGGGCAGAGACTCTTCACAGGTCGAGAGCCCGTTAAATAAGCCAGTAGTCAATAAAAAAGGTACCTCAGACGATTAAAAGATGCATGCGCAACAAATTACTGAAATCTAAAGCCTGCAATCGATGTTAAAAGACCGAATCTTAGTATCCTTTGATAAAAACCAAATCCGAGTAATTGGCGGGGAAGGAACCAGCATTATTGCAAACATGTCTAGAAAGCTAGACATTTTTACAAATGATTTCTGTAGAATGAAATCTGTGGAACATCCCCGATCGCCAAGCTCTTCAAGAACGCCAACGTCCTTAACAAATCCGTCCAACATGCAGTCGATTTCGTCATCATCGGTAGAGTTTCGCGTCGATCGATGGAAGAACATGCTAAAATGGCATTGCAACTAATGAGGACAAGAGCACCGTCTATGACAAAACTAAGTTGGAAAAACCTACGAAGTAGTTAAGATGTTCACCCACTTCAGTGTAAACATCAGCTTCCATGTAATTAAGGTTTTTACCAACCTTGGAGTAAAGTAAACATTACCTCCATAATTGACAGCGTAGTGGAGATACGACAAAGAATTACCCTAGGGGCAGAAACTAACACTTTCGAGGCTATCAAAAGATTGGTAAATAATACTTCAGAAAAGAGAATCTTCGATTCCCAGCCCCCATGTTTGAGACGACAAAGACGCTCAAACCTTCGTTTGAAATACCAAACAATCTTGCCAGGGCTTGCTTGCGGAGCACTGGGTCCGGCTAGTGCGATGCGAAATTAAAATGGAAATCGCACGTCAAGAAGAAACGCGAAGAGCTCGCTGTTTGATCTAAACAAATGCATTGGCTGCTTGGTAGATTTTCCAAACTCAGCATGCAGAACAATCTGCTTTAATACAAGCAAGTACTAAAACCGGTTTGGACGTATGGTATACAACTTTTCAAAACGAAGTGCTAAAAAAATAGTAAATGCACCATCATGAGAAACACTACCGTCGAAGATGAATTAAAAAATGTTCCAGCTTGCTGAGAGTAATGATAATATTTCTTGGGAGTAATATTTGTATACCCTATTCTAAGGGTATATTGTATATTGTAACATACCTTAATATTGCCCGTAGACCCCTAAAAGTTACTATATTTATGATCAGCATCGATAGTAATGTCGATCTAGCCATGTCCGTCCGTCCGTCCGTCTGTCGGCAAAAGTTAGGCCTTTAAACTGGACCTAGAGAGCTGAAATTTTAACCATATACTCTCTAGGGTCCCGAAATAATCAATTTTACGAATTTTTGAAATCCGCCCACAGACACGCCCACAAACTCAAAAAAACAAAATTTTGGAAAAAATTGAATTTTGAGCTAGAAAGCTGAAATTTTGTATATATGATCTATGACTCCTAAAACTGCTCGGGATATAAAATTTTCAAAATCCGCCCACTGTGTCAGTGTCGCCCACAAATAAATAAAACAATTTTATTGAAAAACCCAAATTTGAGCTAGGGACTTGAAATTTATAATATATACTCTCTAGGGGGCCCTTTATGCTCATGTGTAAACATTTTCAAAATCCGCCCACTGACACGCCCACAATTTAAAAAAAAAAACTTTTTTGAAAATTCAAAGTTTGAGCTAGGGAGCTGAAATTTATAACTCTCTGAGGGATAGGAATAAGAATAGGGTATCCAACAGTTCGCCCAAGCGGACTGTAGCCCGTCCCTATGTTTTTTTTTGTTTAATTCTGGCTCGCCAAGGCGATTTATAAGAGGGGACACTTCGACCTAAAAAGATCTTTTGTACCGTATGGGCCAGAAAAAT
Source organism: Portevinia maculata (assembly GCA_949715645.1). Lineage (NCBI taxonomy): Eukaryota > Metazoa > Arthropoda > Insecta > Diptera > Syrphidae > Portevinia > Portevinia maculata. The sequence continues at coordinate 209,842,102 of OX454525.1, read as the reverse complement.
TTAAACTAGTAGAATTTCCACTTTTCGTGTAAAGCGGACAATTTTACCAGTAGAAGAATTCTTTATGTCCTCGGGGCTCATTTGTTCCCTGAAAAAGATCTTCTTGCTAATTCCATTAAGGGCTGGACATTCACATAAAATGTGTTCAGCCGAATCGTCCTCTTCAAGACAGAGTCCATACTCAGGAGAGTCTGCTATTCTCATTTTGTGTAGATGATATCTTAAACCATGGTGACCAGTACGATTTTGATATCATGCCTGCTTAGGTTTAGACATTTGCTGGCATTTTGATTGAAGAGCCGAATGGCTCGTTTGGCCTGTCTTAGACCTGGGATGCTTTCCCAAAGATAGATACATTTTCTATGTTCGCAGGTTTTTATTGCTGCTGTTGCTGCTGATTTAGGAGTGCTCCAGAAAGGTTCGGGACCTATGAAAGGCCTATCTGGCCAGTTCGTCGGCCTTTCCGTTACCTTCTACCCCGACTTGACCCGTGTTTGTAGGGTATTGAAGCAGTACATGACTGATTTGGAGTCAATGGTATACGAGGTTAGGGCGTTTATAGCTGCTTGACTATCCGTGAATATATGGATGGTTGCACCTTTTATGCCAGATAAATTCTGGCGCATTATTGAATGGCGTGGAGCTCTGCTTGAAATACCCTGGGACTTTTTCCCATGGGTATCGTGAAGCGTTTGTGTGGTCCGTATATTCCCCCTCCTACCCCCGTTTCCATTTCAGAACCATCCGTATACCACTTTATGCCGTTGTGGCTGTTTGGTGGGTTATTACTAACCCATGCTTCTCTCTTGGGGATCTCCGTGGAGAACCGTTTGTTGAAGCATAGTGATTTTTGAATGCAGTCTGTGACCGCGGAGTTCATGTTAAGTTCTGGCAGTTCATCGAGAAGGGTCTTTAGTTCCGGATGATCATTAAGACTTATCTCGTTTAACTGTATTAGACTTATTGCACTGCGGATCGCCACTTTTTGAATGTATATGTGGAGAGGTGTAATTCCTGTTATTGCCTCTATGGCAGCTGTTAGACAGGTTCGCATGGCTCCGGAGATACCAAGGCACGCAAGCCGTTGTACCTTTTTGAGCTTCTCTATTGCGACCTTTTGTGTGGATTTTGTCCACCATACTATGGAGGCGTATGTTGTAATGGGTCTTATCATCACTGTGTAGATCCAGTGGACGATCTTTGGAGAGATTCCCCAGGTACTGCCATATGTGCGGCGACAGGCCCATAAAGCTCTATTAGCTTTAGTGATTTTGTTATTAATGTGAGAGTTCCAGTTAAGTAGGTCATCGATGACCAATGACCACAAAAGGGGTGAAAGTACTCCCCCTTCTGGGCAGCCCCTTGCAGCTGTTACTGATACTGAGGTCATTCCTGACGAGGCAGTTATTTTGCGACTTTCCAGCATCGCTTTGATCCATTTAATAGTTGGTTTGTCTATGTTTCTATGGTACAAAGCATTTGATATGGATTCATATCCAGTGTTGTAGGCGTTTTTTATCTCTGTAGTTAGTCTTAACAGAGCGCCTTCCGTGGATTTGCCCTTTTGGTACGCATATTGGTGAGGGTGCAGAGGCATGCTTTTTGATATGCATTCTCTAATGTGGATGTCAATAATCCTTTCCATTGTTTTCTGAAAAAAACAATGTCAAGCTTATCGGACGAAATGATTTAGGTAATTCGCTCGGCTTGTTTCCCGGTTTAGGTATAAATACTACGTTTACCTCCCTCCAATCATGCCTAAATAAGGCAATCATGGATGGTAATAAAAATTCTATTCCATTTTGAATGATGCCTTGAATGGTTTAAATGAGTTAATTTCTCATTTAACCTTATCCGGAGTAAAGTGTTCCGGATAAACTATTAATTCTGCTGAGGTTTCTTGGAATTGAGACCTCCGCTATATGGTCATCTATAATGACCATCGTGTGAGACCCTGGGAAGTGCGCCTGAAGCAAAGTTTTCAGCGTTTCTTCCCAGTCGCGTGTGATTGAACCATATGATTTGATTAACAATCCCATCCTTTTTCCTTGATCCTTTGACAGAGCCCTTTGGAGGCGTGCCACCTCTGGTTTGCACGCCATGAGGCCCTTTTGGATCTTCGCAACTCTAAGTTGTACATGGTCAGCACGGATTTATATTGTTCCCATGTGTCGGAGCGTTTGGCTTTGTTAAAAAGCTTCCTCACTCTCTTTCGAATAGACTCAAGGTTATCGTTCCACCATGATACGCACCTTTTAGCCACAGTTCGCTTAACCTTGCAACTACTTTTGAATGAAGCAAGAATAATATCATTTATTTGACATTGCGCAGCATCTGCATCATTTGTTGTTGAGAGTGTTTCTGGCAGCATGTCAGATCTGACCGCTAGATTTTCGCGATAAGTTCTCCAATTAGTCAGTCTGTTGTCATAACGGACTGACGCGTGTTCGGCATTGCATCTTATCTCGAATCGGATGTGCATATGATCCGATAGAGATGCCTCGCCAGACACATACCACCCCTCTATAATATCTTTCACAAAAGGAGATGAGATAGTAAGGTCTAGGACCCCTTCTCTTATGGAATTTCTAAAAGTGGGATTATTTCCCTTGTTTAGAAAGAGGAGATTGTTGCTATATAAAAAATCTAATAACGACTCACCGCTATTGTTTTTATCTCGGCTGCCCCAAATCGTGTTATGTGCGTTTGCATCGCAGCCGATTATGATGTGTACTTTTTGGTCCACACAGTACCGGACAAGTTCCTGTACTGGTAGGGGAGGAACTACATCAGTGTATCCAGCAAAGTACGCCGATGCGATTGGGAGTAATATAAGAAACTCTTAAAAACTCTTTTATTTTAGTTCATTCTTCTTTCTTTCTTTTTTCGTTAACAACGAGGTTATGATCTGTACTAAAGGGACAATAACCCTCCCACTCACTGCATCCCCACTTGTCCGCTTTTGTGGTCACTTTATTACTGAGGCTAATCACATTCTGGTGTTGTTGTATTTGTGTGATCCAGGAGAAAAATATATTTAACTCACATTTAATTTCTCATATGAAAGCAATAAAAAAAACTCTGACCCAGGAGAAAAATATATTTAACTCACATTTAATTTCTCATATGAAAGCAATAAAAAAACTGCTTTTGGGCAAATAATTACTTATAAAGTAACTCTGCAAGCAAAAAGATGCAAAAATAACAAAATCTCATTTTGTTAGTTACTGCGACTAAATAGAAATGTTTGGGGATATCTGCGACCTCAAAATACTTTATTATGGTACACGCCTGTTCTATACACAAATGCCGACAAATAAACTGCAGGTCGAAAATGACTTTTTTGTTATTGCCACGGGTGCTACTTTTCTCTGAATTGATTTGTTATCATCAATCCGTAGACAAAAAACAAACGTAGTGTTGGCAAAACTTATGTTTTCTAAATTTATTTTTAGTTTTTCAACACAGACATTGTATTGCAGTCACCATCAATTTCAGCAGGAAAAATAAATGATACTATTTTGAATCAGAATGATGTAACTAAAGAGATCATACAAATACATGTTTGTGTTTGACCTTGATTTCACAATTCAAAGGACTTGAAAGACAAAAAATAGAGTTTTGGTCGTGTGGGACCAACGCAAAGGCCAAAATTACTATTTTTTTTAAATCGGTAACCGCTATCTTTTTCGATGCAGAATAGCCAAACAGTATTACAGTTATATTGATTGAAGAGATATGTATTTTGTAGGTATTATTCATGGAAAGGTGTTTTATCAATGATGCTTGAAGTCCTGATGAAAAGGAAGGAACTCCTTTGAAACTCCTGAAGAGAAAGAAGAATCGTTGTCCGGATGACTCATAATGCAACTCATATTCAATTTCCATTCCTAGGCTATTATTATAATTTATATTGTATTATTATAACATTGTTGAGAATAAAAAAAAAATAAAAAAAATGCAAGGCTAATGGGAGAATGCTGCTGTGAGTAAAAAAAACAACGCTGGAAATTCGTATAGATAAGCTAGCGAAAGTGTAGGCGAATGGGATTAGGCCGTTGAACTGCTGAGGGTGATATCGAAATTAAAGAAAGATAGTCATCGCTGTTATTTATACTGCCGTGCAACAATAATATTATTAATGAACAAAACCACTCACTCACTCACTAATACCTCTATCTCAAGAACTACTAGGCTTAGGAAGCGGGCATTTGGCACGATCTACTAGAATGGTAAGCAGCACAACCCTGTTCAAAACGAAGCCTAAGAGACACTTTAATATTGATGATTTGTAATTTTTTTTATATTTTTTTTTTTTGATTTACCGCTTAATTTTATTTCGTTTTTTTACTGATGACGAATTAATAAACAACGTAACTAAATAGTGAACTGTTGTTATTGTTGTTAATTTTAGTAACGTAAGAAATAGTAAAATGTATTCTTTTTTATACGTAGTGGTGCTTTTTCCATAGTTTTGAAAAACACGATAACTCACGAACCTATAGTCATTTGAATCTTGCATGTTGGTGAAAAATTAAAAATATTTAGCATATCAATGTGAAATTGTATGTGGTAAAATAATAATAATAAAGAAAAATATAAATTAAGAAGAAAAATAATCCCTTTGGCGGAACAATAGGTTAGGTTAGGATAGAGTAGCTGCTAGCTGAAAGTCAACACACTTAGACCAATGAGGTCCGTTGTGATGCCACCTGGGTCGGGAGTTTCGACCCCTACTCGCTAAAACTATTTGGAGCTTCTAATGAAGCGCGATAGACTTCTAACATCTGTGTTAGCTAAGTCACTAAGTTCGTTGAGGAAGAAGGCTCCTAGGTAGAGATTTCTTTTATGGGAGAGTGCAGGACATGTGCAGAGGAGATGCGACGTAGTCTCCTCTTCCTCTTCAACCCTGCAGCTTCTGCAGAAGTCATTTGAGTAAACGCCAAACCTTGATGCGTGCTTGCCTATTAGACAGTGTCCTGTGATGAGGTGGAACGAAAAAAAGACTAGTTTTATGACCTTATTGCGAAAAGCATCATAAAAATTGAATTTATCTGCCTAATTCCAATTTTTTGTTCACAACATAAACATAATATAGCTTCCTTTCATATTTCATTTGCTTTTTCCTATATTATCGATGAATGTAAAAAAATTCATAAAATTAAATTAAGAAACTAACTGCTCGCAAACACGTGGAACGGAGTGTATACAGGGTGTCCCTTAATTCGTTGGCAATATTTTAGGGCATGATTTATGGGTATATTCTAAGGAAAAAATTGTTCTACAGTAAGGGCCTATCTCCAATTTTTATATCATTTAATGAGGATTTAAGAAAAGGCTTACTTGGGTGTACCCTGGCCCATGTTAACGGTAATTGCGCTGTTAGTACTAATGATAGAAATTTCGTTTAGGCCTCTATTTTTAGATGAAATATTAGCCTTTGTAATTGCATTTAAATAAATTTTATATCTAAACTCAGTCTTAAGATATCCAATTTTTAACCTGTTCCATTTTTCCTGCCCATGCTAATTTTTTGACTTTCGGTTCAATTTTCTCCAGAAAATGCGTAATAAACATAACGTTTTAATATTTTTTTTTGAATGAACGTAACAATAATAAAAATAAAAGTTTACAACAAGTTTGTAGAAAAACCCATAGATTTTATGATACTTGGGAAAACATGGAACAGGTAAAATTTAAAAAAGGGATTTTTCGCACGATTACAGATTTTCTCCATGCAGGACATCAGAAATGTTATGTCTGGAAACATTGTATTGCAAAGCTAAGCGTCTGATGCTGATTGATGGCTCATTTGTAACAGCTTCCAGTATTCTCTGATCAATCGAAGTTCTTCTTACTTGTGGAGCTCTCGCGTTAGGTCGTGTATTTGAAACTGATCCCGTTTCTCGAAGCATTCGATATGTATTTCCAAATACATTTCTACTACGAAGTCGTCGGTTTGGATAAAGTTCATGGTATCTTTGTCGCGCACTATTTGAAATTCCATTGCACAGCCCAAAAACCCGGAGGGACAACGCAGTAGAGGAAGACCTCGCCTTAGGTGACGCGCCCAAGTGGAAGGGGATCTCAACCAACTTGGAGTGCGCAACTGAGGCAGTTAGCCAAAGATCGTGCTAACTGGCGAGACGTATTGGTTGAGGCCCAGGTCCACCCCGGACTGTAGCGCCATCTAAGTAAGTAAGCCCAAAAACGTAAATAATGTCTGCGTATTCTACGTTTGTAAATGAAGACATTTTAAAAAAAAAACTTTCTTATCAACTAACGGCTTGCCTTGGCGTTTAAGATTAAACTGATGAATTAATTTTGATTTTAAATCTTTTATACCATTTTTTTTAGGTAAGTCCTTGCAGGTACTCAAATAAACCAACGGAAAACCGCTCTTATTGTCAACTGTTGTTAGAAATGTAGGTACAAAATCAGAAGCCCCTTTTTTACCTGCTGCAGGATTTCCTAAGTATCATAAAATCTATGGATTTTTCCTGTTAAAGTACACACATTAAAACAAAAATTACCTAAACCGGAAAAAAATCGTTTTCATTCATAACTTTTGCAACATAAAGCAATAAAACCTTTTTTCCCCATTTTTACCTGTTCCATGTTTTCCCAAGTATCATAACATCTATGGGTTTTTCTACAAACTTGTCGTAAACTTTTATTTTTAGTATTGTTACTTTCATTCCAAAAAAATATTAAAACGTTATGTTTATTACGCATTTTCTGAAGAAAATTTAACCGAAAGTCAAAAAATTAGCATGGGCAGGAAAAATGGAACAGTTTAAAAATTGGATATCTTAAGACTGAGTTAAGATATAAAATTTATTTAAATGCAATTATAAAGGCTAATATTTCTTCTAAAAATAGAGGCCCAAACGAGCGCAATTATCGTTAACATGGGTCAGGGTACACCCAAGTAAGCCTTTTCTTAAATCCTCAATAAATGATATAAAAATTGGAGATAGGCCCTTACTGTAGAACAATTTTTTTCGTTAGAATATACCCATAAATCATGCCCTAAAATATTGTCTACGAATTAACGGACATTAGTATTACAAACTATAAATCAATATTGTAATACTCTTGGAATAGGATATAATTATGTATATAAGTAGCAAACACTATGTGTAACATATAGTTACTCTGCTTATGCGAATGTAACCGACACAGACATTCTGTTTTGCAAAGCAATTATAGATATTATTAAAACAAATACGCACATTAATGTAACTCACCACTCTAAATAAACATAAAATCAGTCTTAAATAATTTATATAAAATCTGTTTGTGAAAATTACTTACTTTCTCCAACCGGACAATGGTTTTTCTTTGAGATCTTCTGGACTCAAACCGTGCAGTGCTATGCACGCAAAGATCCATGCCGTTAGGATGGATACTACACAGCCAACAACTCGCAATGGAAGTAACAAAACTGTTAGCATGTAAATCTGAAATAGAAAGAAAACATGTTATGCGTTTGATATAGATAAACTTGGAACGTCTTGACTCCTGGTTTATCTTCTCTTTTTTACAACAAAGCAGTGAAAAACTGAAAACAGAAATTCCAAGACGTTTTGCTGTACATTATTTCAACGTAAATAAAAATATTAGAAATATACTAAAAAGGCATGAATTTTTAATGTGAATCTTGATCATGATCATGAATAAAGAATAGACAAGAATTCAGTAACCCTATATCGCTAACGTTTCTTTTGATTGGATTTCTTTAGAATGTTTAAAGCCAAAAATTTAATAATAATTTTATAATGGGGTCACAATTTATAACGACACATATCATAGCTACAATCAAAACAAAAAGGCCATTGTTTTTTGTTATATTGATTTATATTGAAACCGTTTAACTTAAAACGTTAAGGGGGTCTAATTATAGAAGATAGATGTTAGGGCAGACAATGATTATGCCCCAGACTAATTGTGCTTATTGTGTCGGTGGCTATCCTCGTGTGCCAAATATTTATTCATACTTAAAAAACAATGAGAATTAACATATTTTTGCTGGAAACCAGGTTTTCATAGTGCATTTCTTTTCAATAGAACGAAAGGGGAAACATAGCTGTATAAAATCATGATACAAATCCTAAATAAATGCGGTTGTTTCTGATAATTTGCTAACACATGTTGAATTCTTGTTTCAAATGCATGTATATTCATAAGGTACATTTATAATATTATATTCAAGTAAACATCTAAGACCATATGGCTTCCAACTTCGATGATCACTATTTAGTCATGAATTCATAGACATTTTTATGTGCTTTAAATTCATACATTGCTTCTCTAAGATTCTGCGATTGTATTTTTAGAAACATGGACATTTTTGTTAATACTTTTTTGTTTGTGGGTCAAATCAAACACATTATTATAATATTCTTCGACAACACAAATTTCATTGAAATTGTATTAAAAAAGAAGTACGCTTTTGTCCTATTTGTACGATTTTTGTCCTGGTAAGTTTTAACCAACCGTATTGTGTCTATAAGGAGTAGTGCGGTGTGTTTAGTAGTATTTGTAGTATAGAACATTCTTATATTACTTGCATCAACATGTCGTAAATTCCTTTTAATAATTATATTTAAATACGCACTCTGGATTAACTAAACAAACATAAATATTTTTCTAAGCAATTGTAAACAAAATGTAAATTGAATATAACTTCACTCAACTTAACGTCATTAGCTTAACTAACTAAAAACTATAAATTCCATTGCAACATTATACTTGCTCTTCTTTCCCATTTTCTTTACACCTATTTTATTTAAAAATTATTAATCATATTCTGCAGACTGTGTCTGTTCTCAATATAATATTAAATAAATAGAGTCAAAACATTTAAAGGGCTTTGTTTTATTTAAAATTAATTCGAAATTAAAAACCATTCATTTCACGTCAAACACGGTGAATGTAAAATTTGTTGACGTCAATTATGATTACGTCGTCGATTGGTGCATGGTATAACACTCCTTACCAGCGAAAAATGTCCGACTATAACTGCGTCAAATACCAGCAGGAAATAATAGATATGGTCAAGACAAAACGAAAAGCGCATAAAAGATAGCAACAAACTCGGGCCCCACAAGATAAGGCGCGCTTAAATGGACTGTGTAGCTTGCAGCCAGTAATAACCTTGAAAGCCTAACAGCTGGAAAAAGGCTATTAAAGCTACAAAAAGGCCAAAGAAAGCAGCGCCACCTATTAAGATAACCCCAGACGTCTGGGCAAAAACCGACAAAGAGAAGGCGAGCGTTTTCGCCGCCCACCTAAAGGACACTTTTAAGCCGTTCTACGGTCAAGAACTTAATGAAAATATTAATGCGTCCGAAAGAACAACCGAATATAATGTAGTAATAAACGCTACATTCACCGAGCTCAGGCAAGAAATAAAGAAACTCAAGCCGAAAAAAGCTCCGGGTTACGACCTGATTACGGGGGAACTACTAAAAATGCTACATCGGAAAGCATTAATGAAGCTCCATCATATTATAAACGCAGCGATTAGAAACACATTCCCAGCCAAAGGAAAGTCGCGGAAGTCATTGTGGTTTTAAAACCAGAAAAACCACATAATGAAAAGAAGTCTTATAGACCCATATCGCTTCTTCCAATAATTTCCAAAGCTTTTGAGAGGATATTACTCAGACGCTTACCACCAATTATAGAAGAAAATCGTCTCATACCTGACCACCAGTTCAGGTTCAGAAGCAAACATTCAACGATTGATCAAGTGCATCGGATAACTGACGTAATTGAGAAAGCTCTCGAAGAAAATAAAATCTGCTCTGCCGTATTCTTGGACGTCTCGCAAGCATTTGATAAGATGTGGCATGAATGCCTCAAGCTCAAATTACGACAAGTTCTCCCCGGACAGTTATATAAAATAATAGAATCTTATCTATTTTACTAAGAATTGAAAGAAATAAGACAGGTGTGTCGCAAGGAAGCGTTCTTGGGCCACTTGTGTAAATGTTATTTATGGGTAATATACCGCAAACCAGTTGGTACAACGACCAAAGAAACAACAAAAATACTGCCAGGCGCCCTTAACCGGGTCAATGAATGGACACAATCATGGAGGATCGCTCTTAACGAAACGAAATCGGTTCAAGTGGATTTTACATATAAACAATCAAATAACTTGCCTGTTTTTATAAATGTACCCCTTTCTCAACGAAGGCTTAATAGCGATATAATTTTTTTACAGCAGCTTAAATCCGGTCAAATAGGTGCACCTGACTTGCTGTCGTCTATTGGCTATAATATATTGCCCATTATTTACGCAGTGTTGAATTATTGTTTAGCCCCCATCATAGAACGAATTATGGGAGGCATGAGCCTATTAGTCGCATGAGTAGAATCTATGATCTAAATGATCATGTGATTGACTTGCATGTTAGTAAAATTAAGCTAAAAAATATTTTGCGTAATAATGCTTTAATGTCTTAAATTGTTTGCATTATTTTGTGTCTGTGTTAGTATTTTATAGGTACATAATTATTGTATTTTTAATTGTTTTGTCCTTACTAACACCTGCAGTAAATGATGAGCCTGTGAGAGCACTTTAGTGCCGGCAATTTCTGCTCGTGATAGTTGCTTGCTTTAAGCACTCCACGACACAGAGCTGATAGTGTAATTAAATACGGGCCAAGTTCCGTTTGCAAATGAGGCCAAATATCTCGGGATGACTCTCGACGCAAAGTTGAAATGGAAGTCGCTGGTAAAAAAGAAATGCGAAGAACTTAAGAACAAATCTAGAGACCTTTATTGGTTACTCGGAAAATATTCCAAGCTTAACCTCGAGAGCAAGCTTTTATTATATAAGGAAGTAATAAAGCCCGTGTGGACGTATGGTATACAACTATGGGGTGGTACCAGTGAATCAAATATAAACAATTTACAAACTTTTCAAAATAAAGTGATAAGATCAATCGTCAATGCACCGTGGTACATTATAGAAACGAAGATCTCAATAGAGATCTCGGAATTCCCACGGTTAAGGAGGAAACAAGAAATTGCGTTCTAAAGCATAGAAATCAATTATTAGGACACGTCAATAACTCGGTCCTTGAAATTCTAGACGAAACAAATTTATTGCGGCGATTACGACAAACTAAACCTAAATGCGGAAGTAGCAGGAACTATCGCTGGAAAGTTGCCTGCCAAACGTTTAAAACTTCGTGAGGACAAAATTGCTTGATAAGTATTAACTTAGTTGCAGTAAGAAACAAATTTGTAGGAGATGGTTTTAGTGAGTAAAAAGGGCACACTACTATGAGCACGCGCCGACGGTCATCAGTGTATTTTAGAAGACAAAAAAAAATTATTATCAACATAAAACAGCTAACATTATTTCCGTGATGAAAACAGTTTTGTAAAAAGTCTCCTTGGTATTTCTTGCAAATAACAAGCAATAAACGCTTTGACTACATTAAAGCTGCATTTTTCTTGCGGCTTTTTGTCTTAGCCGGAAGTTTTGACCGAAATTAATCGTTTCGTGCACGTTTCTTTATCCATTTATGTTCCTTCCTTTTTGATACCATAATAGAGCGCATATTTCTGAAATCATTTTGGGCTGCTCCCTTTCTGGAAAATTAGACCGTCGCTTCGTATACTTTGTGGCATTTAGCTTTGGAAATATTTTTTTTCTTTTTTTTTATTTTTGAAAAAAAGAAATCCAAATCCCAGAGCACTCAGACTCGGTAACGGTCCATTGTACTACCAGGCAGAAATGCTCTTTTTGGTGTAGAGGCATGTGAATGGGTGGGGTATGTTGTTGTTCCCCATGGGGATTTAACCTGCACCGCACGAGTCACAAGCCAACACACTAACCTCTACACCGTCGCCACCCCAGCAAGAACGCTTAGATTTTACTTTATTTACTTAACGTGTTCCCCACACGTGAAGATTATCTGCCCAAGACACTGTCTTTTATCCTCCGCAATCCCGGGAAAGCTGCTTATAGTTATCCAAATAAAGCGCTCGGGCATGCGCGAAGGCTTGGTCTTTAAAACCGAGGTTCGGTCTTGCTACCCTTCTCGAACCGGGTGGCTGAGAGTCAAAGCCAAAGTAGTCGACGCAATCTAGTTTTTGGTACAACCACATCTTGGTACGTCGCGGTTGTGTTTCCTCCATTCGCCCTCTTCGCACACAGGACCAAATACCGACGGAGTATTTTTCTTTCGAAAGAGCCCAGTTTTAGCTCCACTGTAGTATATATCGCCCAGCAATCGGCGCCATAAAGCAGAACGGATTAAGGTTCGATAGAGCATGCATTTTTTGTTTCGAGTCAGGATTTTTGAACCCATTTGTTTTGCCAAATCAAAGAAGCAGCGGTTTCCCAAGGTTATTCTCCACCGGATCTCAAGTAAGGTATAATTTGGTTTACTCCAAGGTAGATGAACTACCTCAAAGTAATTGCTATCAACAGTGACGTTTTGCCCTTAGCGGTGGACAGATGTTTGTTTGTTAGTTAATGGCATATAGTTGATCTTGTACTCATTAACTTCAATACTAACTAGTTTCGCCTGTTCTTCAATCGCCGTAAAAGTCTGTGCAACGGCTGAGGATTTCGATATCATCCGCATACCCCAGTAGCTGGAGGGATCTATTCAAGGTAGTGCCTTTCGTGTTGATACCTGCCCTGTGCACTATTTTATCACAAACCATATTGAAGAAGTCGCATGACAACGCATCTCCTTGCCGAAATCCGGTGCAAGTCTGGAATAACTTGGGAGAGATAGTTTCAAACTTCGTTTTTCAAGTTTCACGCGACAAAGCTCGATCACTTTTGACGGGATCCCATATATGGTTGGCAGATGGCCGGGACTCGCCGGGATTGTCCAGATATTTTCAACGATGTCCAGAGTCCAGCTCAACAATAATATGTCACGTCGAACCATTTGTAGTGCCTAACCATATCGCACCCTTATTGGGAGTAGTTAAATATTTTTTGTGCGCGCAGTGGCTTAGTGGTTAGGGTGTTGGACTACTAATCGAGGGGTCTCAATTTCAAATCACGCCGAGGATAAATAACACCTTAAGCTTTATTCCACTGTCCCACCTCCTGCGAGCTTCATCAGAAGCTCTTAATGGTTAGAGGTAGATACTTGCTTAGTGATGATTTATCTGACCAATTGAAATTCTAATTGTGTTGCGTTGAGGACAGTTGACCCTTGTCGGCTTTGTTGGTCAAGTTTGTCTTGCAATGTAAATTAGTTATTTCATTTAGTTCCCGACATTTCGACAGGGGTTGCTGTCTTTTTCGGGTGATCTTTTTGACATATACATATGTTAGTGAAACAAACTTACAAGTAATTAACAGAACTTACATAGAGAAAAGGCGAATTGAAAACTTTTCCTTATATTTAGATAAAATGGAAGAGATACGCATCTCTTTTTAGTGTCAACAGATGGTCTTCTGTGCACCTTAAGGCCACTTAAGATAAAGAAGTCGGTGGGGGTAGGTAGATGGAGTTCCAAACGGCATATTGAGACACCTGACAATGGAGGCTTTAGATATATTTACCACGCTGTTTAAGAAAGTTAATTGTGGTGCACCCGATCCCGAAAAACGGTAAAGATAGGACGAACCCTGCCAGTGTAATGGCTGATGTAACGACTGATGCAATGAGCATGTAAACAAAAATGCATTTAAAATGCATCCGGAAGCAAATTCAGTTAAATAAAATTTAAATTCCGCATTTGCTACAAAAATGCAGCTATGGAATGACATCTAGACAAGTGCCTTTGACTCTGTCGTGAACAGCAGCTGGCATTGTCATGTGCCTGGGGCCCTGCTACGTAACTCGATTCTACTTTCGAATCTATTCGAAAGCCATTTCCAATTCTACTTTTACTTGCGTTATGTACTCAATTAGAATCGAATGTAAATTATGTCGCCTATACATCTTAAAGCTCAAAATAATAGCCGACAATTTTGAAACAGCAACCAGCTTCTAGACGTGTTTGGCAACACTGTTCGTGAATGCGTCGTCTATTCGCTTGTGGAACTCCATTCCTTGGCATTCGACGTCTGTTTCGTGGTTGGTTTAGAGAATTCTCTTTTTGCATATTTGGCTGGCAGTGATAGGGTATTATAGGTTTGGCAATTGACACAAAATTATCTTAAATAATAAACATATATCAAAACATGTAATCAATTTAAAAACTAAATGCAATAGTTTTCTATGCTCAGTTATTTGGTGGCGCAGGTTTCTGTCGGATGGGTAGATGACTGACCAAGGAGGAAAGGCCACAGCCCCTCCCCTTGAGTGAGTCGTCACAGCCCAGAAATCCCGGAGATCGGGTGCCTGCCCAGCTTAGGCTGAGCAGACACCGGGCTCGGAAAGGAAACCAGAGGAACAGATGGTTCTGGCTAAGAACGCTGTTTCTAAGACCGTCATACGTGGTAAAGAGCCACATCCTACACGAGGTGCCACTGCTTTTGACTAAATATGACGCATCTAGAGCGGAAAACTCGATAAAAACCCGTAATCCCGGGTAAGAACGACCTTGCCCATGGGATGTATGGCACAATGTTATGGTGTCTTTTAACGGTGAACTCTAGATACCTGGGGATCTCTAGTTTCAATTTAATTCCCCTTCTCTGTATACAGGGGGTGAGTACAGAGCGACATCTTCTTCCCCCTTACTCGTGGGTCCAAAATTAATACTAACAACAAAAAAACAAACAAAGGGACTGGTGCAAATGAATCGGGCACCAAGAACTTCATAAATACCGATTCTCAAACGACTACAATGACATTGACAAAGATGACGGAGGAGGAAGAAAGATTTCTACTCCAGGAACCGTCAACCAGTAGGGCATTTCGGCTGGGGGAAGCTTAGGAACGGTCGATCTCAATCTTGAGAAACTCTTCCTCGAAGAGGACGACAATCGCTCCATCGCCAGCTCATCCAAATTCTCAGTATCGTGTACTGCATCGTTGAGGAAAAAACTAATCAACTGCAAAAATACGATCAGCAAGCTGAGGAAAAAGCATACCCTAGAGGACAGGGAAAAACGACGGCTTCAAAACGCTCTTGACTTTCTGGAAGGCCAGTCTTTGGAACCACCGAAGACAGCCTTTCCCGAAGCTTAGAGTGAGGGTGCACTCATGCGACCACCAATGCCTGTGATATGACATAGCCTATCGGGGCACGGGTCTGTCGCATCCGAACCCGCCAAGGAAGCAGACGAGGTAAAAAACGTTTCCCCGGGAGAGGCCAACTCGATGCTGGACAGTCTACGTACAGTTGTCGATAAGCCAAACATACCTGCTACGGAGGTAAACCCGGCGATTGGCAAAAAGCAGTCCGACCCAGCAAAGCAGCGCAGGAATGCGCGCCGACTGCTTAATAGGTTTAAAAACCGTGACCCTAGCTCCTTCACGGAGAGGGAAACGTAACTGCTAGCTAGGGCTCGGGAGCCATTAAGTCGACCGAGGCAACATGGCGCAGCAGCCTAAAAGATAGGACGCAGAATCGGACAGGTACAGGGAGTCTGACTGGACCAAGGGAGAAATGCCAACCGACTTTCGCCTTGAGCAGGTCAGAACCCGTAAATCCACGTGCCGATCCAGTAATGGATACGTCCCAAACTGGTAAGGAACCTGGCTCCAAGAAGGTTCTGCAAAAACGCCAACTCCCATTATGCTCAATGGGGTAGCACCGACACAAACGTAAGAGGTGAGTCCCTTTTTGAATTTATTATTGAACGCAATATATTGATAGCCAATAGTGGCAATGAACCAACCTTCGTAACTAGGAATAGACGTGAGGTACTAGATGTTACACTCTGTAACAACTCACAAACTATGAATATGCGAGAATGGAAAGTTTCTATAGAAGCATCCTTTTCAGATCACAGGATTGTAGAGTTCCTAACTGACGAGAAAGCAGACCCGATAAAAAAATTGAAGAAATCCAGATTGACAAACTGGGATACATTCTTCAGAGAAGGAGAAAAGAATAGTAGGAAACTTCAACGACAAACACTGGTCACACCAGATGAAATCGACGCAGGTACAGAATACTTAAACAAAATTCTGACAAATGCGTACGTTAAAGCCTGTCCTTTACGGACAATAAAGAACACAAAGCATCCACCATGGTGGACAAAGGAATTGTCTAAACTCAGGAGAAAAACTAGAGCTCTATTTAATGCGGCGAAAGACTCCAATTCCCCAACGGGCTGGGACCTGTATAAGGCCAGTCATAGGAAATTCAAGAGCTCCATAGTAAGTGCTAAACGCACGGCTTGGCATACATTCTGTAGTGACATTGAGAGCACAACGGAATCTTCCAGGCTTAGGTAAATTCTGTCCAAACAACCCTGGGTGCACCCCGAGTCTAGGTAATAACTTAGAGGCGGATATTACTGTTACAACTATTTCAGTGGTTCCAAAAGGAGTAATAACCGAAGAAAAGCTTAACTGGGCAATTGATACACTATCTCCCTTCAAATCACCTGGGAGAGATGGGATTTTTCCTATTATGCTCCAGAAGACAAAGACCGTCATCATACCGGTTCTCAAACGACTTTTTACACGAAGTATGGAGTGCGGCTACATTCCTAAAGCCTGGTGGGAAGTGAAGGTGGTATTCATTCCCAAGGCAGGAAAATCTAGTCACATCTATGCCAAGGACTTCAGACCGATAAGTCTGACATCTTTCATCCTAAAATCGTTTGAAAAGCTAATGAACATCCATATTCGCAGTCGACTCAACTATAGCGCGATCTCCACCGCCCAACACGTTAACATTAAAGGCAAGGGTGTTTAAACTGCACTACACGACGTCGTCAGCACTATAGAAAAGTCTCTCAAGGACAAAGAATACACACTTGCAGCGTTTTTAGACATTGAAGGAGCATTCAACAATGTGGAAACGCGAGCAGTGGAAAGAGCATTGCAGAACTCCAACGTCGATCAGTCTCTCACTAAGGTGATTATGAGCCTGCTCAATGGAAGGTACATCAATGCAACACTAGGCGATAATGACCTAAGAGTCGTGGCGTTCAGAGGCACACCACAAGGTGGAGTCATATCCCCCTTACTCTAGGTCCTTGTTGTCAATGAAATACTCCTAAAGTTCAAAAACAGAGGGGTGAAAGCAATTGCATACGCGGATGACGTAGTATTGCTTGCGACAGGAAAATTCCTATCAACCCTGAGCGAACTGTTAGAAAACTCCCTGCGGACACTCACTACGTGGACAAGACAATGCGGTCTTGGGATCAACCAACAAAAGACTGAATGGTGTTGTTCACTAACAAAAGACGAATACCAGAATTCAAACCACCAGAAATTGAGGGAATACCCTTGAAGGTGGCGGAGAGTACGAAATATCTAGGAATTATCCTCGATGGGAAGCTCAGTTGGAAGCCAAACGTCGATGACAGAGTTAGGAAAGCAGCCAACGCTTTCTACGCATGCAACCGTATTTTCGGCAAAAAATGGGGTCCAAACCCAAAAATAATTCTGTTGATGTATACGGCAATTGTGCGACCAATACTCACATACGGCAGCTTAGTCTGGTGGCAAGCCACAGACAAGGCAACCAATCTCAAGGTGATGGCAAAAATACAAAGACTAGCATGTATAGGGACAACCAGTGCACTGAGAACAACCCCAACCGCTGGCTTGGAAGCCATTCTCAATCTGCCACCATTGGATCTATACATGCAGGAATCGGCTGCAAAAAGTGCCTTGAGGATCAGCCAAACAAACAGCTGGAACCCGAGTCATTTTGGACATGCACTGATTCTGAACATGTACATAGGGAACAACGTCATATCTGACTACATGTCTCCTTATTTAGATTTCGAAAAACCATTCTCTTGTTAATTTCCGAGCAAGGAGGAATGGTACGCAAACGAACCCATGAAAAGGAAATCGATTTCCATCTTTACAGAGGGATCAAAGATGGAATGTGGAACGGGTGCTGGACTATTCTCAGAGGAACTACACATCAACAGATCGATTAGATTACCTGATCACTGTAGTGTATTCCAAGCAGAAGTCTTAGCAATCACTGAAGTCGCAAGCATGGTATCAATGATGGCGATACCACACAGTGATATTACCATTTTTATTGATAGTCAGGCGGCCATTAGAGCGGTGTCAGCTACAGAAATAAAGTCCTTGCTTGTTCGCCGTTGCCGCGAGGAGCTCTAAGCTCTTGGCACGAAGCACAAAACGAGTCTCTGCTGGGTCCCTGGACACAAGGACATATCCGGCAACGAGCGAGCTGACGAACTGGCAAGAAAGGGGTCTGCGATGGACCATGAACAGGCACTTCAGTCGGTTAAACCACCACTCTGTAACCTCAGAGAAAGAGTGGAATACAAAACACGAATGAAATCCAACAACAGGTGGTTGTCACTAACCACTTGTGACATATCACGCAAGCTGTGGCCAAAATATGATAAGGGCCGAACCAACAAACTTTTACGTTACGACAGGGCATCGCTGTCAAAGTTGATCGGTACTCTTACTGGCCCACAACCTGCTAAGGAATCACACAATGAAACTAAATCTCAAGGATGACGACATCTGTAGAGGCTGCGGTGATGAGGAAACCCATGAGGACACACCTTACTTTCTCTGTCACTGTCCAAGCCTGTGTCACCTGAGGAACAGAACACTTGGAAGATACTTCTTCCAAGACATTCAAGAACTTTCTGATGTCTCACTATCAAATCTTTACAGGTTTATAAGGACATCCAAATGGCTGGACAAACTGGAGTAGGAAGGAAACCAAGGACGAAGGACCAAGGCCAGAACAACGAGGCCAACACTCCCAACAAAGGGTATCACAATGGGACCACATGGACCTAAGTGTGGTGTAACAGATTCGCTCTGTTCCATCAGCCCGTAAACCTAACCTAAACTATGCTCAGTTATTTATTTATTTATTCATTTAGTTTTATTCCATTTATTTAATTTAAATATAGGTTATGTTCAAAATTTTATAATTAAAAATCAAATTTAAAGTTAAAATTGATGTTTTGTTTCATTCGTCACATCCACATCTTTTTAGATACTTGGTTGTAATCTTTTTGTAAATGCTGTTTAATTTCAATAAAAATACAAATAAATACCAAACCCCTTACTTTGAATGGCAAGCGATAGCAAAACATATAAACATGTTTTCATAGCCCAAACCGAGTGACATAATGGACTTGAATGACATTCGTTAGAAATATTCTACATAATCATTCGAAGAAAACGTATTCTTGGTCACCCTTACTATCTACAAATTGTCTACTCATAAATTGGAATGGATAGGTTTAA
Organism: Portevinia maculata; assembly: GCA_949715645.1. Classification (NCBI taxonomy): domain Eukaryota; kingdom Metazoa; phylum Arthropoda; class Insecta; order Diptera; family Syrphidae; genus Portevinia; species Portevinia maculata. The sequence continues at coordinate 209,822,777 of OX454525.1, read as the reverse complement.
TCGTGCATTAACTTCTCATTCTCAATCCCTCGATAATACAAAAGACACCTCTGTTCCACTTCCTCATGATTCACGAGCAGGTACCAACAAAACTTCACCAATCAGGAGAATCAAAAAAACAGCAATCAGAAGTGACAGTTGAAAAACCAGTAGAGGTCTGAAATATTCATAAATTGTCTTAAGTGATTGACCTCACTAACTCGAATGTTTATATATTTGTTTTCAACGAAATAACGACGTCGTTGTGGACAAGTTTGCCTGACAAATTATATAAGACTATAAGAGAACAAAAGTAGATATTAAAAAAATAACGAGTTTTATCGCCCTGAAATTTGGCACGCAGTCAACGAATTTTAGCATATTCTTTCTAAGAACAATTCAAGAACGTTCTTCGAACTGAGCGCAGGTGCTGATGGTGAAGATGGTTAAGTTTAAACTTTTAATCGTTTTATCGGGTAATTCATGAATGTGTACCTTTATTCAATTTGTTGAATTTTAAACCTTATGCCAGTGTACACAATCAGTGTTTCAGGTTTCATCAACGTTTCAAATTTCAAAAGCAACCACAGTTCAAAATAGTGAACTTGCCGGTAGCAGCCATGCCTACAAGCTGTTCGCAATTACCGCTCAATATCTATCGAGTCTTGTTAATCCATTTGAAAGTGAAAGACAGTCTTTAATCGGTGACACGAGTTGGAATATAATGGAATTATTTAATGCAGAGAAGGATGTCTCGTTTTATTTGCACACTAGAAGTAACCGAGATCGACGGGAAGAGCTTAAATTGAACGATGCACAGTCCTTGCATGTTTCCCGCTTCAATGCATCGCATCCGACTAGGTGAGTGCAAATGATTTTGAAGTGAAAGCAATCATTGATTTGTCATTTTCTTAGAGCTCATTTGAAAACAATTAATATAGATTTATTTACGGCTGTAGTGATATTTGTATTTTTTAAAACCATGAACTATTTCAGAATTATAATTCACGGTTGGTTGGGAAGTGAATTTGCGAGAGTGTTTGTTACTGTGACACCAGCCTATCTAAGAAACGGCAACTACAACGTCATCTTGGTCGATTGGGGTGCGGGTGCTATTGCCGATTACACTACTGCGAGCAGAGGAGTCGAATCAGTTGGCATTGTCCTGGCAAAATTTATAGATTTTCTTAATCAGGAGTCTGAAGCTAAGTTCGATAGTATACATTTGATTGGCTTCAGTATGGGAGCTCATATTGCAGGTATTGCTGGAAAGCACGTGAAGAATGGACGAATTCCAGTTATTTTCGGACTGGATCCAGCTTTACCAAAATTCAGTTATAAAAACACCGATATACGACTTACCACCAATGATGCAGATTATGTGGAAGTAATTCACTCCAACGCTGGAGGATATGGCTTCGAGAAGGCCATTGGCCATGCCGATTTCTACCTTAACTACGGTAACAATCAACCAGGTTGTATATTCGAAGAATGCAATCACTTTCGATCGTTTAAAATTTTTGCGGAATCAATAAATAGTAAAATCGGTTTCTGGGCCAAGGGATGCGACCCCAGTTTTGTAGATGTATTGCTTAGGAAAAGAAAATGTCCTCATCCTACTGGAAGTATGGCCCTACTAGGTGGTAACTCGACACGAAAAGATTTGAAAGGCGTATTTTATTTGAAAACCAATTTTGAGGCACCATTCGCCAAGGGTAAAATTTAAAAATGGAAAAATAAACAAATGTTAAAAATTGATGTATTGTGTAAAACTGCATTTTTGTATCTTTATTAGAATAGATTGAAATATAGGTCAACGGTGTAAATGCAGGAGGTCAATTGACTTACTATCAGGAATTTCAGTTGCAAAAAAACAGTTTTCCCTATGCATATCCTGATGCGTTCTTCATAAACGTAAAGGCGAGTACCTATAGAGTTATGCAGGCTCTAAAATGCCTCTAAACAAAAAAACCTTATTCATCAAACGTATGAAACGTTGTATAGAGGCTGTTATAAGTAATAAGTATAAGTTAAATGCGTTTAAAGGTTGAAGTGCCGGTACAAGTGTAAAATGTCACTTTCTTCTTTCTTCCTCCATTTTTCTCTGAAAAATGCAATTTGATTCAATGATGATGAGTAAATAAATGCTGGTCTGCAATGAGGATTCCCAGGAAAAGTATAAATCAAAATAACATGTGAACAATAATAATTAATTTATGCAGAAGTAGGAGAACATTGTTAATAGTGACAGAGACAAGACGTGTAGGCGAGAGTTCTGCTTGTAATAAATTCTGTCGTAGAGTACTGGTGACCAATAATTTAGGTCTGTCAACTTATTGGCAGGAAACGGATTCTGTGGAAATTTCTCTTTTTTTTTGCAGTCATATCGAAAAACTGGTTAAAGCAAACACGTTTCAGGTCCCCCTGCTAATTCTTCAACTTTTTTTTTAAATGCAACGCCAATGCGAGATTTTAACTTTCCATAAGAATAGACTGTATTCTTAAGGTAGACTGTATTTCTATTTCTTTGTAGAACAAAATACAAGCATTTTTAAAGTCAAATTAGTACTTTCTTTTACAATTTAAAAAAAAAAATCAGAAAACTATTTTTTTTTACTTTTTTTGGAAGTATTTTTTATAGAAATAACTTAATTTAAAAACAATATAAAAGAGTTCAGATTTCTGGCTTTAAAAGAATTGTTAATTTTCTTTTATAAGTGATGCCGTTGATTTAAAACTATTTTATTTTTTCATTTTGAGAATTTTTTTGGAAATTTACCCGTTTCACCTAAATAGAGTGAAATAACCCTACCCATATTGAAAAATGATTGAATTTTGTCTCTCTGCAAGAAAAAACGTAGTCGACGTGATTTAGCTTTTTGGACTACAGCCACATCTTGGTACAGCTCATGAGTTCGCGGTTGTATCTTTTCCTTCATTCGCCCTCCTCGCACACAGGACCATGTATCCGACGGAATATTTTTCTTTCAAAATAACCCAATATTAGCTCCCCTTTTCTATTTATCTTCCAGCACTCCGCACCATAAAGCAGGACTTCTAGGGATAAGGTTCGATAGAGCATGCATTTTGTTCTTCGAGTGAGGAGTTTTGAACCCATTTGTTTTGTTAAACCGAAGTAGCAGCGGTTTCCTAAGGTAATTCTCCGCCGAATCTCCACTAAGGTGTCATTCGAAGAGTTGATGTTTACTCCTAGGTTGATGAACTCCTTAACTATCTCGAAGTTATTGCTATCAACATTGACGTTTTGTCCGAGGTGGTGGACAGATGTTTGTTTGTTTGTTGATAGCATGTATTTGGTCATGTCCTCATTTACTTTAAGACCAACCAATTTTGCCTGTTCTTCAATCGCCGTGAAAGCCTCTAACACGGCACGCTGGGAACGGCCGATGATATCGATATTGTCCGCGTACCTCAGTAGCTGGACGGATCTATTGAATATAGTGCCTTCCGTGTTGACACCTGCCCTTCGCACTATTTTCTCCAGAACAAGATTGAAGAATTCATATGATAGCGCATCTCCTTGCCGAAATCCGGTACAAGTTTGGAGTAATTCGGAAGAGCTGCTTCCAAACTGCACATTACACCACCTGTTTTCAAGTGTCACGCGACACAACTGGATCAGTGTCGGAATTACGAATTCAGCTATCGCCAGTTGACTTTTGCTTATCCCGAGTTAAATTTAAAAACTGCGTTTTTTCATTGATTGTCGATTAGTTTACAATTATTATTTGAAGTACATATTCTATAAGATTGAAAGTCGTTAGATGATCCTTAGTCGCGCACCAAGCAACTGTTGTATAAAGCGATACTGAGAGTATACACTAAGAGAACGTAGTCCTTTGGTGGACCGTCGTAAAGTTTTAAGCACAAACTTGCATCTTTTGCACAGAACTTTATTCCCATACTTGCATACTAAAAATGTCTCCAAACAGAAGAGGATTCTGACAAATAATGAATTTTCTCGTAACATTGTAGTAGATTATAGTAACTCTCAAAATTGGAAGCGTACAATACACTGGCGATCACAACGATGAGGCCATACATTTTTCAATCGATTTTCAGTCTTTATACCTGTTGGAAATTTTATACCCACAAACTTTTACTACCTGTGAACAGGTAAAGGGTAAATTAGAAACGACCGCTGGAATTTCCCAAGATCAAAAAATTAACTACTTGAAAAGCGTATAAAAAGATGCCTACTGGGATGAGGCCATTGGGAATATTTCGTTTCAGGAGTTCACATCAGCGTTTTTTATACCCTATTCTAAGGGTATATTAATTTTGACGCATAGTTTGTAACATACCTTAATATTGCCCGTAGACCCCTAAAAGTTACTATATTTATGATCAGCATCAATAGTAATGTCGATCTAGCCATGTCCGTCCGTCCGTCTGTAGCCAAAAATTAGGCCTTTAAACTAGACCTAGAGAGCTGAAATTTTAACCATATACTCTCTAGGGTCCCGAAATATTTACGAATTTTTGAAATCCGCCCACATACACGCCCACAAAATCAAAAAAAAAAAAATTTTGGAAAAAATCGAATTTTGAGCTAGAAAGCTGAAATTTTTTATACATGATCTATGACTCCTAAAACTGCTCGGGATAAAAAATTTTCAAAATCCGCAGACTGACACGCCCACAAATAAATAAAATAATTTTTTTATACCCTATTCTAAGGGTATATTAATTTTTGAAAATCCAAAGTTTCAGCTAGGGAGCTGAAATTTATAGTATATACTCTCTATGGGCCCTTTATGGTCATGTGTAAATATTTTCAAAATCATGTGTTAATTTTTTTTAAATCCGCCTACTGACACGCCCACAATTAAATAAAACAATTTTATTGAAACACCCAAGTTTGAGCTAGGGAGCGTTTTTTTTTTTTGATAAAATTCTTTAAATGTTATATAACAAAATATGTAGAGCGTTCTTAACAATTCAACCATACTTAGACTTCTTTTGTCACGCCCACTTATGAGGGATGGGAATAAGAATAGGGTATCCAACAGTTCGCCCAAGCGGACTGTAGCCCGTCCCTATGTTTTTTCAAAGTTTTGCTAAGAATATTTAAAAAAAAAAGTTAAAAAAAAATGTTTTTAGTTTTTATTTAGTTAAAAAAATTGGGTTCCGGAAAGACTTTGACATCGACAGAAAGAGGAAAAATAGATGCTTTCAAGGAATTAGGACTCTCAGGCCGAGAAATTGAAAGGAGGCTAAGTAGAAGTAAAACTGTTCTAAACAGTTATCTTGCGGATCCACAACACTATAGGAAAAATCAAAAAGGACGCATGGCAGAAGCAACAACATTTCGAGAAAAGCGGGTTATTCTACGGCTTGCCCCAAATCCTACTCTACCAGTCACTAAAATAAGGGCCAACAGCGGAGTATCAGCCAGGATAGTAACGGTCCGAAGGATAGTACGAAAAACTGGTACTATACAGAAAAGAAAACTTAAAAAGAAACATGTTTTGAGGCGAGTACACAAGGAGCATCGAATGAATTTTGCAAGAGAGAACATGTCGCTTGGAGCAGTGAATGGAAACTTGTTGTCTTTTCGGATAAAAAAAGTTTAACCTTGACGGCCCCGATGGCTACAACTTTTATTTCCATGATCTAAGAAAGGAGGAGCTTACAAGACATCACAGCCGTACATCAGGTGTAATGGTGTGGGGAGCTATTACCCACTATGGCACAATCGAGTTAGAGTTTTTGTCCACAACAATGAACGCAAACAACTACAAATGTTTGCTGGAACGGTCATTTCCAAAAGTGGAAAACATTTTCGGACCGCGGTCTTGGATATTCCAACAAGACAATGCCCCTATCTACACTTCCACGGTTGTTAGAAGTTGGATTCAATCACAAGACGAAAATGTTTGGGCATGGTTATCTAGTAAAGTGTATGAAGGCGGCAGACAATTTGAAGACAAGAACACTTTAATCGAAGCTATTCGTGATGCCTGGGCAAACATTTTTTCTTAATTATTAAAAAAAACTTTATGATTCTATTCCAAACCGTCTTATAGAGGTCATATCGAAAAATGGCGGGCATGTAGAAAAACATAATAAATAAATGTTTTAAAACCATAAAATGTAAACATTTTATTCATTTATTCAGTTTTTCCTTTCTTTTAAAGATTCTGCATGTGGCCTCATCCTAGTGCCCATCTTTTATACGCTTTTCAAGAAGTTCATTGTTTGATATTGGGAAATTCCAGCGGTCGTTTCTTATTCACCGTTTGATTTTATGACTTACTATTGGGAAAAAATGTACCTGTTCCCAGGTAGTGAAAGTTTGTGGGTATAAAATTTCAAACAGGTATAAAGACTGAAAATCGATTGCAAAATGTATGGACTCATCCTTGTAATCGCCAGTGTATTTTTTTATTTTAGAATTAATAGTAATCAATTCAGATTCCTAGAAAACAGAAAATTCATATTAGAAATGCACTATCCACTTGCCTTGGGTTGCAATTTCACTTCTCGGCATGCATATGTCACGAATACGGCGAGAACACTACTCGGATCAAAACTAAAATGATATCATATAAAATGTAAGTGGCTGCCACCTGAATAAAAAATCTCGCAACTAAATTGAAAGTTTGAAAAAATTAAACTACTAGGACAAACAACATCCTAATTTTGTTGAGCGCTACAAAAGTGGTATCTGTGACTATCAGTATGACTGAATGAAGAAAAAACGAAGCACGTACATATTTAACTAAGTGGTTAAGCAGTATGTCGCGAAGAACGAAATATTTATAATTTTTGTTGCTATATGCAATTAAAACCGCTGGTAGAAAAAAATCGTTTTCGATGAGAACATTTTTAAAACCAATCCCGAAAATCCCGCGATTAGATCAATATAATCTCGAGATTTTTGGGACCACAAAATGAACGGGATCCCGGATTGCAATCTCTGTAATGAGGTAGACATACGTTGCCGTTCTAGTTCCACACTCAAAGACCATCGGGGTGACCTAGCAAACGAATATGAGAAGCTGAGGGTACTGTCATCAGCGAAGGAATGGATTGGATTTGAAGTAACAGACAGAGATAATTTATCTGCTTCTACCTTAATGACGGTGAGGCTCTTATCAGGAATAAAAATATCATAACTCTCCACTTAACTGCATCCTTACTGGTCGCCGGAGGTGTACGCCTGTTTGACCTCAGAAAACAAATGCTGGTGTTTTCGCATTTGTGTGATCAAGAAGAATTTAAGTCTGCCTCTCTTTCGCGATTGTATGGAAACCTTGATTGAGATTGCCTTCGTATGTTCGTAAGATCTCTCCTTCGAACATGAAAGTACCGACTGAGACGGTCGCGCTCCATTTTCTCCGATAGGTTCTTTAACGTGAGGGCTTCCTCGGATTTTGGAACTGTCAAGTGAAGTACTTCACCTCGGCTGCTGTTAATGTTCTGTTAGCAGTTGTGACCCTGTTCAAGCTCGTTTGTCAAAGTTCGTTGATAGCCTGGTTTCTATCAGCAGCCGAAGAAGAAATTTCTTCTAACTCCCGAAACAGGTCTTTGGAGAGATTCTGGAGACCGACAGAAGGCCGCAGCAGAATGCCAAATTAAAATAAGCCCAACGACTGCTGGATGAACAAGAACTAAGCACGAGCTTAGACGCCAGAGATCGGTGGAAGAACTGGTTTGGTTTCCAAAAAACCACCAGCACCACCTCAAATTCAGCCTCCACATCTCAAAAGTAGTTTATCCATGTCCTAAAAAACAAAATTGTGGTCGCGGTGATCAACCGCAAGGATCCAGTAGGAAGAATTTCCCCCGAACGCTGGCTGAAGTTTAAATTAAAGCTGTTAAGCGTTATTTAGCCTTTATGAAGGACCACCCCGGACCAGCTCCAGAAACTGAAGATGTCGGATTACATCAAGGGCACGTTCAGATCGTCGCCTGTGACGTTAGAGCTCTGGATCTAAATAAGATCGCCATAGACCAAGCAGACCGAGGGCTCGCACATGGATGGAATAAAACCAAGAATTCTTAGCTCCTTGGCGAAGACCAACGGCGTTATTCGGTTTGGCTGGGACAAGATTATCCTTCGTGTGTATAAGAAGGACGATTTGGACGCTAGTAAACCGTCTCCTCACCCCTCAGACTCAGGCGTTGGCATCCACGACCCTGGAGCATAAATCTCCCTTCCATCCATGGAAGATAATGACTCCAATAAGACTGATCCTACTCCGCCGTCTGTCTCCATTGCCAACACCTTGTCAGAAATGGGTCTGGAAATGCATCTTGTTCTCTCTACTCGCATCCAACTTGGGGAGCATATGCACTGACAATATTCCACACCTCACCTTGCATCACCAGTTTGAGAGACATCAAACGATCAATGGACTTTGAAATGGTCAAAACGAAAGTGCAATGTGAGAAAATATGTGAAGATGTAAAAAAAAAAATGGCGTGTGATAATCAAGCAGTAATAAGCAGTGTTAAAGGGATGAAAAACGAGATTGTGAAAGAATTAAAAAATAGTGAAAATAATTCGGCAACATATGGCACAGGTAAAAAGTGTAAACAAAGAGAAAGTGACATTATGCTACTCAAGTTAAAAAAGGACCGCAAGTTATAGTGAAACCTAAATGCAATCAAACGAGTACTACAACAAGGGAAGAAATAAGGAACCGAATAAAACCAGCATCTCTCTCTATCAATGTGAGTGGATTGCCGAATAGGCAGGCGGAGCTATTGCAATAAATTGCGTGAATGATGAATCGTGTGCAAAATTACAAGAGGTTTGTAATGAGAGAGAAATGAGTGTCAGGTATGATATTCAAATACAAAAAATGAAGTATCCCAGAGTGCTTGTATATGTATATGGTATGAGTGAAAAATTGAACAGTGTTGATGTGGAAAATGCGATTAAAGCTCAGAATGTCATGATCCAATTCAAATTTCTAAAATGTGTACATGTGTTTGAATCACCTAAGAATCAAGGAGTGTTTAATGCTGTTCTTGAGGTAGATGGTGCATCTTTTGAAACAATGTTGAGTATAAAAAAACTTAATATTGGATGGGATAAATGTGTTGTGTATGAAGAGCTGAATGTGAAGAGGTGTTTTAATTGTTGGGGGTTTAACCACTCGGCGAAAGTTTTTTAAGAATAGAATGGCATGTTCTAAATGTGGTGGCCAACATAAACATAGTGAGTGTGTAAGTGATTCCGTGAAATGTGTTAGCTGTATGAGAAGTAAAGAGTATCTGCATCTTCAAGGTATAGATGTGGATCATGATACAAGAAGTGAGAAATGCCCGGTACTAGAAAGGAAGTTGCGATTTGAGAGACAAAAAATATTATACTAGCAACTAACAATATGTAAGTGCTTAAACTTAAATATAAAAGGACTAATTAACAATTTCAACGAAATTGAAAATGTATGAGCGGTAAAAAAGTATGAACTTGTGTGTCTAAGAGAAACTCATTTAACATCGATGGCTGATGATGATGAAATCATGATTGAGAGTTACAAAAAAGTGAGATGCGACTCAATCTCCACACACACGAGGGGTGTTGTTTTTTATGTACGTGAATACAGGCAAATTATAACGTTAGAGAATATTCCATTAGGCATGGAAAGTTGGTGGTTAGCCATCAAATTGGTGTTTATGTAACATAATATATTAGTAGCTGGCATATACAGAACACCAAGTTCATCAGAATCTAGGTTTTGTGAAATCTTTAGACTATTTGAATAAGTTGCCACCAAGTGTGAATAAAATCATAGTAATGGGAGATGTAAATATTGACTGGTTGAAATGTTATACGTATGCATCAAGGGTTAAGTTATAGCGCATTAAAACAAATAGGGAATGAACCAACAAGAATTACTCATACCTCGCGAACTATTATAGATTACGTAATAACAAATAATGATAACGTGAGTGCCAAGGTTGTGGATAGCCTGAAAATAAGTGATCATGAAAGTATCGAAATCAGCGTTGAAATGAGCATTCTCGTAAAAAGGGCAAGAAGCCTAATAGAAGTACTAAAATACGATAAACGAAAATTTCGCGAGCGTGTTCAGCGCAATATACAATCAGTTGAAGATGATGAAAGTGATGTGAGCTGTTCAGCGAGAAATGTAAGTGTTTAAAGAAGGCTGTTGACTCTCTTAAATGTAAAAGAAAAGTTGACAGTTCTGGTGCAAATCAGTGGTTTAATAACATGCTTAGGTCAATGAAAAGGGACAAGCTACATAATTATAGAATGGCGGTATGGTCAAATTCCCAAAATGACTGGCAAAACTACAGATTAGCTAGGAACAATTTTAAATCAGCACTTGATAGGGCAAAAAGTGAATTATGTTTCACAAAAAATTCAATCAGCTAGAGACCAAAAATCGATGTGGAGAGCTATAAAAACACTTGTAAAAGTACAATAAAAGGCGTTTTTTTTAAATGTCTTAGTGAACGATTGTAAAATGTTGTCGAGCAAATTTAATGTTTTCTTTCTTAACAGTGTGTGTGAATTAAATAATGCTATTCCCAGTATTTAATATGTGAACGTAATTCAGCCAGTGAACAAATCTTTTAAATTTAAAGAAATAGGTAACACTAAATGAGCTTAGGGTCATTTTAAAAAATATGAAAAATAAAAAAGATTCTAATACACTTCGCTTCAACTGAATAAGCACAAACATTTTCTAAGCTACGTTGTCCATTTTTTCAAAACCTTGTGCCGTAATATATCATTTGATGATGCAAACTATTTGCAAATGATGTTGACAAAATAAATCGGAAAGAATATTTCAAAAAGTACCGCTATTTTTTTCCTGGTTCCCTTGCAAAGCATTCAATATGGAAAAATGCAGTTTTATTTTGCGTCAACTGAATAGACACAAAGTCATTATTTTCGCTGGTTATGAGTTTTCTGTGGAGATTGACACATTAGATCAACAGTTGAAGTACTTTTAGTGAATTTTGTTTGATTAATTGTATTTGAAAGAAAAATGGGTAGATCAAAATCTCTAAATAGTGTTGAAAGAGCTCAAATCGATTTACTAAAAGACCAAGGACCAACCGGGCCTTCTATCGCTGACAAAATTGGACGAAGTTCTAGTGTGGTCTATTCTTATTTAAGGAGCAAAGATTCGCACGGAAAAAACATGAAAGGAGGCCAAAAAACGGCAACAACAGCGGTTGATCGAAGAGCAATTTTAAGATGTGCTTCCAATTCCTGCGACTCTGCGGCAAAAATAAAGCAGAAAGCCGGTGTTACTGCAAGCGTTTCAACAATGCGAAGGGTTATCAATAGTACCAAACATCTGAAATGGTTAAAAATTCAAAAGAAACCACCATTTAAGGTTTTTAACTCAAGTTCAATAGTGCCATAGTAGCTAACTGCTCCCCACACCATAACACCACCTTCTCGACTATGATGCCGCGCTAAAAATCGTTCTTCTTTCCTCATATCGTGGAAGTAATAATTAAACCCATCAGGGCCATCAAAATTAAACTTCTTTTCATCCGAAAAAGCTACGTGACGTCATTCATTTTTAAAACTCATATGGAGAGTGGAAAATTCTAAGCGCATACATTTCCGTTTCTCGTTAAATGGTGGTTTCTTTTGAATTTTTAACCATTTCAGATGTTTGGTACTATTGATAACCCTTCGCACTGTTGAAACGCTTGCAGTAACAGTATGGAGGAAAATCACCTATTCGCAGAGTGCCAATCGGGGTTAAGACGTAGACATAGCTGTGAATCGCTAATAAATCTCATCTTGGCGGAGTGTAAAAATGAAGTTCACTCAAAAAATAAAATTGCGGCAGTCTTTATCGATCTAAAACGAGCATTTGAGACAATTGACATCCTAATAGATAAGCTCAATAAATATGGAATTAAAGAGAATGAATTAAGGTGGTTTGAGTCATATTTGCAAGGACGCACACAGAGGACAAGGGTAGATGATGCAGTGACACAGGGATCGGTTCTGGGGGCGTTGCTTTTTTTAATCTACAGTAGCAGCCGTAAGCCTTGGTAGCTAGTGCTGTAGTTTTTTTTAAGTTTTTATACTGTACATTTATGTAAGTGTAATTAATATTAATAAAAATAATAATCTACAGTACCTTGCCATATTATTAGACCCAAGTAAAAAAATTCAATTTTTTTTTTTAAATTATTTAAAAAGTATGAAGTAGGCTTCTTTTATTTTTCATTTATATTTTGCGTTACCTAGGTAATTATTAGGCTTTATTTGAGACTTCTTTACGGTATATTATGCAACATTTGAAGTTTCTATTAAGTAGTGAATGGTTGTGTGACTAAAAAGTTCAAAAAGTGCCTTAAAATTATTTGCATATAAAAGTTATTTCTGTCAAATAAAGCTCGTGTTTTTCGGTAAGTTCTGATGTTTTACTTTTGTTTATGGGTACAACTATGCATACAGATAGTCATTATATTAAAAAAAAAATGTGTTAGTATTCAATCGTTCGAAAGATGGGAAAAGGGTCAGACCTCTCCCCGAAGAAAGTCGGCCAACTTGTTGGTCTATTAAAGGCATCCAACCTATCCCAATATGATATTGCGGGTGTAGTTGGAGTGTCGCGAAGTTCTGTTAAGAATATTTAAAAAAAATGGATCTTGGGGTGTCTTTAAGCCCGAAGAGGAAGGGTAATTGCGGTAGGCCTCGCAACACAACCCCCAGAACAGACCTCAAAATTCGGGATATTTGCACGGCAAATCGAAAATTACCAGTTTCCCTGTTGGCAAAAAAGGTTTCCGATGAAGGAATTGGAATTTCTTAGCGAACAGTGCAGCGTAGATTGGCTGAAATCGGTCTTTTTGCCAGATAACCAGCTCGAAAACCAAAGCTGACTGCCACCATGATTAGAAAGCGTTTCGACTGGGCTCATAAATACAAAAAATTCACTGTTGAAGATTGGAAAAAGGTAATAAAATAAGACAAACTTAAAGCCAATAAGGTCATAAAAGTACAACTAATTTTTAACCTTAAAATCGCTATTTCTTTAACTTCGCAGGTTTGTTTCTCTGACGAATCTGTTTTCCAAGTAATGATTGAAAAAACGAAGTTTGTCAGAAGGAGACCGGGCGAACAAAATAAACCAGAGTGCATTGTGCCCACAATTAAACATCCCCCATCCATAATGATTTGGTCAGTTATTTCTGGGAAAGGCACAGGACGGCTCTATCTGGTTGAAAAGACTATGCGGCAGGATCAATACAAGAAGGTTCTAGAAACAAGGCTGCTACCGCAGCTTCAAGAATGGTTTTCTGTGGGCGAGCAACCCATTTGTATGCATGATGGGGCTCCCTGCCACAAAGCCAAGAGCATAACTGCCTTTCTCCAAGAAAGGAGCATCAACGTTTTGGATTGGCAAGGAAATTCACCGGACATGAATCCGATTGAGAATGTTTGAAAAGGCAGCTGATGGAGAAGATCATTTTCGAGTGGAATCACAACCCACATATCCAAGTAACCGTGCAATCTTGCATAGAAAGCATGCCACGGCGAATTAAGGCACTTATAGCTGCAAAAGGAGAGCACACCAAATATTGATTTTTAGGAAAAGCATGCATCCCCAACTCTTAAATATATATAGTAAACAAATTCAATCTAGAACATATTTATTACAAATTTAGTCACAGCAACCATTTAAGACAAAAAATTTTTTTTTTTTATGCTGGGTCTAATAATATGGCAAGGTACTGTATATTAATGAAATGCCAAAAGTTGTCAAGTGCTCACGATTACAACTTTTCGCTGACGATGGTCTCTTATATGTTTCGTGTAATAATTTAGAAGAATGTATTGAACAAATTAACAGTGATTTAAAAGAACTGCATAAATGGTTCCAAATGAACAAATTTAGCTTACATATAAGCAAGACGAGTGCATGTTTATCAATGGGTTGTCTAATAGTAGGATAGTTAACAATGACGAATCAGTTAAAATTGTTAGTGAAATAAAATATCTGCGTATTATGATTGATGAGAATTTAAATTTTAATGGTCATATTGCATACATAGCAAAGAAAATTGGTAAACAAATTGAGTTTTTTCGGCAGAATACGAAAATGAATGTCGATTATATGTGCAATAAATGTATATAATATAATAATTAATTCACATTTTGAATACTGTTCTACAATTATATATTTAGCGAACAATGCTACGTTGCATCGATGGCAAAGGTTTGAAAATAGAGCGATGCGCATAATTTTAAAATGGCACTGGCTGACTCCAATTGTGAACATGTTGAATGTGCTGAAATAGTTGAGTGTGCGACAAAGGACGATTATGAATGTGTTGTTGTTTGTGTTTAAAATGAAAAATGATTTTTTTCCCAGATACCTCTGTGATAAAATATTATATGTCGGGTCGGTAGTGTACATAACTATAATGTCCGTAACAGAAATAACTTGCGTCTTCCATAGTTTATAACAGTTTTTTATAAAGGCTTTAAAATGTTCAACGAGCTACCTAATGAATTTAAGTTAGAGAACCGACTTTTAAGTTTCAAGCAAAATGTTTTAAATTATGTTAAGAACAACTATGATTAGATTGCCTTAGTGCAAGGCTGCTCAGCCCCAGGCCAGGACGAATTATAGATGGCCCGCGCAAGAAATTTGAAAATTTCCTGCCAAAGTATAGTGTGCACGTCATGCTAAAATATATCTTCCACACAATTTCTCCAAAGTAATTTTAGCACGATTTTTTTTTTGCTGCTGCGGGAAATTCATTTTCAAAGCTTAACTTGCGTGAGCACATTTGTTTACTTTGCTTCACTACAGAAGCAGCATAATCATACTAATTTTGAAAAAGCGTATCCTGTTGCTAGTGCTATCAGAGAAGATTTTTTAAAGAAAAAGAAACGGAAATTATTCAACAATATTTTCGTTAAAAGACACGACGAGCTTGAATCCATTTTCAAAACATCTTATGAGATTAAAGAATCTTTAACAATCTTTGCTCAAAATTGTAATTATAAAAACGTCAAATCTAAAGCCGACACTGTTTCACTCTCACGGCACACTATTACAAGACAGGTGGGGGAGATGGCAGTTGATATCAGCGGTCAGATCCAAGAAATCGTAACAAAATGCAAATATTTTTCATTGGCTTAGATGAAACTTGCGATTTGAATGATATTCTGGATCCAGTAGTACGTTGCATAAGTTACATACATGCAAAAGCTCTTCATAGACGTCAATTCAGAATTTTATTTGAAGGAGAAATAAGCGAATATGGAGAGTTACAACTGTACTGTGCTGTGAGATGGCTTTCAAGGGGCAGCATGTTGTTGAAACATTTCCTCAACTTGAGAGAGCAGGTGTTGGAATTTTTAAAGGAAAAAGGGGCTTTACCTTTGGGAACTTATTTACTAAAGAGTACATCCTGGTTGAGTGATCTTGCATTTCTTGTTGACGTTACGAATTACCTCAATATTTTGAATCTCAAATTACAAGGCAATGAATGTTCATTTCCGATAATGTTTAATTTGATAAGCGGATTCGAAGCTAATTAAATCTGTTTTTAATTAATTTAGCTACATAAAATATTGGCCTTTTTCCCACACTCAAAGGTTTGAAACAGAAGCTCAATATCGCCACTTCAACTGTTCTTAGTACAAATCCAAAATAAAATGCTTATTAGACGTAATAGGCGTAATACATATACAAATTTTTATAAATCCCTTCATAATCAGTTTGAGAGAATAAATTACTTATGCCGCCGATATTCAGTTGGAACTAACTGAACGGCAAAATCAATTTTCGCTAAAAAAAACGTTTTTACCGAGAAAGTATCTTTCAAACCACAAAATTCTTCAGAAGATTTTGCAGATTTTTGGAAGTTAGTACCAAAAGAGGACTTTCCTGCAATAACAGACCTGGCCTTGTAGTTCTTAAGTAGTTTTGGATCGACATATATTTGGGAAAAGGTTTTTTTTCAAATCTTAATTATGTAAAAAATAAATACCGCACATAACGACATCCGATTTGATGCCTAACATAAGTAAATGATTACAACAGAAACAATATCAAAAATCACATTGATTTTATTACGATTTTCATTTAAGATACCTACATAAATGTACAGTTTTGTTTCGTTATTTGGCATTAAATGCCCTTTTTTCCTTATTACACATATAAACAACTGTTACGGCTGCAGGAAATAACCCCCCAAATGAAAAATGAAATAACTCGCCAAAATTTATGGAGGTTGGGATTTATTTCATATGAAATAAACCTCCAAATTTGGGGACTTATTTCATGGGTTTTTGAGGACTTATTTCATACTTCAAATTGGGGGTTATTTCATAGTGAAATAAGTAACCAAATTCAACTATGAAACAAGTCCCCCCAATTTTGCAATAAGGCCAAGTGCTAAAATAAAACCTCCCACCTACTCCAAATCACTGTTTATGTGATTAGTTGAGAAATCGCAAGTAGATTCCATAAACAGTGTAATGCCTATGGGTGGGCATGCTGCCCCCTTACAACCCCCTGCTTGGGGTCACTGTTTGATTTGGAGTAGGTGTGGAGTGCATTTGGAATTATTTCATACTTATTTGGGGACTTATTTCATACCATTTTGGGGACTTATTTCATCTTCGATTTGGGGAGCTATTTCATTTTTCATTTGGGGGGTTATTTCGTTGGGGTGTTATTTCCTGGAGCCAACTATTACACTTCATAATATTGAATTTTTTATTATAAAAATTAGAAAAGTAATTAACATAGGAACTATCAGTGGCCCACCGAAAATGTCTGAATCGTCCGTTTGGCCCGACTGCTAAAAAAGTTGAGCAGCCCTGCCTTAGTGTTTTATACTACTGGTTTAAACATTCTTTGTATTACAATAGCTAAATATTGCTAGATAAACTAAAACTACTACTAACCACTACAAAATTGAACACCAGAGCCTAGTCCCTTCTAGGGCAGGTGAAAATTATCCTACTTATGTAGAGATAGTGCGTAGTAAATCTATTATATAGACGCTGTCTAATGGCTCTGCCGCAAGGATGATACCGATTCCGTCCTTTCCTTACCCTGTAGTGCGTTAGATTTCGTAGAAGTTAGACGTGTGTTAGATCGATCCCAGTTTTAAAGTGTAAAAACAATAATAATTTTATTATAAATTTATTCGGTTTTTCACCAGTGCATAAAAGCAAACGACTTAAAGTGCGCGGGAGTTTGAAACTCTGAAATAAATTAGTAAATTATGGAGTGTTTTAAATGCAAAAGTGCGATTAGTGGGGAATCAGGAATACAATGTGCCGGCATATGCGGTAAAATATTCCACCCGAAGATTGCATGTAGTGGTCTCGACCGGTATAGCAGTGGTGTATTAGACACAAATCCAATGTTAAGATTCATGTGTGATGATTGTGTGATGTACGTACACAATGACGATTTAGCGGTGCGAGAAATGCAGGATATTGTTAAGAAAAATGGAGACTATTTAAAAGAATATAAAAATGAATTCGAACTCTTTGAAAAAAATGAATTGGAAATTAAAGATTTGTTACGGGCGATTGAAGCGAGATACACTGACAGATTGAATGAGATGAAAATTGCCCAAGGTGTATGTGAAAAAAGTGTAAAGGAAATGGAAAAAATAAGTAAATATAGTGAATGCTTTAAATCACAGAGTGAACAAATTAGTGCGGATGTAAAGAAAATAGAAAGTGAAAATGTAAATTCCAGGCAAAGTTTTAAAGAAATAAAAGAAGATTTGGCAAAAGAATTAAAACAAATCAAAGAATCAGTTATGAGTGAAAAAACCAAAACAACAACAACACAGACACAAGTAAAACGGCCAACATACGCAGACAAAATAAAAGAAAAAAATAATGTTATTATAATTAAGCCAAAAGGAAATCAAAACAATATTAAAACTCGCGAAGTGATTAAAAACACTATCGACCCAACAATTGAAAATTAGTAATGTGAAAAATATTCGAAACGGTGCGGTATTAATTAAAGGAGATGAAATGTCGGTAAAAAAAATTGAAAATGAATTTAAAGAAAAACAAAGTGACAATTACAACGTTAAGGTGCCGGCGAAAAGAAAACCACGAGTACTTATAGTAGGCATGAAAGAGAAAGTATGCGAGGAAGAACTAGTAAAAGCGCTTAAAAGACAGAATGAACTAAATGAATACGAAATTAAGTGTTTGCATATATATTTGTCGCCAAAAATTGATTGCTTTAATGCAATTGAGGAGATGGACAGTGTTGCCTATAGTAAAGTTATGCAGAGTACTAAAGTTAGTATTGGGTGGGATAGATGCCGAGTGTATAAACATACAAATGTACAAAGGTGCTTTAATTGCTGTGGTTAAAATCACACAGCAAAAAATTTTACAGGCAAAAAAGCTTGTGGTAACTGTGCTGAGGAACATGATTTAAAAATATGTACTAACGTTGAAAATAAATACATACATAAATTGTTATAACGCCAAAATAAAATTAAAAATGAATATTAACGACAATCATAAAGCGAGTGATGTAAATTGTCCAGTTTTCCAGAGAAAACTGAAAATTGCTGAAGAACAAACAGATTATTAGCAATTAGATGACATTAGGTGTATTTACTTAAATGTTGAAGGACTATCAAATAATTTGTATGAATTAGAAAGCCTAGTGCAAAACGAAAGTGTGGACATTTTAGTGATAACGGAAAAACATTTTACCGACCCAAACGATTTAAATTACGTCCTGCTGGAAGGTTTCTATACTCCTATTAGTTGTGAAAGTGAATCTAGTCACACTGGTGGTGTTGTTGTTTATGTCAGGAATAATTTTAAATGTAGTCTTCTGAAAAAATGTCAAGTTAGTATGCAATATTGGTGTTTACTGTTAAAAGTGCAATATGAAAACTATCCTGTGATATATTTATGTGCAATATACAGATCACCGAGTCACTTGTCATCAAAAATTATTTTTTGCAATGAATTAGAAAACTGGGTAGAATATCTGTCGCAATGCGGCAATTTCATTATTCTTGGTGATGTAAATATAGACTGGTTTGATGTAACGGACACATATACGAGACGAATATATAATATTATGAACGATAATGGCTTACATATGGTTATTAATGAACCTACAAGAATAACAAATCACTCTAGAACTTTGATTGGTTATGTAATAACAAATTGCACTAACATAGTAAGCGCGAGTGTTGATAAAAATCTAAAAATAAGTGACCATGAAACAATCGATGTTACCATTAAAAACAAGCATAAAACGGAGCATAAAAAAAATAGATACTGTGTGTATAATCAAACCCTTTTCTTAACAAAACTATCTGAAGTCCCTTTGTTTGTTAATATGAGCGGTGAACAGCCTTTAAATTTAAACGTACTTTGTGTTTAATTTGTGAATAGTCTTAAAAATGTAGTGGACTCCATGGCAAAAGAAAAGTTAGTTCCATACAAAGATGCGGAATGGTTTAATAACGATCTGAGAATGGCAATGTTGACAAAAACAAATCGTTATAGGCAGGCGGTACTTAGCAACGACGATAATGCTTGGCGATTGTACCATCAATGTAGAAATCAGTACAAAACGAATATTAGATTAACAAAATCTCGTTTCATAGAAAACCAAATTGAGACTGCAAGCACCCAAAAAGATATGTGGCAAAAACTAAAAAAGTACGTACTTAAAAAAAGCAAAGAAACAATATTGGAAGTAGAAATAGAAGATCTGTGATAAATGATAGTGCAATAATAAGTGATAAGTTCAACAATTTTTTCGTTGAGTCCATACATGAAATAACCCAATCTGTGATATACTGTGATTATACAAATTTACTCGAATCGTGCAATATAGATTTTAAGTTCAGTCAAGTCAACATAGATAATATAAGATGTGCAATAGATATGCTTAATAAGAAAAGTGACTTTAATTTTATGACTGTTAAAATGATAAAAGACTCCCTGTGTTTCGTTGGACCAGTGATTGAAAGAATAATAAATATATCCCTAAGTGCAGGTGTTTTTCCACAATCTTGGAAAGAATCGCTTATAAGGCCGATAAAAAAGATACCAAATGCAAAAACTCTAAGTGACTTTCGACCAATTAATATGATGCCTTTATATGAAAAAATAATAGAAAAATGTGTAGTGATACAACTCCAAGAACACCTTGAAAGCCAGGGACTGCTGGATAGCTAACAGTCGGGGTTTCGTGTTAACCATTCGTGCGAAACATGCTTAAATTTTGTGATAAACGATTGGAGAAAAGGAATAGAGGCGAAAAATGTTGTGGTTGCTGTCTTTTTGGATTTGAAACGGGTCTTCGAAACAGTTAATCATAAAATTTTATTAAAAAAGTTGAAGTACTATGGCATTAAATCTGTTGAGTTTAATTGGTTTAAATCTTTTTTTATCAGGAAGAACACAACGCACTTCCGTAAACGGCCAAATATCGTCCCCGATCGCCGTAAATGTAGGAATTCCACAAGGCACAATACTGAGAGTGTGGTTATTCCTTATGTTTATAAATGATATGAGTAAGGTGATTCAATCATCGAAACTTATTTTATTTGCTGATGATGGTTTACTCTACACCACTGGAAAGAATGCTGCGGAGTGCTCACAAGAAATAAATCAAGATCTTGCAAGAATAAATACATGGTTGAAAATGAACAGACTAGTGCTTAATGCTACAAAAACAAAATGTATGGTATTCAAATGTAATCATGTACGTTCGTCTTTAAATGTAAATATAAATTTATCTATAAACAATGAGTAAATTGAACAAGTTAAACAATTAAAGTATCTCGGTGTAATGTTAGACGAACAACTTAACTTTAATGAACATATAAATTATATTTGCAAGAAAATATCAGAAAAAAGTTGAAGTATTAAGAAAAATAAGAAAGAATATCTCTATGAGTACCGTTGTGAATCTATGTAATGTTTTGATTAAACCTCATTTTGATTATTGTTCTAGTTTATTGTATATGTGTCCACAAAGTCATAAAGATAGGCTGCAAATACAGCAAAACAAATTAATGCGAATTGTATTGAAATGTAGTAGATATACACCAAATAGGAATATTCTAAGTACGCTAAAATGGTTAAATATAAATCAACGTCTTTTTATGTTATGCATGATATTTGTATTTAAAATTAAAAACAATATGTATCCAGGATATTTATGGGAAAATGTACGTACCAATGAGTTGTCAGAATATAACCTACGAAACAATGATGACCTAAGAATAGAAAGAGCGCGGACCACAAGAGGTCAAAGAACAATATTTTACCTAGGTTTTAATGGATTCAACAATCTTCCGAGAGAAATAAAAAATATAAACAATATCAACGAATTTAAAAGGAAAATTATTGAATATGTTCATTCAATTAATAATTGATAGGATATCAAATGTCATATGATTATAAAAATTAATTCATAAAATATTAGATTATAAATTTGATATATTTTAAATTTAAGATGAAATTGTAAAATTGTAATCTTAATGGCTCTTATATTGAAGAAGCGTTCAGCACTTTTAAGTTTGTTAGTATGTACGAGTATGTTAATTGACAGTTTTCATATTGTTGGTCCTCTATTACACAAAAAAAGTATACGCTGTTGTTTTGATCGATCTATAAAGGGCATTTGAAACTGGATTTTCTACTTGACAAATTGTAGAAGTACGGAGTAAAAGTCATTGAAAAAGGATGGTCTGATTCTTATATGCGTTCACGTAGACGAGGACTAGGAGAGTCACTACATGAGGAAATAAACCTCAGTCTGGAGGTCCCATAGGGATCAGTTCTCGTTGCCTTGTTATACATATATAATTTATTTTGTAATTTTTAACGATATGCCGAAAGTAGTGAAATACACATAATTGAGATTATTCGCAGATTCCGGTATAAATATTATTGAATGTGTTGATAAATTAAAGATTGATTTGAACCCCAATTGTAGATGAATTTAAATACTTAGAAATTGTGATTGATGATAAATTAAAGTTTAAATCACATATCGATTACATATCTTGAAAAAATAAGCAAAAAAGTAGGTTCATGCCAGAATCAGAAAGAGAACGTTCACGATTTGTGCAATTGAAGTATACAATGCTATTATGTAAACACACTTTGAGTATTGTTCGACTGTTGAGAAATATTTCTATGATTAATAGGTTGCAGAAGCTGCCGAGAAATAAGGATAATATTGACACAGGAGAACCCATATTGTAATTATGTTAATAATGTAAATCAAAGAACCATAGAAAATGGTTTATTGTCAGGTAACGTGTGTAATAAAATGTCTTATGTTGGAGATGTGCATAGCAATAAAGAAACAGACTGGATTGAAGGCTTTCGCCTTTTAAAACTTAATCTTCACAAAATAGATTAACGTAATGGTTTAAAAAAAATAAAATAAAAAAAAAAATATTAGGCATCATCTTATAGGGCCCAAAACCTAGGCTTCTCCAACCACTTTCTTGTGCGAAGTGGAAAGGAGCTTCAATTCTCATGACAATTGATACTTTTGGATGTTTGCCAGATGCTCGCAAGAGGTGGGGCAGTGGAAAAATACTCAAGCTATTACTTGGCCCGGCGGGAATTGAACCGGCGACCTTTCGATTAGTAGTCAGACACACTTACCACTGAGCCCGACCCATAGTGGTTTAAAAATTTCAAATAAACTATCCAATGACTGAACTTAAACTTGCAATGAACTTAAGGCGATTTAAACAAAATATTGTTAAACTATGTTAAAACTAAATATTTGTTAATGTTATAGAAGATCGTTTTGTATTGTCATTTTAACTTATATACAGTATGTCTCGGCAATCCGAATCAATTATTGCTAGGGGGTATTCGGATTATCGAATTATTCGGACTTATGAGTACAGGACATGAACAACAAAAGACTTTATTGTTTAACAAAAATAATCCATATTGCTGCTTAAAACTAAAAAACAAACGATATAATCACACACAACCTATTACTACCCTAAATTAACGTTCGACCACTCGTTTTACCCCCAGCTAAAGCAAGAATCAAATGCCTGCAAAAGGCGGGAAGCAAGAATGAACAATGACAATGTGAACGGTGCATTCATGATTATGGTCGCATTTAAATTTCAAGAAGGCGAATAACGACTTACGTTGGCAGTGCCAGGGCATTTTCGGCAAGACATGGGGCTTATCATCAAAAAGAGTCCTATTGATTTATACGGCTATGATAAGACCATTTCTAGCATACGCATCGGTTGTTTGGTGGAATAAGCTTTCACGTAAATGGGTTACTATTGGTTTCGCCAAACTCCAAATGAAGATATGTCTCGGCTGCTCGGGGGCCTTTCGAAGCACGCCTGGCTCCGGCCTAGATGCATTATTGAACCTCCCGTCCCTTGATGTTTACATCAGGGGGTGCACAATCAAAGCTATCTCACGCTTAAGAGGTGGCTTTTGGTATAACTCGCGCTGGAGTTTTGATGAACTCCAGTCTTATTGATATGCCGTCCGATGCAATGACACCGGAACTTCGGCTAAAGCGCAACTATGAAGTCGAATTTCCTCGTGTTCAGGACTGGCTCTGGCCAGACTTTGAGCCTGGAAAGAAATGCAGTCGAATCATCACGGATGGCTCCAAAATCGATCAAGGATCTGGTGCTGGTGTTATTATGGAGAGTGACAACATTATACTATTTTTCTCGTTAGGCAAACATGCGTCAGTATTCCAAACAGAGACTTATACTCTCCTAATGGCCATGGAATATGTTGGGAGGAACAGGTGGAGGGAGCGAAGTATCTGCGCCTGTAACGACAGTCTGGCTGCGCTTAAGACCTTGCTCAACCCCTTAACCACCTCCAAAATGTTTGTGAATGGAAGATCTCTCTGAATTCGGTCGGAAGGCTGAATCTACTTAGACTTGTCTTGGTCCCGGGGCCATAACGGGATCACGGGATATGAGATCTCCGATGAAGTTACTAGACAGGGCTCAGAGGAGGACTTCTCAGGATCTGAACCAGCGATATGTCTGCCTGCGTCCTCGGTCAGGGCTTCCACAGACGGTTTTGTTTCATATGAACACAATCCCAGATGGCATGACCCTCCAAGGTGCAAACAGACTAAACGATTTGTCCCCGACGTCTGTAAAAAATCTGCGGCATTCTTGTTGTCTCTCAACAGAAAAGACTGCAGACAGACTACTGGCGTTCTTACGGGCCATTACGCTTTTGCCAAGCATCTCAAGGTGCTGGGCTTAAGCGATACCACCGGTGACACTGCGGAACATTTCCTCTGTGATTGTCCTGCTTTTCCTCGTATCAGGTGGCAGGTATTTGGTGCTGATGTGGTGATTGCTGTAAACCTAAGCTCCTTATCATTGAAGCGGATAGTCGTCTGTCTTAGGAAAACGAGTAAATGTTTGCAGTAAAAGTGGGGTGTCTTCCTGGTAGTACAATGGACCAGTATTGAGTCTGGTATTGAGTCTGAGTGCTCCAGCGTAGTCTCGCACCCCGAAAAAAAAAATTTACATTAATCTATAAACCAAATGATATAAAAACCAATGCGTTTGTATATTTATTTATTTTTTGGAATTTTAATTACAGCGTCCAAAAATTTGAGTGGGTTCGGATTGTATAGTACACAATTACAACATATTGTGATTCAGATTCGGGTTAGAGAGACATTACTGCATATGTATTTTTTTGTAAAAATGGTTACAATGGCTGAATTGCGGAAACCCATCATACAAAAACGAGTTAAAAAAAAGCTGTATTAATACAAACAAAAATCCATTGGCAATATTTGACCCTTACGTTTCTGTCATTGTACAATTGTTTTGTCCGTCCGATTCTAGAGTACCTATGCCTCTCAAGTTTGGACACCGTTCTACAACATTCATTCAAATCGAATAGAGGTCATTCAACGTAAATTTATTCTATTTAGGACTTCCATGGGATGATCCATTTAGCCTTCCTCCTTACAGTAAACGTATCAAGCTTCTTCAAATGCTACCACTTTCTCAACGAAGGCTTAATAGCGATATCATTTTTTAACAGCAGCTTATATCCGGTCAAATTCCGGCTTTAATTTTCGTGGTGGTGCCCATAATTTACGCAGTGTTGAATTATTGTTTAGCCCCCATCATAGGACGAATTATGGGAGGTATGAGCCTATTAGTCGCATGAGTAGAATCTATAATCCAAATGATCATGTGATTGACTTGCATATTAGTAAAATTAAGCTAACAAATATTTTGCGTAATAATGCTTTAATGTCTTAAATTGTTTGCATTATTTTGTGTGTTAGTATTTTATAGGTACATAATTATTGTATTTTTAATTGTTTTGTCCTTACTAACACCTGCACTACCTAAATGCTGACCTGAGCCTGTGAGAGCACTTTTAGTGCCGGCAATTTCTGCTCCAAGCAATATTCTTCCGCGATTTTATACTCCCCAATAAATGTAATTATTACATGGCTGGGGCTGCAACGCGCTTTCACATTCAACACACCAGCCGCTTTCTAACACCGGAAACCCAGCTACATAAATATGACTGTATATTATACCTTTTGAATATTTTAAGATATGTACATACATACTTATATTATTTATATAAAAAAAGAGAAAAAACTTATGTAGGTAGGTACTCACTTTAGCCAGATCAAAGGCGTCATCAATTTGCAATTTGTGCACAAATGGATTAATGTAATCGTAGCCGGTCGATGACCATGTGCCGTCTTGTGAATCGGATTTTCGCACAGAGCAATTACTACCCACATCCAATGGCGCAACGCAGTCACAATCCTTAGAAGCACTGGATTCTGCCACAGGAGTAGCCACTTCAGAAGCGCTCATATTTTTTTTGTATTCCTCACTCGAACTTGAGAAAAATCAATGTCTCACTCGGCAATAGTTCCGTTTTCTTAGTACAATTGAAATTGTATGTTCTTAAAATTCGCAAAACGTGTAGAATTCACGTTTGATTGACTACTTCATCATAGAAACTAGTCAAGTGCTAGTAATTTCAAGAATTTGCCAGAGCACAAGAAACCTAACAATACCGAAGATGTCCACGTAATAGCGAAAAGCGTAGCAGCAGCGGTGAAGCCCGATTCGATGAAAGATGGTTTGTTTCGCAGTTCGCTCGCGCCCGCAGCAAAATTTAATTTCGCGACAGTTCTGCTATGCTTTCACCTTGGTCAGCCAAACGATACTATGTTGCTGTACGATGTACAAAGGAAACAAACATGTAGCTCACAATAATTGTGCAATTGGCAAAACAATATAAAATTGTCGCTTTTCTAAGTTATCCTTCTTTCTCAGGTTTTACGACTATGTCCCGTTTTGTTGTCTATCGCACTTATTTTTTGAATTTTGTTTTGACCTTATGAATCTTGTGCTGCGTATCTACGTTTCCGGACTAAAGCTGTTTTCGGCCGAATAGTGAAAAGTTCAAGTTCATAGTGAGAATTTGAGATAACGAATAAGTTTATTTAATGAATGAAAGTTTATTTCAAATACGCAATTTGTGAACTGTGAGAAAGTTTAACATACGTAAATTTGATTAGCGATTTTTTGTGGAAAGTGTTTATTTATTTATAAGACAAAAATTGCGTTGTTTACTCTTTCCTACTCTTGCGTATGTAATACGCGCATGTTTGTGCGAGATGGGCAACGACTATGGAAAATGTTCGGGTTCGGTGGCTATTGAAAAAGGAATGATAAACTGAGACAGCTAACGGGGACTTGCGTTAGTGTGAAGCGATCGAAAAGAATTTGTTTACTTGCGAATTTGCTTTGAATGACATTTGGATTGGGTTTGAATGCATTCAGTACGTACGAGTGTGTTCCAGATTCATACCAAATATAAAGTGGAACATTTGCAGTGTTGTTTGAGAAATCCCTTTCTTAAACGTTAAAAACAAATACAATGATACATTTTCAGAAATTCTCACAACTCGTAAGGAAAAATTATTGAGATTGTTAATAAAGTGTAT
The DNA here is from genome assembly GCA_949715645.1 of Portevinia maculata. Taxonomy (NCBI): domain Eukaryota; kingdom Metazoa; phylum Arthropoda; class Insecta; order Diptera; family Syrphidae; genus Portevinia; species Portevinia maculata. Next base: position 209,795,802 of record OX454525.1, on the reverse strand, counting down.
ATTTAAGTGAAAACAGAAGCTATTGAAGAGTAAAAAGTACCAAATTATAGAGACAAAACCTGAGAAAATATTGTTGCATGTTTGCTTGAACTGTGTCATTCAGCATTAATTAGTCAACTGCGCCATCTAGTAGATAATAAAAGTAACCATATTACCGATTTTGGCAGCATTGGAATAGCAGTTTGAGTAGCTGTGGTATAACTTGGTATGTTGTTCTCGAACCTTCTGATCTTAACGAACCTTCTCAACGAATCTGGAAATTTCGAGAGGTGTCACTAGGAGATATAAATAGATGTCGCAGGAGCACCCAAGACATTTAAGTTGTGAACCGCGATAAAGAAGGGCGATAGATGACAGTAGTGAAAAGTATAGAGAATAGTGAATAAGAGAAAAGGGATTGTTTATTTATGGGCCATTTACACGGTCACACATTCCTAACATGTAAGATTAAAGGGATGCTAAATACTAAATATCCGTGTGACTGAAAGGGATAGCATTACCTAACATGCAAAAAAACGTGACACGTATTCAGGTCGGCCATCTTGTTTACGTGGTAGGAATTATGGGAAAGCTATGCATGTTGATATTTTTATAACGATGGCTTACGAAATTTCGATTTCCTATAAAACAAAATGGGCGCTGCTATCATATGTTTTAATCGCCATAATACTTTTTTGACATTTCTCTGCTTCACATCGCCGATTGTACCTACTCAAGATGGAAAACACTATTAATACGGCAGCCTTTACGAGATCCATGTTTTTATTTATTTTTTAATTCTACCACAACAAAACCGATTAAAATAAATTTGTTTGTTTACATGTGATCTGTCAAATCTCCATAATAATGTTATAGCAAGTTAAAGTAAGTGATCTCACTCTTCCACCTTATTAGCATTGACTGCGGATAAACGGATCTCTCTTTTCGGTTTTGTTGCGAAAATGCGCGTGCGTGATGGTGTAAATGCGTTATTAAAGTGATTAATTGTGAAAGTGAATTGTTGAATTAAATAAGTGAATTATTAGAATAATAATCAAGAATTAAATTGAAAGAGAACTAATAAAGATTAATTAAATAGAATTACGTTTTATCTTTTCGAATCCTAGCCTGGATGTAACATTGGTGTCAGAAGTGGGATAAAACGTATTCAGTGTGAAATTAAAGTGAAAAAAAAGGAAAGAAAAATGGGCCGCACATTGAAATTACTACAGCTCAGTATACCGCAGTTAAAAGCTGAACTGGAAAAACGGAATCTCTCCACAGCTGGAGGAAAAAGTGACCTGGTGCTTCGACTGCAGGAAGCTGTTGAAAACGAAGGAGAAAACCCCAAGTCCGTTTTGTTCGACGTAGCAGAAGAACAAGTAAGTACAGGCGTTGATATGACTGCTATGATGGAATTACTTCTGGCCAAGTTCGATCTGAAATTCCACTCTATGGACTCCAAGTTTGATGAACAGAAGAAATCTCTAGATTCCAAATTGGAATCAATGGACTCTAAATTTGATGAACAAAAGAATTCTATAGACTCTCAGTTCAATGAACAGAAGAATTCCCTAGAATTACAGAAGCATTCTCTGGATTCGAAATTGGAGCCAATGGACTCTAAATTCGAAGAACAAAAGAATTCCATAGTTGCCCCCCAAAAGAGCGCTGTGGAAGATTTTAAAAATGTTCTCGAAGGAAAACTCGAAGAAATTGACCACAAGTTCGAGAAGGTTGAAACCAAATTCGACGAAATCCATCAGACGTTTTGCAAGCATGAAACAAACTTCGAGAACTTGGCTAGAGAGTTCTAGAAAGTGAAGAAGCAGAAGGCTCGAGAAAATTCTGCGGACTGCCCGAGAAGGAAAGAGATGCAGCGTCCTGTTTTCGACGGTGAAACATCATGGCCAATTTAAAAGAAACAGTTTGAAGCAGCTGCAATGGCGAACAGCTGGGACAACGAGGAAAAGTCGATTGCGCTAACGCTCGCACTAAGAGGTACACCCGCGGAGTTACTCCAAACCGTCTCAGAAGAGAAGCAACACGACTACGACGCCCTGGTCAAGGCTATAGAGATGCGCTTCGGTGATGAGCATATGCAGCAAGTGTACAGGGTCCAGCTACGCAGTAGAGTCCAGAAGCGGGGAGAAACACTTCAACAGCTGCAAGCAGATATCGAACGTTTGGCACATTTGTCATATCCTAATGCTGGTGAGGTTCTCATCAATGAAATGGCTGTGGAGGCGTTTATCCAAGCCATTGAAGATAGACAACTGCAAATGGCCGTAAGAATGGCTGGAAAGAGAACTCTCGCTAAGGCCCTAGCATTTGCCTTGACAATGCAAGCTGCTGATCAGGCATCGAATGTGTTCCACCGCGTAAGGGAAATTACAGCTGTTGAATGCTCATGTCAAAGAGAAGACATCGTAGACCGGAGCAGAGATAACAGAGGTCAAATGCGCTGCTGGAACTGCAACAAAATAGGGCACCTACAGAGACAGTGCAGAGCTCCACCCAGACAAGGCAGTTGTCCACATTGCGGGCCTAGGAGGCGCAACGAAGAAGCAGCTGGCAGATATAGCTTCGCAGAACTAGCAGTCGGGAAACGTGTAACGGGCAGCTTCTCGGAGCAGAAGTGGGTTTCCAGAATCGATGACTCCAGGACCACAATTCAAGTCTCCCAAACCAAACGAGGAAACCAGAGTTTAACAGTGGAAGCCTATATCGGTCAAAATAAGTGCGTGGCAGCCATCGACACCGGTTCCACCGCTTCCATTATAAGGAGGGACATCGTCCGTCAGTCTTGGTTGCACAACACCAGCAGTTACTGTCTGAAAACAGCATCAGGAGCGACAGCGAAAGTGTACGGAGATATCATGCTAACAATAAATTTGGCAGGATTAGCATCCTCCCACGCTTTCTTATTAGCTGATATATGTGACGAATGCATCATTGGAATCGATTTCATGAAGGCGCATGATGTCGTATTGGACTTTGGTATGCAAGTACTCAAGTATCGAAACATAGAGATTCCGATGGTGTACGGGAAAGAGAACGCCGCATCCCTGAGGACAGTCAATAGTGAGGACGAGGTCCTACCACCTTCTTCGGACAAAGCTGGAAGGTGATCCTATGAGCCACCGATTCTTTCTAGTTGAGCCAAAAGACAACCACTACCGAAACTGCGAGATTGGAAAAGTGCTTGTCGAGCCGAAGAACAATATTGTTCCCGTACGAGTTCTTAATGCGGAACACAAAAGGGTCAAATTGAAGCAAGGTGAGGTGGTTGGAAAGTGTGTACCGGGTACTGAAATCCACCGAAATATTCATCCGATATCCAGCGACCGCATGAAGACGAGGTACGACACAAAAGCAACCACCACAGGATTCCAGGAAGGAGATCTGGTATGGCTATACAACCCTCATCGCCGAAAAGGCATGTCACCTAAACTACAGCAGGATTGGGAAGGACCCTATAAGATAGTGAAGCGCATCAACGATGTTGTCTACCGGATCCAGCGAGGAAGAGGCAAGCTGAAAGTTGTCCATGTGGATCGTCTCCATCGCTACCATGGCGAAAATATTGACGTGCTTGTTCGGGACGAACAAGTTTAAGAGGGGGATATTGTTGCATGTTTGCTTGAACTGTGTCATTCAGCATTAATTAGTCAACTGCGCCATCTAGTAGAGAGTAAAAGTAGCCATATTACCGATTTTGGCAGCATTGGAATAGCAGTTTGAGTAGCTGTGGTATAACTTGGTATGTTGTTCTCGAACCTTCTGAACTTAACGAACCTTCTCAACGAATCTGGAAATTTCGAGAGGTGTCACTAGGAGATATAAATAGATGTCGCAGGAGTGCTCCCAAGACATTCAAGTTGTGAACCGCAATAAAGAAGGGCGATAGATGACAGTAGTGAAAAGTGTAGAGAATAGTGAATAAGAGAAAAGGGATTGTTTATTTAAAGTGATTAATTGTGAAAGTGAATTGTTGAATTAAATAAGTGATAATAATCAAGAATTAAATTGAAAGAGAACTAATAAAGATTAATTAAATAGAATTACGTTTTATCTTTTCGAATCCTATCCTGGATGTAACAATATGTTAAAGGAAAAAAACAGTAAAAGCAGTGAACCATGTTGACCAAAAAAGCTTGTGCTGCCCTTGACAAACATTTTTACTTTTTTTTGGAAGAATTTTGTTATTTATTAATTCAGTATAAAATCAATGTAAAGAAAATTGTTCAAGTGAATTTATTTCCAAATAAAATTATTTTTTTGCCACAACCACGCGATTCTCACGGTTTCACTTTTATTTTTTTGTATACGATTTTTTTTTATTAAGAAAAGGAAATCCAAATCCCAGAGCACTCAGACTCGGTAACGGTCCTTTGTACTACCAGGCAGAAATCCTCCTGTTGTAGAGGCGAGAAAGGGTGACGTATGTTGTTGTTTCCCATGGGGATTGAACCTGCACCGCAGGGGTCACAAGCCAACACACTAACTTCTACACTTCTATATTGTTAACTTTTAAGTATTCAAAAATAGTGTTTGGATACTCGTTCCTAATTCTGGAACTTTTTTTTTTTGTTAAAATTCACTTTATTTGCCTGCCGTACAAATTCGCCATTGTTTTCCTTCATTTCATTCTGCTGAAAGTCATTTTTGACGTTGCTAACGTTGTCGCGAAGTACTTTGTTGGATTGAACATCAGCAAGTAAACGCGAATTAAAAGATTGAGTTAAGCAATTGGGGCGAGGTTTGTGCGCCCTTTTTGTTTTCCCTTGTTTACATTTATTCGACTTGGGTTTTTGTCGCCCCTACCACAAGTCTATTCTTAATACACATTTAGTAGGAACTCTTGGTATCTAGGTACTGCTATTTTCACAAGTGATTCGGTAACGAGGCCCCTTATTGCAAACAACCTTGCAGCTACAAGACATCAAAACAACTAAATAAGCTGTTGCAGACTAAGGCGGTTCACAACAGCTCAAGAATCGACAAATGCCTTTATGATTTCAACAAGGAAACAACGCAAAATGTCTACTCGATTCAGGATCAACCATCTATTTCTAACCTCGTCCAAGAGATTGCAAAAAAAAAGGAGAAACAACACTCTTGGCAGCAAACTTTCACCAAACCACACCTATGGAGAAAAGTCTCTCGCGCTAAACCTCGGTCTCCGGCGAGCATCAAGTTTCATCTTGTCGACAAAAAGACTGGAGGTTGGAGATGCTGCTGTTACAATGACTCCAGAGGATGTACCTTGACCACGCCCTTTGGGTTGTTTGAGTTTTTGTTGATGCCTTGTGGATTAAAAAACACAACTCGGAATTTCCAAAGAAATATGGACATGATGTTACGCGGTTTAGACTTCGTTTTCTGTTACATAGACGAGATCCTCATCGCCTCCGACTCGAGAGAGGAACATCGACAACTCCACGAAAATAGTCTGATTATTAACATCATCAAAAGGAACTACCTTACTTCATCACATAGATCCGCATGCTGAGCTTTTTTTAACGGCGGATGCCTCAGATACCGCTTTTTTGGCCAAGCTGGAACAAAAAGGCAACAAGCAAATCCAACCAATTGGACTTTTTTCATGCAAACTATCGAGTGCGCAAAGTCGCTATAGCACTAACGATCGCGAACTGCTGGCAGTCTACCAGTCCATTCGTTTCTTCCAACATATTCTGGACGGCCAGCACTTCGTTGTGCAAACGGACAAAAAGCCGCTTATCTATGCCTTCCAGCAGTTTTCTGACAAGGCCCCGCAGCGTCGTTAAAGGCAGCGTTAATATGTCTCGAAGAGGCCAACTGGGTTGATGCCTTCCGACAGTATTGTTGGGACTATGTACAACATACAAGGAGGACATCAAGGCTACTGCAGCTGAGATGCTTTATGCACAAATCTTAGAGTTCCTGGTGAGTTTTTTCTAATGACAACTTCGTATCTGATCTACAGATTTTTGTCGAGAAACTCCGAGTAGCTATGCGTAAGTTTCGTCCAATAGCAACTGCAAATCACTCGAAAAAAGAAACTGTTTGTTTCGCCACATCCATACAAATGTTCCCACGCATTCCTTCGCTGCGATGCTGTTAAAAAAAAACACTGCAGCAACCATACACTAGCCCGCATCAAGTAATCAACAGGAGTGACTTTTCACTGCCAATGCAAATGGAAGAAGATTAAACCTTTCAGTGGACCGTCTTAATCCCGCACACCTTCATGCTGATCTTTTCCCAACTATTCATCGCAACTCGACAAGTTCCCAGAGCATGGAAAACCAAGCTGAAAGATTTCATCACATGGAAAAAGGGAAGCAGATTTCCAAAGAATAGTTACATTGGCTGTTGATCATGACTTCGTCACTTAAGGAGGAGTCATGTGGCGTTCAGCAATCCGACTGAAAACTACATAACCAGCGACAGATGTCAAACGAAAACTGTAACTCGTTTAAATTAGAGATACTTAATTGTTTCAAGGTTTTTTAAGAAACGCACAATATTTATAATAACTTATATTTCATTATATTACCGTTTATATTAATAAAGTTGAATATATAATAAATATAAATAATCCAACTATTTGTGTCGCGGATTTTTTAGAACATTGGCACACCAAATTGCCTAAGGCACCAGCCAAGTGCCTAAAATACTATTACAGCTGTCAAACTGTTTCTTTGGGGACAAAATAAGCCGATAGACCTTGTCACGACAATGTCAGTGTCAAAAGAGAGAGAAAAAAAACGACAATGTCAGTGTCAAAAGAGAAAAAAAAAACAAACAAACAAACAGCTGAATGAAATGACTGAAAACAATGGCGAATTTGCATGGCGGGAAATAAGTACTTCGCGAATAGTTACTAAAAGTTTACAACAAAGCCAATTTTAACAAAAAAAAGTTACGGAACTAAGAAGTTGTATCCAAACCATGTTTTGGATAATTAAAATTTTAACATTATAATGTGATTGTGTTCAAAAAATAAAAGTGAAAAAGTGAGAATCGCGTAGTTGTGGCAAAAATGCTTTCGTTACGAATATCTCGTAATAATTTTATATTAAAGGGAATTATACCAAAAACAAATTTCCAGAACTAAAAAGGAGTTTCCAAACACTATTTTGGAATACTCAAAAGATAACAATACATTAAGATTCTGTACAAAAAATAAAAGTGAAACCGTGACAATCGCCTTGTGGCAAAAAAATATTTCTGTTTCGAAACAACTTTTTACTTTAACTTACTTTCTCACGTTTTTTCTCTATAAGCTGGTACTTTTTAATCTTCAATTGCTTCTGTTTTCACTTAAATATACACTTTATTAACAATCACAATGATTATTCATTTGATTCAGCTGTTTGTTTGTTTTTTTTTTTTTGCTCTTTTGGCACTGACATTGTTTTCATTCAATTTGCTTTTGACGTTTGACGTTTAAGAAAGGGATGCGGCAGTTCAGAAAGAGATAGCTTGGTGAAAAGATCTATTGCCAATTCCGTAGTGTTTCTCATTACTTGGAATCAATACATTCTCCGTTCCACACAAAATGTAATTTTAAGATATCGCAACCATCCAACCCTGAAAGTATGCAATTTCGGGTCATCACAATTTTCCTATTTACCTGTTTCAATGCGAATTTAAAACGATAATCCCCATTAAAATCGGATGATATTCAGCCGAGTTATGCGCGTAAACGAAAATAGCAGCAATTGTTTATATCGTTGCCTGGCTATCAACAAAAACAGATATATCGTTTCGTGAAATTGTTTTCGTTGAAACCCCGTAGGCAGCTTCTACCATTGCTGGGAAAACACGCTATGATCAGGAAGCTTGATTGAGCGCTTAATGTTTACTTCTGCAGTCCATATTCGATTCATCTGAATAGATAGATATAGTATTACTTTCCGCGGGTTTGTTTGTCTCTCATTTTTCTATGCTGGTAAAGGTTTGTCAAAATCCAGGTAGGGAGATATGTAGTCAGAGCTAAGGTGAATCCCTACATACATTTTCAAAATCTGTACATGCCCTAAAGTACCTGGGTCCCAGCTTCTTGTTTGGCTAATTTTCTTAAAAAGCTTAGATTAAAAGTAATCAGTATTTTCTTTCATTATCACACTCATGTGTGATTGATAAACAAATCAGAACACTCTGAGCACAACCCAACTAAGAAACTCTCCCAGCTTAACTCTGAAAACTTGAAAAAATCGCAAATTAGACGCTAATAACAAACTTCAACAATGTCAAAACGAAGATCTCATAGTACTTTTATTATAAGAGTATAATACTACAAACGTTCGCCAGACCTTTCCTCTCCAAATAAGAATAGTTTTGGACTCTGTTGGCGTACCAAGAGTTTTAATCTCACCAGAAGCCTTTTAATACAGTACAAGTGTTAAAAGAACCTTTAAAAATGTATAAGAATAAATTCGAAAATTAATTTATACTGAGATTACCTCTCTTTTAAAAGTATGTACATTGTATTCACTTCAGCTGTGCTTTCAGCGAAATTCAGTGCAAGGAATTTGTATTGTTTTTTTGTATTGGAAAACACAGCCACTAAGAAATTGATAAATCGAAAGGATCGTTCAAATATGACATAAATAAGCTTCAGGATCTGTCTCATAATGTAATGTAGAATATACACATTTTCTGATGAAATCACCCTTTGCTACGAAATAAATAATCGCGCGAAAATATAAAAACATTACATGGGTCTCTTCTTTTAGCGACACTTCTTCTGACAGTAGTTATTCACTCTCTGTTCCTTTCGAAGCTTCGCAGCTATTATAAGTTGAGTTGTTGTTAATTTATAAGATGAAAAATAACAATTATAGATGGGCCCATTTAAACCTTATAATGCGCTCTACAGATCCTTCAAACACGTTTCAAAAACAATTAAAAATATGGTCTGGGTTTGTGTTTCTGGCGTAGAAAGTTATACAATTTAATAAAATGATTAATATTTTAAAAATAAAATTGATTTCCAACCAAATGAAAGCTGAGAGCCCATGTATGTTCTATAAACAAATCAAACCACTCTCTGTTCTGTTCGGAGAATGCTCTACTTGCTCAGTTTAGTGCTCTGCTCTAAACAATAAACTGCAAGGAGATTTTCGTTAAAAGCGTCAAATGCTTTAAAAATAAACATATAAACATATTCTTTAATTCTTTATTTCGAGGTGCCTCAAATTGCAATTGCATATAAATTCATACACATAATGCTGACATAAAGTCTACTACATTTCTACAATTCGTTTCATTTCCATCTACCATGCATTTTCACCGTTCAACAGAGACAACACTACCCAAAACACAACCTTCGCTTCGTTCTGCAACTTCATCAAAAGAAGAAAGCCTCAGTGATTTCGAAATCAAGCCGCCGTTTATCGCCTGCAGAGGAAAGGTATCAACTATTTCTTCGGTGATTTCCCAACTTCCAATACCAACAAATAGTCGAATAACCAACCAAACACAACACAGCACTACAGCAGCGCTGCCAGCCAGCACATTCTGACTTCATCATCGTTTTCTTCAATTTCGTCAACGCGAACGCAGTTAGTAGGCTCCCCGTATTGTTCAAGTGAGATTCGATTTTGTTTCCGTTTTTTTTTTATAATTTTCACACATCTTCATTAAAGCCAGCCAATTAAGCACAAACGACGATTCACCAACAAAAAATGTTGTTCCACAAGCTTATATAATTGCGTAGTGCAAGCAATAGAAGAAAAGAAAACTGTCTCAGTCTCCAGTCTCAATTGATTAATATTGGAATAAAAAAATTGGGAAAAATCGATAGCCAATTATCTGTCTCAGCCGCAGAGCCATCATCTGGCAGCATTATTTCCTTAAAAAATTCCCGCAATTGATGCTAAATTAAAATCAAGTTTTTTTGTGAAAATTACGTGGTTCGATTCGAGCAAAATATAATTTCGCTTGATTTTTTTATTCAGTGGCCAGAGTTTTGAATGCGTGTGTGTGCGGTTTTATTGGATTGACAAACGAAGAGAGAGCTCGTCGCGCTGAAGATCGAACGGAATGTTTTGGGTAGTGACTTGTTTTTTTATATGATATTTGCACTCGTGCTTCGGTGGTAACTTTAATTGGTATTTTTCTTCGCAGCCGTCGTGTGTGCCGCAGGTGGAAGCGACAAAAAATACGTCTTCGCTGTATCTTATCGCGTCACGCGGAGTGAATTTTTAAAGAATCTAATAGAAAATGGATAAATCATCAGGTAACAGTGATTCGCGTGATATGACCCTAGGGTGTGGCCCATCAACTTCAACCTCGGCACTATCCACGGCGTTATCGTCATCGTCCTCATCGCCAGCAGCAACATCATCATCGCAGACGATGACTGGAGCTTCACCACAGTCGTCGTCAGCAAATTTGAGAACGACATTACCGCCTCCGCCTCCTCCGCCGCCCATTACGTTGAACATAATGACAACAACGGGTGGGAGTTTTACTGTTGTAGTTGAAGTTTCAAATTCTGTGGAGAACTTAAAGAAGATAATTGCAAAGAAACTTAAGGTAGCCAAGGACCGCATCTGCCTGCTACACCGAGAAAAGTAAGTAAACTTTATTGAATTATCTCTCTGGCTGGCTAATTAGTTTCGTGCGCCGTCAGCCAACAAAATGGTGGTGGCGATGGTGGGTGATAAGATAATTCGCTGCTTTCCCATCGCACTAGCGCCCGCTCCTCTGCTCTGACCCGCCCCCGTTTTGCAAACACAGTATCAGTGGAATTTGATTTCTAGTTTCTCAACGCCTCAAAACCTCAAATCAAAATTGCCATCAACAATGCTGTCCGCTTGGGGAGGGTAGTCTTTTTTCTTTTTCAATGTAAATATGTAAATTATTTGCCTGTGGTGACACCACACATCGATTCGGCAGAGCCCACCTCGGAAGCATGTGAGGAGAAATAAAACGGACTATGTGAAGCAACACTGAGCGGCCATTTTCTATTTTCCCATTCACCAGCTGATTTATGTGTACAAAAGTGGTAGGAGTACGTAATAGACAATAACGCAGCAAAACAGGGGCTGATTGAGCGAGGCGTCCCTCGCTCTTTCACATAGACGTTGTATTTTCATGCCTTCAGTTTGCCTTGGTTTTTGCATTTTAAGTTGAAATTTATGTCTGGAATACCAATAGCTCTATGTAGAAGCTACTCTGTGTACTCCATTTTGTGTATGCATGATAAAAAAGGTTACACAGCTTTCATCTCTCCAAGCATCTTCTAAAGACTGAATCTGGAAACCGTACTGAGTCAGTGTATCTGCAACAATGAATCTGGGAGAGGGAATTAGTGTGGTATTTTTTTGTGTGCTTCATTGAAAATATTGATTTGAAAATGCACAGCGTGGGGGTTATGTCTATCGCTTGCTCTGTCAGTCCTTCCCTGCCCCACACTCTGCATGGATACATACTATGTGGTTTGATGTCAAACAAAGATACCTAGTGTGGTACACCACACATTTTTTTAAATACACTTTTTTTGAGGATGAAATTCGCCCCTTCACTGTTTCCAAACTACCACACCAATGGGTCCTGTGTTGTTCCACACGAAAATGACGGTTGACATGTTAACGTTGACGGTGAGCTGGCTTGCGTGGTGTGGTGGTTGTGTTTTTCTTCAGAGTGGACGGACCTGCGATGAGCAGAATACCTTTACTGTTTAGCTTTGCTCCCAGTTCCATGGAAAAATGTACTACATACAAAAAAAGTGCGTTTGAAAGAAAGGTAATTGGTACTGCTGTTTGCTGCTCGTGTGGTGGTAGTTTTGATTGTTTGGTTTGATTTGCTTGGGTTACTGGTTGGTTTGTTATAAAGGCAGACCGTAGGGCGTCATCATCATGGTCGTCGTCGTTCTTGCTAAGACTTTGGATGAGTGCCTTTCTTTGGTGGTAGAATTTTATGGCCAGCCGGGCAAATAATGTAATGAATGCGTGTTCATATATGTATTTATATCTCATGCGTGCCAGTATAGACGGGTACACAAAGAAAATCCTTGATAGATTCAAAAAGATCCAACTTATTATTCTTTATTGACGTACAAACTTAGAAAAGAGGGTGAACTGTTTAACTGGGGTGATAATTTCAGTGAATAAATGTCTTTCTGTTTCTGTTTCACAAGACTCCTTATCAAGGTGGCTGCCTTATTATAATATCCATGAATTTACCATATTGCTGTTAACCTAGCTAGGCTCTTGTTCGTTTATTATAAACAGGTTTTGATTTGACGATATGTGTGTATCTTCATTGAAATGTAAACCATACGTGAATGTATGCGCAGAAAAAAAGAAATTCGGTATACCGCTCGCTACATGAAAACATTTTTTTTCAAAGGTTGATCAAAAATCTTCCAAGAGGTAAGCATGCGGACCTCGAGAGAACAATGGTATAAACTCAAACCACGGTTTGACGGAAAGCTACAATAGCAAGTAGTCGCTAGGAACTTTGTTGATTGTGTCTCCCAAAAACTCTCAGCAAGTCCATGATCACAAAAGTTCAAAAAATATTGGAAATGTTTTATGACTGCACCAACTATAGAGGAATAAGTCTATCTAAAATCGCCTGAAAGCGTTTGTCAACTTAAAGGTCATTAGTGTGGTTTCATGCCAGGGAAGTCACCATAGACCAAATTTTACATTACCCAGATCCTGGAAAAGACTCAAGAAATGCAAATTCACACTCGCCACCTTTTCGTCGATTTTATGGCCGCAAATGACGGAGAGAGACGAGCTATACAGCGTCATGTGTTGACATCAGTGCCAAATTCGTCAGGTTGTGCAGTATTACAATGACGAATCGGCAACTAATTCACCGAGACCTTGAAATTCCAAAAAGGGTTTAGGAATAGAAACGCCCTGTCATGTGATTTCCTTAACATTTTCATTGAGAAGATCGTGCAATACTCCCTGGGCTACACTTGCGGCACGATCTTCCAAAATTCCGTTCAACTTCTGCCGGTATTGCACTCAAATGCGTGCAAATGAAAGCATAACAAAATACAATGGCATCAAGAAGGACGCACACGACACGCCTTGACCAGAACGTCACAATGAGCAGCTCTAATTTCAAAGTGGCAAAGTATTTCGTCATTGTATATAAACCTTATAGTAGTGCAACCGTGCGTAAACGACGATACGCCACCAGTGCGCATTCGCCCGCAACAAATCATGATAGTCTAGTTCTACACCATTCTCGTGCTGGAGAGTCGCATTTCAGCTACTGTGAGGATTCTCAAATGATTTTCTTTGTAATTCATATTTGCAAGTGAAAAATGGATATTCATATTTAAAGGTAGGGGCGATGGTAGATAAAGAAAGGTGGGAGAATTGTCATCAAGTAGATTGATGGTATATTATTTGTTGGCTTTGATGGATGTTTGGGGTAGGTTATGGCATATTGCAATTAGACCATCACAGTCACCTGTAACTTGTTTTCCTTGTTTTTAATACAATTGGTGTGTATGTTCACATCGGTGAAGGAGATTCGCATTTCAGCACTGAGGATTCCCAAATGGTTTATAAACCATATTTGCATGTGAAAAAATATTAATTGATTCAGAGATAAAAAAAGATAAGACAAGTTATAGTGTATTCTCAGCTACATTGCGAACGATCCTTAAGGGTTTCCACTTTAAAAAGCAAATCGTGGATATTTTCGGACCCGTCGAATGCAATTTGCCACTTTTCAATTTTACAAACTGAACTTACCTACTGAAGAAGTTTGTTGACTTATTGGTGGTACTTGTCTGCGTTGCACAGTGTGACGAATCGCTGATTTAGCTTGGTTTAATAAGGAAAATGACATGCACAAAATTAAACAAAACCCGCTTAAGCCTCCTACGTAATGACTGTGCAATTTTTTTGTTGTTGCTTAATGCAACAAAAAAAAATCATCTCAAACTCCAAATTGTATATAATTTTTTTTATAAGAAGGTCAATTTGAAGAGAAAGTGTTTATATCGGTTTTAATTGGTTCGCGTATATTTTATAGCTTTTTTTTATCTTTTATCAATAAGTTAAAAGTCAATTGATATAAAAGTAAGTTTTTCTTAAATAATTAAAGATTTTGTTTAATAGGTATAAGGGGTAAATGAAAGTAAAATTTATAGATAAAATATGTGTTTTTTGTATTCATTAACCGAAAAGTATACCTAGTTGTTCAGTGTTGTCCAAGTTGGAGACCGTGTCTGTTCTAAAGCCTTGCATATGCACTGCTAAAATGTGTTTCAACAAAATTTTTCGTTTTTTAGGATGCTCATGGAAATCACGAAAAAGCAAATTTTTTATGTTTGGATTTCTTAATTTAAAATTAAGCGTTTAGATGCTGTTTCTGCTTTTGTTGTGGGTTACTTTAGCCATGTAATATTTTCTGAGGCTGGAACAAAGTCAATCAAATTAACCTTTAAAACTTTATGTTTAAGATTTGACGAGACATGGGCCAAAAGTGGTCGGCATAGAGAGCGCTTCGAAAATTCAAATTCTCCGTGGCTAAATGAAAGTCTAACATTACCACAATATATCTTAGATGAAATACCTTCTTCATCTAGAGTAGGAAGACCGAAAAAAGCTTATAGATTAGATGTCAAGTTGCGGCAGGTAAAAGACCAAGGCAGTAAAGAAAAAGTCAAAGCCAGAAAATAACTAATCCAAGAAAAATTTACAAGAGAAACAGGGTTATTGGTAGATATGCCAACTCAACAGTCTGGCAATCCTAATGACGGGAACAAGGCTAGACGATTTTTTAGAGATGATGAAAAGACTGCCCAAATTACAGTGATAGTTAAAGAAATTATCAAAAAGTTTCATATCATCTTAGAAGCTCTTGGGTCTGGGTTCCCAATAGATGCAGATGCATTTGAAAATTATGCCTGGTATTTTAAGCCAGTAAGTGTGCATAAGGTCTTCTTTCATGGAAAACAAATAATTTCGACTTGTATACTTCCAATCGGACAACTTTCAGAAGAAGCGCAAGAAACAAGGAAAATAGAAGGTTTAGGGAACTTCCTACCAGAAAAATATCACGTGTAGATACAAATACTGAACTCTTAAATCGATTGCTTATAACCTCAGATCCAGATCTTAGCAAGTCTAAGATACTTTCCGAGAAGAAAGAAAAGCGTCATGGAACATGAATACTTGCAACTTTTATATGTACCAAATAATTAAAAAAATTAAAATAAGCTGGTTTGTATGTATTGTTTTGTTTTGAAATTTGTAGTCATATGTTAAAAAAATTTGTTATATTCTATTCTGTGAACAATTTCAATTAAAAAAAAACAAAAAAATTAATCTTAATTTAATTCCGCTAAATCAGCGATTCGTGACACTGTGCGTTAGGTCGAAAACGAAGCGTTATTTAAAAAATGTTCGAAGTCGGAACGAGCGTTCGAAGGTCTCGTAGGATTCACATTGGGAGTATTTAAATTCAAATTGTCCAATCTTCGAACTAAGGTATCTCTAATAGACTGCATTTCACGAATGAAAACTCGTTGGTTTGCCTTGAGTCTGTGGCTTCTTCTTGAACAGGTGGACGTTCGTTAATATCTCATCGCTCATTATTATCATCACTATTGTGGTTATCTACCAGTTGTGGTGAAATCTGATCCTGGCTTAAGCCTACACTAGCCCCAGGTGGAGTACGACTAACAATTGGCCTGGATTCCATTGCTCCTGAACGGGAGTTATTTCGAAAAGTGGACGAATTTCTCAAATTACTTGATCTTTTAATAAATCTGTATTAAAAAAAATTAATACATGCATAATTTGGGGTCAGCGCGGTCGGTGCTAAATTCGATATTAATTCAGATATTAAATTTGATAAGATTAGATACAATATGCTTAAGAGCATATCTGTCTTGGTAAACAGACGGACTGTGCAAACAATGAACACAATACGAACAAGACTGTATATAATTGGCAACTATAGGTAACATAGTAGCAACATAGTCCAGTGTAATAACTACCAGACAATGGACTACCTATACTAGGTATAAAAGAATTAGAATTTATATATTATAAAAATATTCATATGCACAACTTATCCTTTCACGAATGAAATTAGACCAATATGAATACAAAAAGCAGTTCAACTCTTTCTAATATCCAATAGTCGCAACGCGGATTACAATTAAAACTATGAATATACTGGGACTATAGTAATGAAAGTCATACTCAACTTGAACCGCCAAGAGACACAATAGAACACTCTACAATTGCTGGAGCTTAGCTAAAAGCTCTAAAGTTAGCCAGTATAATCTCTGTAGTGACGTTCTTAATGCCTCGAAGTAAATCTAATGTTAGAACACGTTTAATGCAAAAGAGAAACAATCAAGCAACCTCCATTAAGCAAAAAATACCAACAAGTGACCTTCCTCAATGCTTCATTGAAAAGGTACATGGACTTTAAAATATATACCAACAATTTCACATGTTGATTAAAGATAAATAAACTTGTGCAATACTCCAATTTAGCAATCTAGCTCTACGCAAAACAACGAAAATTCTTACTATCCATATAAATATTCATCTTATAGGTACCTATTGAACAAGAAGTGGTGGTGCGGCATGGCACAATACTGACAAAAAAAATTATGTCATTGCTTTATAAATTAGATCGAATATTTCTAAATCAATTACAAAAAAAATTATAGAAATCGGTACCTTTTGCGACAAGATATAGCCGAAACAGTCCGAGTCCAAAATGCGACAAACTCATAATTCCTCATTTGCTGAAAAATACCGAAATCAAATTTTATTCAATTTTTCCCTTCAAACGAATCGCCTCTTCCATCATTTCTACTCGCAGACGAAGAAGTCAGATTTATTATATTTCCATCATCTCGCTCTCATCAAACATACTACTTGCCTAAGAGAAGGCAACATTGCAAATCATCAATTACACAGAAAAATAAATACATACTTACATTTCCATACAAATGAAAATCATATGGCATGACCACAGAATCGATAATACGAGATCCATTATCCATACAAATTAACTTACTTGGAAATCCTACATGCTACC